>CM060306.1:119143203-119217309 GCA_030674185.1 Monoplex corrugatus | reverse complement strand
TTTTCTCACGGGCTTTGTCTCCGATTGCAAGCAAATACTCATCTTCAGAGTCAGAGTCAGATTCATGTTGTTCCCCGACCAGGTGAAGTCTTTTCTTAGTCTTCTTCATACACTTGACAGCGAAGTGATTTTTCTTTTTGCAGGTCTTTCATACCTTCCCCCATGCAGGACACAGTTCCTTCTTGAAGATATGAGACTGTCCGCAAAATTTACAAGTCTTGCCCAACTTCTGTTCACGAGATGACACAGAACAGGCTTCTGCAACAGCATCTTCAGTGGATTTCAGAGATCTCAGTTGATGAGAAGTGGCTTCAGCAGCACGACACATATCGATGCAGGGTTTCAAAGTCAGATCAGCTTCCTGCAACAGTCGCTTTCTAGTAGAACTGTCTTTGATGCCCAGGACGATCCGGTCTCTCAAAAGAGTGTCTTTCAAGCAATCACAAAATTTGCAGGTTGAAGCAAGAGTGCGTAGAGCAGCAATGTAGTCTTCCACAGACTCATCAGCCTTTTGGTCACGTCTGTTGAACACGTATCTTTCATGTTTCGTTGGTCTTTCCAATGAAATGACCGTCAAATGCAGTGATAATATCATCAACAGATGGATTATCTCGAAGCTGCATTCCGTTGTACACGGTCAGTCCTTCTGGCCCTAGTGTGTGGATAAACAAAGCTCTCTTGTACGTTTCTTCTTCTTCATTCAGTCTTTCAATGATGCAATAATTGTTCCACATCTGCTTGAACAATTTCCATTCATCTCCACCCTTCTTCACATTTAAAGGGGGTGGTGGGTTTACTCGTGTATTGTGGCGAGGTGGTGCATGAGCCATACTGTTCTAAAGTCTCTGTTTTGATTTGAGATCGAGCGTAACGGTAATGGTTGCACGAACGAAGCCAATGTCAGTCGAGTCAGAACGAAGGAAATAAAACGTAGATCGATGTGGCTACTTACGGTTTCTATACAGCATAGAGTACAGGCAGTGGTGGTCTACTCACCGCTGCCACCATGTTTCGTTCTCTTACATACAGAACATAAAATTACTCAAACAGCGATCGAGTCTTCAAGTCTTATTATTGTTGCTGGGAAAGCCGTTGAGGGAAGAGAGCGAGAGAGTAGTCTCCCTTTACAGAATAGTTCTGACTCGTGCACGAACAGTTGTGCAATTAGCATGCGATAATGTAACAAACATCAGCCGATCGACAGGAAACGAGGCATATTTACCCGCTTTTTCAAACGCAAAGACCTTTGAACCAAAGTATGATTACTACGCGAAAGCGCACCACGTGACCATTTGATATACACACAAAAAATAGTCCCAATCCGTATTTTTTGTGTGGAAATCCGTCAATTTTCTTCAAGTGTCGCAACATGCAAAAGTGGAAGCGTACCATAGTCAGACTTCAAAAAGTTCGATAAATTCTACCACAGATCGAGTTATTGCAAAATTTTGAGGTAAACAAATTGCAATGACGTCATTTTTATGAACCAGTTTAGTGCGAACTATTTTTCACAGGCCCATGCTTATTTTCACTTTGTGTCGAGTTGTTCTAGTGTGGAAACACGTGTTGCGACTGTGTTCTTTAGTGTTGAAGACATTGTTTTCCTAGTAATTGCCATGATATGAAAAAAAAATAACGAGCAACACATTTAAACATATCTTATCAATGACATTTGACTGATTTAGAGATTGATTTGGGCCTACATTTTTGTTGTGTGGTAACACAACTGACAAAGTTGTCGATCGATTTATGTCACAAAAATCCACTTCTTCCAGTCACGCTTCGAAAGGTATTTCTCATTCAAACATACACAAGAACAACCAAAAGACATTGATATTGTTCATGTTATATCTTTATTGAACAGTTCACACAGTAGTAATGCAAAAGTCAAACTTTTAAATAATTTTCTATGTCGTAATGGAATATTTCTCATCCTACCCTCTGTGCAGTCTGTGGACCCCAATTTCTGAGAACAACCCATATGTCTAGTATTATGTGCAGTTCAGGTGAGGAATGTCTGTGATGTCCTTGACTTAAACAGATATGAAAAGAACGTGTTGCCTAGAGACCTACAGTGTCTGTCCTGTAAATTAGAAGTTGAAAATGAGTTGCATGTTTTAAATGTATGTACTTTTGTGAACACAGGAAAGATGTGACACTTCTTTTGAAATATATTTTAATCATGATTTTGACCGACCTCACATTATGTCATATAATTTTGACCTACCTCACATTATGTCAGGAAACGATGAAGAGTCTGATATCCAATACTTCAGACTTATTTCAGAGCCTTCAGAAAGAGAAAACAAAGTGCTAGATATAGGCCTGAATCTAACGTCGTAACGACTCAAAACTGAAACGCAAAATGAATGTAATATCTGGTAACGAAAATAGCATGTGTAGATGTAACATTTGTCAAAGAGATTGTGTGTGTATGTATATATGAGCATAATGTGTGCATATGTCTAGATATGAAAAATCATGTATTGTTAAAGCATGCTTGGATGTATTATATAATGTAGGCCATATGTACATGATATGTATGAGCATGTGTAGGCAAATGCATGTGTATGTATCTAGGCCTACACCATTGAGAGAGAGAGGGGGGGAGGGAAGGAGAGAGAGTGTGTGTTTCTGACTAATGATGGATTATCCCTGACATGTGTGCAGCCATGCAAATTTTTTCGGGGGTATTACGCATGCTGGATATTTTCATGTATTCATAAGTGATAGAAGGCTGACATTATTAACATGACCTTTGATGTGCGTATTTGATGTTTTGCTTTGGACACTCGAAAGGGAGTTCAGTATACACAAGAGGAGGTTCATAATGGGATGTTTGTTCCTGTATTTCCTCTTACATTATACACTGCAGCTTATTTCTATTGTTTTACAGATGGGTAAGTGTCCTTTGAGTGGTGGGCTGGGTTATGATAGATGTGATTTATATTAATAAGTGTCAGTCTGTGAATAATGTTTCAGGAAGGAAGGATAGCCTCAGCACTGTCTCCTGTGACGTTTGATGAGACGACCGGCTCACTCAAGCAATAGCTACAAAATCATGACATTCCTACAGTCATGATTAAATATTAGGAGACTTATTTCCACCTGTACACAAAGAGGTGTATTTTACTAGGGTAAAAGTAACTGATCTTTTTATGTTCCCTGATATACCCAGCGGACATTCTATTTCCCGATATACCCAACGGACATTTTGACTTTATTGTGCAAGTGGTGATGGTCAGGGCCCCAGACCCAGTCGATGTTGTCATGCGAAAGTCCATAAAACAGAATTAGTGGCAGCTGGTGTCCTAACTAGTGAAGGAGGGACTGAGTGTGACCAAGATGGAGAGTGCGTGTGAAGAAACTGTGGCTTGTGGACAGTGGTCTTTGGCTGTTCAACTCCTGCGTGATGGAGCCAGCCCCAGTGAGCGGGTGATCAGTGAGTTGTTTCAGAACAACATGGCACAGTGTCTCCTTGACCAGTTTCCAGCTGGCACTGTGAGTGAAAATCTGAAAGGGCTGTTGTTGACAGCAGCCATCAAACATGGAGAGGGAGACCTTGCCTTACACATCCTTCAGCGGGAATCTGTCTCTGATACACATCTGATGGAAGTCATCAAGTACACTGTTCACCTTCTGGATAAAGACGTTCTGCTCAAGTTGATGAGACGTTCTCCAAGGGGTTGTCGAGTCTTCAAACAGAAGTTCATTCATGAGAACTGGGAAGACAGTCTGCAACCTGTAGAACCAGAGGATGGTGGGGGTGTGGTCAGTTGGATTTTTCACACTTTGTATGCTGGAGGAGAGAAGGACCTTGCATTGTTTGTAGCAGCCACCAATAATATTGACTCCTCTCTTATTGGTACATTTTGCCTGAATGAGATAGATAATTTTAACTCAAAGAAGGTGAGGTGTCAGTATGCTTTAAGAAAACTTTATGAACATGATGATGATCATTATGACTACCGTCTGTTTGTAGAAACTTTGTACAAGGGCATTCAGACAACGTCAGCAGATCGTTCCTTCTTGTTTCGCCAAGCAATTAGATTGAGAGAACACGGTTTAGCAGTCAGTCTTTGTCAGTATGGCGTGCAACAGAAAGATCTGAAATTTGCTGTTCCATGGCTTCTTTCAAGTGAAGATAAAAACACACTTTCTCAGATCAGTGATTATCTTGATGCTGGAAGCAGAAAATGGGTAGAACGGTATGCTGTGAGATTTACAATGAGAGAATACTTCAAAGAGAAGTCAGACTTTTGTTTGGAAAATTTCATTGATCAATACAAGAGCTGCAAGGACAAATCATTTACTTCCGAGATGTTTAGAGAAGCTGTTAGAAAGTCAGTGGAGTTTGACTGTGCAGACTGTTTCGTAGCATTATATCTATGTCAGTTTTCAGGTTGTTTGTCTGACATGGGAGATTGCCGTTTTGCCATTACATCTGCAATCAGAGGAGGCAGGCATCATTTCATCTCAGAAGTATGCAGAGAAAAACTCACAAGATGCTGTAAGTGTTCGCTAGATCAAATGCTGCTTCTCATGGATGTTGTTTTTATAACCAAAACCTGGTTTCTCTTTCCCAGTGTGTCTACAATTCTGGAAGGTGTAGATGACTGTGTTGACTGTTTAAGAGTTCTGGAGAAATGCCTGCGGAAAATGTTATCTGATCAGGAGTCTTGGCAAGGAACTGCACCAACACTGGATCAGTGGATGAAGAAAAGGTATTTTGTTTGTTGGGAGGAGATGATGGATTGTGTGATGTTAATGAGACAGAATAGTACACATGAACAATTCTGTCTGGCAAATCTGATCCAGTGGTGTCTAGAGAATGGCCATGGCAACACAGCTTTCTTTCTCGCTGTGATCACTGAAGACTGGCAACTTGCAGAAACCGTAGTGAATACACAAACGGGCCTTGATCTGCATCAGAAGTTTTTAGCGGAAGTGGTAGACATGGCTTGTGGGAAAAAGGCATACAGTGCTTGTGCTGCGATGCTGAAAATCTTTCCCCTGAATGCTAATACACTTCGTCTGATTCCCCTTTCCAGATATGATAGAGCGCTAGCTGAAGTGTGTGAAAATCAAGGTCTTGCGGAATGGGCACTTTTCATGCACAGTCATGATTTGGAATACATTCGACAACATCACAGAAATTGCCATAATCAGGTTGTGATAGATTGTATCTTACAGTATGCAACATGGTGTTTTGGAACAGAGGTGATTAGAGAGCTCTTGCCAAGATGTACTAATTCCCAAGTCCTTCATCAGATCCTGTATGATGCCATTAAGAGGGCTTGCAGTGACATTGCAGAGACAGTGATTTGCCGGGTGGATCCAGCAGCAGTCCTGCTTGACTGGAGTGTCAGATATGGAGAGGAAACGATACTGTTTTCAGCAGTAAAATATCCTTGTTCTGATCAAGAGAAAGTGAAGATGGTTCATCTGTGTATTTCATCAGGTCTGTCCAGCTTTCAGAGAGACATTGCCTTTAAAGAAGAAGATTATACAGGAGAACATAACTGCCCCATGTTGTGGGCTCTTGGTATTGACAACTTGCGGATTGTCAGGCTTATGCTGGCATGTGGAGCACATACACATAAAAGATTGGACAAGATCAGGAGACATCGCCGAATGCGAAGATGCCTGAAAAAGCGTTCGGTGGATAAAGAGTGGAAGAGAGGCTACAGGCTTATACTGGATGCAGCTGCTACCCCATCCAGCTTGCTACACATAGCTCGGTTGAGTGTTTCTCGTAGTATTGGGTGTCAGCCAGGTCGCTCAGAGAGAATTGAATCTCTGCCTCTTCCTGTACAAATCAAAGACTTACTGAAATTCAAGGATGTCATCTCAGCAGACAAAGAAAAGTACGACAGTGAAGATGAGAGCTCCAGTGAAGATGAGAGCTCCAGTGAAGATGAAAGTGATATTTGAAAAACTATTGGAAAGACAGTTTATAATCAGTTTTGTGGTGAGGAACATGTAGTTTATAGAACTAAGAATACTAGAACAGGGTGTGGTTTCATATTTGAGTTTCAGGAAGTGCCCCTGTTACTGGACAATATTGTTTTGATAAAAAGCTGTAAGGTTTACATGTGTGTGTGTGAGTGGTCATAGCATTTACTCTGAATTTAATAATCATTGTAGTATTGTGGCTTTAATTAAAATTAGTAATTATAAATGCCATTCCAATCTGAATATGATTGCATTATGCATGATGTCCTGGATGTTTGAAAAGAATGACGTTTGGTTGTTGGTTTTGTGAATACATGTGCTCTTTAAAAAATGTAACTTTGTTTTGTTTTGTTTTTTATTTTGGACCTTTTGGTGTTGGGAAGGATTGTGGCTGGCAACGGTATGCCAGATTTCCATTATTTTTACTTTGGATAATAATTTGTCTTATATACTAGTAAGCATGTGTGTGTTCTTCTAGTATTGCATTGATTGTATTGAAAGAATTTGACATTGAGAATGTGTGCCTGATTGGCTCTCTGGGACCAAGACATTGGCTTTGACAGTGTATGCCTTATTGTTTTGTTAAGGCTACTTTTTTCTGTTATAAAACCCATCATCTGATCCTGTAAATAGTATGGTCATTGGGATGGCAGGTGGCAGCAGCACACAGAATCCTTCTTCTTTGTTTCTTGGGTACAGTGGCTAGCAGGTCAGATGTCCCTACATGAAAATGCCGGGGGCTCTTTCTGTCCCCACCTTGTGGAAATTCTGTGCTAGAAATTACCTCTTTTCTGTTGGTGTCTTTGTTTTTGCCTTGTTCCTTTGCTTTCTGTCATTTCTTCCTGTCATTTTCTGTCATGGTGGTCCATTCACCTGTATGTGTTCGAGAAAGTCTTACGTACTTTTTGTTAGGATTGAAAATATGGTAGGCCTACATGTATTAAATGCATTTTTGGGTCTAGGGAGGTGAGATATGTGGAACAGTTTTAGGTAATTTAGGCCTGTTTTTATATATAAAGTTTTGGTGTCCTTAGGGTATTCTTAAATTTGCAGTCAGGTGTGTTTTTGAAATCCCCTTTGTGATAAATTGGATGGCGTAGTCAACGTTAGGGGCATACCCTTATAAGTTAGATCATGTGCGTGAATGCATTGATATGTGTAGGCCCTACTTAATTTTCATTTTTTATCCTGTTGATAGACTGTTAGTTTGTCATAACTGTTTCCTTCTTTCTGCTTTTGTTGCTGTTTCTGAAGATATACTGTTAGTTTGTCATAACTGTTTCCTTCTTTCTGCTTATGTTGCTGTTTCTGAAGATATACTGTTAGTTTGTCATAACTGTTTCCTTCTTTCTGCTTATGTTGCTGTTTCTGAAAATGGAGGGATAGGGTGCTGGATGGGACCCACAGCACCAATGCCTCACCACTCTATGGACAGTAAGCTCCCAACACCACACGAAAGCCATTTCATCAAGTAAAAGTCGGGGGGGGGGGGGGGGGTGTCCAGGTGCTGCATGACCCATTTTGATCCAGTCATCATTTGCCTTGTTTACTAACCGAATGGCAAGGTAGGGGATATGACAAATCCCCGGGACATAGCCACACAATGCACACTTACCAGGTCCAGCACAGCTACTGGACCAAGAGAGAACAGAAGAGCCCTCTCTTGCTTTATTCTGGGCCTACATCTCTCTGTTGGGCAGCCCACCCAGCTGCCAGCTTGCATAGCTGCCAGGTCTGCTCCCCTTACTATAGTCATGACACTTAACAGTAAGAAGCGCCGAACGCTGCTTTACTATAAAACGCACACGTACATTTATTCAGTTCAGTTGTAACAAACGTTTTCATTGATAAGGATTGAAAATTCAGCCATTGAAAGGTTTTAAGCAAGTCATGTTTGGATGATTCACATTTTGTCAAGTGGATTACTGCTGTGAGTCATGATTATACGTATGAGTGTCACACATTTTTAAAGGCTTGTTAGTCAAGTAGAGGTGAACAATACTATGGATAATACGATTGTTGTGAAACATGAACCTTTCTAAGTTTCTGAGTTCTTTGTAGTTATCAAGAGTTACAATATCTCAAAGACAAAATGGAGTTGTTTAGGCAATGGAGAGAGTCTTCAGGATTTTGGGGTGCCGGGGGCTCTTTCAGTATAAATAGTATCCCCACTTTCTGGAAATTCTGTGCTAGAAATTTCCTTTTTTCTGTCACTCTTTGTTTCTGTCTTGTTGCTTTGCCTTTTGTCATTTCTACCTATCATTTTCTGCCTTAATGGTCCATTCAACTGTATGTGTTCGATAAAGTCTTATGTACTTTTTCTTAGGACTGATGATTAGGTGCATGTATTAAGTGTATTTTTGGCTGTAGGGAGGTGAGATATGCGTAAGCAATTTTAGGTAATGTATGCCTGTTTTTATGTTTTGGTGCCCTTATTATGCTTTTATTTGTATTCAGGTGTGTTTTTTAAATCTCCCTTGTGAGATAAATTGAACGGAGTGGTCAACGCCAGGGGTGTGTGCCCCTAGATTATGTGTGCAAATGCATTGATGTGTACCAGTACTTAATTTTCTCTTCTTTTTTTTCCTGTTGAAGTTTTGTATGTTTTGAAGTGGTACTTATAGCCCTGATATGGCTCTACGCAGTTGGCTGGGCTCTAGACAACAATAACAAGAAGATGTTTATAAAGTGATGTTTGAAACATTGTACTGTGACCTGATATTGTTTCGGAATATGATTCATTACAGTCAGCCATCTTTGCCATGTTCTTGATATATTTTGTTTTGTCCTGTTTTCTGATTGTGTAATATGTTAATGCAAAGTGAACTGGAGTGTTGAAATAATAAAGATTCCAGCCTACTGTTTGTTGGCACCATGTGTGCATCTAGGATCATGTGACTAGTTTTTCGGCCATGTGTAAAATCGAGAATAACCCAGAAGATTAAAAAAAATTTTGGGGGGGGGGGGACTAGATGTTCTTGATTAATTAACCCTTTGACTCCCACACCCTATCCATCAGAATCCTGTATTGTCAACCACGCTGGGAAAGGGAAAACTTAACCCTTTGACCCCCTCACCCTGTCCACCAGCTTCATGTCATTGGTATTTCTGCCTTGAGGGATTGATTTTGATTATTCAGAACATGAGGGATTGATTCTGATCATGTTTACTCTTGTGCTGCCTTTGCCCTTCCTCATTTGCCTGGGCAAAATACTGCATGACTGATACACTGTTTCAGTGTATATTGATTTACTGTGTACGCTCATACGGTTTATTGTTTTGATTATTAACCGTGTAGGCTACATGGATAATGTGTTCATTTCTTTGGTATACTGAGTGTACTGGGTACATGTGTTGATTTCTTTGGTATAATAATTAGCATAAATGTTTATTCAGTAGAAAGTCTTCATCTTGGACAGTGTATGTGGGTAAACGTGTGTTCATTTCTTTGGTTTAAGATGTAATGTGTTCAATGTAATATTTTCAGCTCTAACATTGTGTGTGGTTATGTGTTCCATTTCTTTAATAAAAGGTGTTGTTATACATTTTATAGTTTACAGCTTTAACAGTGTGTGTGGGTAAACTTGTATTCGTTAGTTTGGTTTAAAATGTAGGCTACTTAATTGATTTAAAAGTTTTCTGCTTTAAAAGTATGAATGAGTTTCTTTGGTATAACATATGCATTTATTCGTTTGTAAGGTTTTTGGGGGGGCCTGTAGTCGAGTGGTTAGAGCGCTCGTCTGCGGTGCTGAAGGTCGGTGGTTCGAATCCGCTAAACGCTGGTTCGATTTTTCCGGCCTGAAAACTCCCTCTGTCCACCCAGCAGTGAATGGGTACCTGACTTCGGTCGGGGGAGGTTTAAAAAAGGCGGCGAAAGGAGAGGGATGGGCTCCGCCTTTCATAATGCCGTGCCCTAGACACGGTGAATCTTTAACAGTTCACCGCCCCTACGGTCATATTGACTATGGGACCTTTAACCTTTTTTTAAGGTTTTTTACTTTTAACAGTGTGCAGAAGTAAATGTATTTCGTGGTTGTAATATGTGTATGTAGGTAAATGTGTCCATTTCTTTGGTGTAGGCTACATGTGTATATTTTATTGTATCACAGGATATCCACAGATCAAAAGAACAGTTATACTGTGGCTCATGGCTCAGGGACTAATGTGTCGGTGCATGCATTATAATCCATATTCACTTGCATGCACACATACATACCTAAATTGTGTGTCCAAGAGATGGTTTACTCTTGTGTGATGTTTATGTAGTTCAGCATTGTTCTTGATCTTATAATTTTGTCTTGTCCGTTTTTTTTTAAACTGATAATTTTTAAAACATCCTTTGCCAAATACTGACGGGTTAAAACCTGCCGTATGCCTTGACATCTTGGTTCATGTTGATAAGCTCAGGGAACTGTATTACCAACTCTTTGACAAAAGCTACTAGTCACAATGCCAAAATAGTTGGCACAATGTGCCACTGTGATGTTGTGAGTTTCAGTCCCATCATTCCTGTCAAGGTCATTGTGGGATTTTTGTTTTATTGCTCCCTCCCCAAGCATTTGCAACCCAGAGTTCAGTGTGCTGTGGGCTCACATGGGAGCACTGGTACCATTTCACGGATGTGTCATTGACTGAGAGTATGGTCAAATTTCTGAACATGGCAGGTTTCTGTACCTCTTGGGCCTGGTTGATGTCAGGATGTTTTATGAAAAGAAGTATTATGTTCAAGTCCTTTTATGCAGTCTGAAATGGACCTCCAAAGCCCATTGTGATGTATTAGTGTATCATCATAGGGTTATGAAAAATTGTCCCAGATGCTGTATTATCATGGTATTGAGGGGGGGGGGGGGGGGGATTGTCTCCAATTCTGTATCATCATAATGTTGTGTGAAGAATTGTCTCCAATTCTTTATAATCATAGCATTGTAAAAAATTGTCCCACATTCTGCATTATCATAGCACTGTGGAAAGAATTGTGAAAATTGGTTCATGTTCTGCATTATCATAGCATTGTGAAAAATTGTCCACAGTTCTGTATTATAGCAATGTGAAAAATTGCCCCCAATTCTGCATTATCATAGCATTGTGAGAAATTCTCCCTGATTTTGTATCATCATCATCATAGCATGACAGCTTTGTGAAAAATTGTCTTACTGTGATGGCCATTGAAGCAGCATGGAAGGTGGGACAGGAAAAAAAAATGCCCCAGATCTGTTCAAACTTTGTCACAAGATGAAAGCCAGAAACTGTTGCTATTTTCTCTTTCAGGGATGACGAGTGTTTTGTGAACAATAAAATATTTTGAAGCTTCAACAACGTATGGACCTATTCATAATCTCTCTCTCTCTCTCTCTTCTGCTCCCTCCCTCCCTCTGTCAGTGTCTGTCTGTCCGTCTCTCTCACTTCCTCTCTCTCACTCTGTCTCGCTCGCTCTCTCTTTCTTTCTCTCTCTCTCTCTTTCTCTTTGTTTACCTTAATAAGAATTTAAAATACATCAGTCATTGGGAGTGATGACAGAGGAGAGTTGGTTTAGACATTTCAGAGCGCTTGATGTGGAACATTTCGTTTTAACAAATACAATAACAACAACAACAATAATAATAATAATAGTATTTTAGTAATAATAATATTGAATAACAATGATAATAATAATAAAGATTATAATAGAAATGATAATAATAATTACAATAATTCTAATAATAATATACTATCTATATTGTTATTATTATTATCATTATTAATGATGATAATGATGATGATGATCTTGATGATGATGATAGCGATACTACCATTACTACTAATAATATCCGTAATGATGATGGTGATCATTATGGTAAAATAACAACAATAACAACAACAACAATGATAATGACAATGATAACAATAAGAGTCATAATAAATGATAATAATATAATCAAATGAAGCTGTATCTTGATCTACAAATCAACTCAAAGCACACTCTCTAATAACAGTAATAATAAGAAAAAATAATATAATAATAATAATAGTAATACTGATAATATTGATAATAATAGTGATAATAGTGATGATGTGATATGATATGATGATGATGATGATGAAGAAGATTATGATAATGATACTACTAGTACTACTAACAATAATCATAATGATGATGGTGATCATAATGGTAAAACAACAACAGTAACAAAAACAATGATAATGGCAATAACAATATGAATGAGAAATAATAATAATAATGATTATAACAGTAATAATGATAACAATAATAGTGATGATAATAAAATAATAATAATACAATAGTATAATAATATAATAATAATAAAATTAATAATGATAATGATGATAATAATAATGATAATTAAATGGCGCTATATCTTGATTTTCAGATCAATCAAAAGCACACACTCCCATCGGTCGCTTATTTACATTCACTTAATTTGACCAAAAATAAGTGAAGGGACAAACCACATGCATACCGGGGGGGACGAAAGGATGGAAGTGGGAAGAAGTAGGTTGGGTGGAAGGAGGAAATCGCTGCTGGATAAAAAGGTAGGGCCTATTTCATCACGTTAAACTTGAAGGAAGAAACTATTTGTAACTAACTGTCAAAGAGAAAGAGGAAGCTCATGCTCATGTCATGTTCATTTGTATGCACCAGACAGAAAATGAATGATGACCAAACGTGTGGAGAATACGTACCGAGGAATTTCTAAACAAATAGAATTAGAAACAGAATGAAGGGGTCGGACAAAGGTGTACATTTTGAAGTGGGATGCAGAGATAAGTAAATGCAAAAGGGATGCAGAGATAAGTAAATGCAAAACGATTAATGCACTTGTAGCAGTGACCTTTCGTTTGTATGACATTCTTTGAGTAACAGGAAACCGGTGGATGGACTGAAGTAAGAGAGTGTCAAGATTTTGTTTGTTTTTACCGGGGCTAGATGACCCACAGATTTCTAGATACGCTGGAGGTAAATGGCAGAAGAAGGAGACGGGTCAGATAGTAGAGAGTTATAACTGATACCAGACAAGAGAAGTTGCAAATCTGTGTTTCTCATACATAGACGTGTGTGTGTGTGTGTGTGTGTGTGTGTGTGTGAATGAACTCACATTGACATTCCTGCAGACCAAATTTCCTTGATCTTTTGTAAAGGACTAAGAATAGTCTCAAGTCCTGAGTCATGAAATATCCCACAGTGATTTGGAAGTATGGGATTCGAACTCACAAACACCCAGTCGTTAGTCCACTGAACTAATCGTTTCGTCATGGTAATAGTCTTCTCTGCAAATGATAATCACAAGAAAAAGAGTTGTGAGTTAGGTGCCAGGATGTCATCCATGGCAACATTCTGGACAAAAACACACGGGCGCACAAATGTTTTTATATACACTATAATACAGAGTGAAAATGTACGACTGTCCTATAGCAGTGCACTGTCTTTGAGGAGAGCAGTTGAACTTCGTGTGAAAGATTCATTGTGACGGGATAGAAGTATAATACAATTAAGTATAAACACAATTGAAAACCATGATGCAAAGAAGTGTGCATGCATAGGCTACATTTATTTCCGTCTGTTCTGATGATCCTCATTACTTCTTCTTTTTTGGGTCAGTATACATCCTGTGCCACCACTCCAACACCTCACATCTCTAATTTGATTGTCACTGCAGCAATTTCTCTGACAATGACAGCATGGAGAACCATCTACTTTGCGGGACGATCTCAAAATGCTAAAATGTTAAGGAACGAAATTCATTAAAACCATTTGACAGCAGTTTTGTTGACAACTATGAAAACAACTTTTACAGCAGATGTCTTCTACAGGAGATGGCTGTGTGATCCTGGCCTTCATTCTGACCGTAGAGTACACACAATCTGTATGAAAAACGACCAGAGTTGAGTGAATTTACATCAGTTGTACCCTAGGTCGCACAGGAATTCAAACTCCCTTCCAGCTTTCCCAAATGATTATTGCATTAAGTCAGCAGAACTAAAGCTACAAAGACCAACAAAGACTCGGTGGAAGACAACGAAAAAGTCAGCAGTGAACAAAAATGAATTTGAAATTTGATCAACAGGGATTCATCACTTGAACCTTACACCTTACACCTTAAAGTTGCCAGATTTCGGGCGCTGCACATGATGGGGCAATTTCCGAATAGATTCATTACACGGAACTACGTATGAAACAGTATGCAGGCACTGCCACATTTTTGACAAGTTCAAAAGACAGCAAATATGCTACATGTATTTTGTAGCCTGGGATTAACTCAATATAACAATTTCAGTCCGAGCAATTTTTTATCCAGACCAGCCACCTCAGTGTGAAGACAATGAAGAAATACGAAAGGGTGATCAGTGCCTGATGGCCTGTACCAGTCTGGTCCAGAAGTCTCTCACCAGTGTTGGGTCTGCCGTGGTGGGGAAGCTGATGTAGGTGGAGGCCTGCAGATTGTAGAAGACGTCACGTGGCAGTTCATGGCTGGGCACGTCCTCATACAGCAGGAAGATCAGCACGTCACGGCCCGTGTAGGAGGCCTCCATAGTGGCCATCTGCATCTCGTAGTGACACCAGTCAGACTCCAGCAACTCGCGGGTCAGCACCACCAACGTGTAGCGACTCTTCTGAATAGCATCTACAATGTTGCTGGGAATCAGGCGGCCTGGAGTAAAGTCACGGTTGTGGATGTTCAGGTGCAGACCAGCCCGAGTCTCCAGTTCTTCCAGCAGCTGGCCATGCACAAAATTGTTGTCTTCAGAAGTGTAGGAAACATAGGCATCGTAGAGGAAGTTATCATTGCCACTGTTGTCCACGCGACTATAGAATAGACGTGAAGCATAGTACAGGTAGCGCAGCTTCCAGCGGTAGCGGTACATGATGGCAGACACCAGAACCATCATCAAGCAAATGACACAGGAGATGGCTCCAATAAAGATTCCCGATTTGTCAGTGCATGTGTTCCGCAGCTGTCTGACTACTTCAACTATGTTCGTCTTATTATGGATGCTTCCATCTGCCATGAGGCAGGAATAGCTGTTTATATGAGGAAAATGCACTTTGGAATCCTGAATCCAGATCAAAAAGCCAATGCGTTCACATGTGCAGGCAATAGGATTGAAAGTCATGTTGATGGTGACATTATTATCAGATTCTGCCACTTGATCAAGATGGTCCATGATGGACTGAGGAAGAAAACGGATATTATTGTAGGAAAGATCCAAGACGGAGATATGCTTCATGTGTGTGACGTTGACGTTAAATGTGTGTATCTTGTTGTGAGACAAAACTAATTTTCGTATATTTACTAGACCCCTAAAAAAGTTCCAGGGGATTCTATGGATCTGATTGTTCTTCAGAGACAGTTCTTCCAGTTGATCTAATGGTTCAAACCATCTGCCATGTACTTCTCGTCCAATGAAATAGTAGAGATTGTTATGTGGAGCATGAAAGGTCTTCAAAGATCGCAATGTGTCGAAGAAGGTCACCGATGCAGTATGAGCGAAATTGTTGCCCAGGTGTAAGTGGAGTAGCTTGTGAAGGCCTGTAATGGGGCCAATCCACCTTGAAAACATGTTGTTTGTCAGATTTAAAGTTGTCAGGGAATTATTCGGGTTGAACTCAACATGCAGGAGTTTGTAATACATCTTGTTCCAGCGAGATACATACGTTTCTAATTTAGGGGCAATGTAAAGATCAATTTGCCCTTGTATTGTTTCGATGTCACATGGTGAGTGTTACCCGCAATTTTTGGTGTCTCCACAGCGTGTGTGGAATCATCAGGACGCCAGGGCCGTTGGTACCATTTCTCTGAGTCCAGCACGTTTGATGGGGAGCCAGCCACTGCTGAAAATGATCATTTGGATATTCAGTAGGAGGTTCTGAAGCCACATTAAGGCCATCGTTGTGTATCTCTCTCAAGTTCTTTAGGTTTCCAAAATCTTTGAAATAATTTCCAAAACCAAGTTCATTTCCATCGACATTGACAAACTCGAGCGTGTCAGGCATGTTGTTCAGGGCTCCCTCGCAAAAGACCTTCAGATGATTGTTCCGGGCATAGATGGCCTCCAGGCTGGTGTTCTTGAAATAGCGTGTGTTCCATGAGGTCACCATCACACACCTGGTATACGGTCGAATGATGGAGTTGATGTACAACTCACGTAGTGCTGACCACTGCAGACTGTAGAAAGCATCGCCCAAAGTGTCAAATCCCAGGTCAAGGTTAGAAGACAGATCCAGAACTTCTACTGTCCTCAAAGGTCTGAAAGTTTCATTGTTGATGTGCGTGATGTTGCAGCCTGATATGTTGAGGAGACGCAGAGAACTGGGCACATGAAGGAACATCACATTGCTAAGTGTGTTCATGGAACAGTAACCACTTCCCATTCCAGACAGGCTGAGATAAGTCAGGGACGTCAAGTAACGAAACTTGGGCCCAAAAGCAGCATAGGGCAATCCATCCATGTGAAGAGTCTGCAAGCTGGTTAGTCTAGACAGTGCGTGGTCAGGGTACCTGAAACTGTCGTTGTCTGAGTCAGCTTTGCAGTTTCCTTGCAGTGACAGTCCAAGCAAGGTTGATTTAAATGGTGCAAAGATATCTGAGGGATAAGCTTGGTCAGTGAGAGGGATCTGATTAAAGCTGAGATTGAGCTGTTGAAGACTGGTCAAACCTATGAAAAATTGATGAAGGTTGTTCAGGTAGTTATGGGCTAAACTCAATGTCAGTAGCTTGTCCAGCCCTTCAAACACATTAGCTGTGATGGTGTTGATGACGTTGTGAGACAAATCCAGATGCTGCAGAGAGTGGAAGGCATTGAACGTGAAGGGCTGGAGCAGGGAAATTGAGTTGTGAGACAGAAGGAGGGTGCTGGTGTTGATGGGGAGACCAGTGTGGGGGACAGTGGTCAGAGAGCGGTTGGAACAGTCCACTATGGGCCCTCGCTCAAAGCATTCACAGGGACCACAGGGTTTACCTGGAGGGTAGAGGGATGATGACAACCCTCCCTCTCCCCTGTCCACGTCATAACTGACGTCATAAGCAGCGGCAGCAGCATGCCAGCTCTCCTGTAGAAAAAAAAGTAAATTAGCATGTACATCTGATCACATATACATAATAATCCTGAAAATGTTTTGTTGCTGTTAATGATTATGGTGATGATTTTGTTGTTAATGTTTGCTTTGACTTTTGAGACATCTACATCTCTGTTCAAACTTAATTTTGATAGTCTGTTGCACCTGTGCATTCTGGCATATCACGCCTCAAACTGTCAGTCTATTTGATCTAAAAAGAGTATGTGATCTTCAAAAGATATTTCTTTTTCCTTCTTCCCATCCTATATACCACTTTATTGGTCACAGGGTCTGGGTGATTTTTTCACAATGTAATTTGAGGCATAACGAAAGAGATGGTAATTATGATGCCAAGGAGTTCCATTCTTGACTGAGACTGCGTGGCAGGGCCGCACTTTCATAATATATCCTAGCGTCAACCAGGCCCAAGAATTATAGACGCCTGCGGTATTGGCCAGAACATGAAGCCATAGCTCGCTCAACACTGTGTAGAAACGGTTAAGTCGAAAAACTCCTCACTGATTTTAATTGTCAGCAGCATTTGACACCATAGACCATAGCATCCTCATAACGCGGTTGCGTACCACTTTTGGCTGTTCTGGAACGGTTCTGGACTGGTTTATCTCCTATTTGACTGGCCGTATCCAGTCTGTTGTCATTGGCCACAAATCAAATCCATCTGTGCTGAAATGTGGTGTCCCACAAGGTTCTGTCTTGGGACCTGTCCTGTTCACTATGTATACACAACCTCTCAGCGCTATCATTCATCAGTCAGGTCACTCATACCACTTCTTTGCGGATGACTCACAGCTGCATAGCTCCTCTGCCCCATCAGATTTTGACGCTCTTGCGTGCAGTCTGAGAGATTGTACAGAGGATATCTCCAAGTGGATGAGTGAAAGCAAGCTGAAGATGAATGATGATAAAACTGAGCTTATTGTTACTGGTACTAAGTCAAAGGTCAATCAGGTTACTCATGCCCCCATGTCTATCTCTGGTTGTGATGTATCTTTCTCACAAACTGTTAGAAACCTTGGCTTCTACCTGGATGAAACACTGTCTATGGAAGCCCATGTCAAACAGTTGTGCCGTACTCTGTACTATCAGCTACGCAGAATAGGTAAGATTCGCTCCTTCCTTTCCACTGATGCTACCAACAAGCTTGCTGTCTCTTTCATACTATCTAGACTGAACTATTGTAACTCTCTATTCGCAGGTCTCCATGACAATCAACTACATGTATTTAAACTTCAGCGCATACAGAACCACGCGGCTCGCCTTGTTCTCCGCAAGCCCAGGCGTGAGAGTGCAATATCTCTGCTTAGAACACTTCACTGGCTCCCGGTAAAGGCTAGGATTCAGTATAAAATTGCCTGTCTCTGCTTTCAGTGTATCTATCACGAGAACATGCCGTCCTATCTTGCCAACCTCCTGCAGGGTTACAAACCTCGAACGCTCCGCTCTTCTGACACCTCACTGTTGACTGTTCCTCGCTTCTCTCTAGACACCTTTGGTAAAAAAATCTTTGTCTTTGGCCCAAATGTATGGAACTCTCTACCACTGTCTCTCAGAAAAACTAAGTGTTTCTTAACCTTCAAACGGCACCTGAAAACCCACCTCTTTCAAACTCATCTAACCTGAAGAGCCTTAGTTTGCAAGTCTGTCATCAGACTAATCTCTCCTGCCTGTATAACAGTATTTTGTATAAAGGCCTATAGAGCAAGGTGTGTGTGTGTGCGTGCATGTGTGTATGTGTGTGTGTGTGTGTGTGTGTGTGTGTGTGTGTGTGTGTGTGTGTGTGTTGTGTGTGCTTGAGTGAGCATGTGTGTGTATCACTGTATGTGTACAGCTGAGGAGGGGATAGGGGAGAAATTGAGTGGGAAAGAGACTGAAATACTTTAAGAAACTTTTTTAAATCTTTGTTTGTATGTAAATTGTGATGCATGATATGCGAATAGTTTATAATTTGTGAGGTAATTTTGATTGTCAAGGTGTTAATGCTGTAATACTGAAGTTATAATGTTTTTCCTGTATATGGATTAGAATTTTTCTGTTTTTATCTCCATGCAAAATATTGATTATAATTTTATGTACAACTATTGCATGCATAAACACACACACACGCATGCAAACATAGCACACGCACACATACTCACACACACACACACACACACACACACACACACACACACACACACACACACACACACACACACACACGCACACACACACATTTTACACACACGCGCACAGCAATGCACACGCACGCACACACACACGTACACACACACACACATACACACACACGTACGGAAGCACACACACGCAGCAATATATAAACACAGTACGCTCTATGCATTCGGTGTACGGAGATCGTGCGGTAACACCGCCTGAACAGAATAAACGAAACAACGTGCATACACGCATCTGAAAGAATCAGAACGATTAAAAGAACAATTTTCGTCCAAGAACCTCCTCTGAATTCACTGTGGCTAATGTCCAAATCAGTATCAGTAACAAGACTTTGTAAACACACTGAGAATAGGCGGTCATTAAATCTGAGAAAATGGAGTTGAACTGAAAGCAAATAATACGTTTTTGAGGCATACAGGCAGATTCCGCTTTTTTTCTGCAGTTTAAAGAAAAACAAAATGGTTGAATCATCTTAAAATGTTCCCATTTCATACACATTATTTACATAAAATCCAAATTTTGTCCTTCTCATGGTCACTCAACTTTTCCAGAAGTTTCAGTTGAAATGCAACCTTGAGTACAATGACAAACTGTTTCAACAATGAAAATATATTTCAAATTTTGTCAGAAGATTCTGAGATAACGCTCTGTACATCCTTTCCCCAAAAGTGTTCGCTTTTGGCACCTCTTGATCCCTGTGACCTTGACCTTGACCGGAATCATTGTCCTCCAAACTGAAGCGTTCGTGACTCCTCAACAGTCCACATCTCTGACCTAAAATGCGGTAGACATGCACCCACAAACATGTGAGAAAATCTTGTTTACACAGTTTGGTACCACGCACGTGTGCGTGTACGCGCGCACAAACACACACACACAAAACACACACACACACACACACCCACACACACAACACACACACACACACACACACTGACAGAGACACAGAGAGAATTAGAGAGAGACAGACGGGGACAGAATAAGAGAGAGAGAAAGAGAGAGAATTAGAGAGCAAGAAAATGACAGAGATAATGAGAGAGAGAGAGAAAGAAAGAGAGCAGACAGACAGACAGAATAAGAGAGAGAGAAAGAGAGAGAAAGTGAAAGAACAAGAAAGAGACAGAAACAGAGATAATGAGAGAGAGAGAGAGAGAAAGAGAGACAGACAGAGACAGAGAGAGAAAAAGAAAGAGAGAAACAGAGACAGAAAGACAGATGGAGAGGAGAGAGAAGTAATCAAACTTACGCAGTGATCCAATTCATACGTTCCTCCAGTTAAAACACAAGTGGTATGCACACCCTTTCTGCTGACAGTGCGTAGTCCATCTGCTTGCTTACAGCACTATGCGTGTCTTTATATATCCTGACTTGTTTTTCGCATTGTCATATTTGATTTTTTTTATTTTTGTATTACTTGTAGGCCTTTGTGTTTATGGGGGATTGTTTTAAGGGACCGAGCGAAGTCCAAAATATTGCTCAGGAAGTTTCTGATAGTCTACAATAGTTTCTTTTGTTTCGTTTTGGTTTTCGTTATGGGGGTTTTACCGTGTGGAAAAGTCTCATCGGAGAAACCATGTCTTTGCCGTACAGCGCCTTTAACATTTTCCGTCTGTCTCTGTCTCTTCTGTATGTCTGTATGTTTGTCTCTCTCTCTCTCTCTCTCTCTTCTCTTCTCTCTCTCTCTCTCTTTCTCTTTCTCTCTCTCCCTCTCTCTCCCTCTCTCTCTCTCTCCCTCTCTCTTCTCTCTGTATCTGCCTCTGTCTTTGTATCTGTCTCTGTCTGTCTGTCGCCCTCTCTCTCTCTCTCTCTCTTCTCTCCTTTCTCTCTCTCTCTCTCTTTTTGTGTATATTGTCAATGCATTAACAGTATGAGAGGATTGCATTGACATTCTATCAAAATAAAATTAACCCTTGCCTAGAAGAGGGGAACAACTTCTAATAATCAATAGTTCCCTGACCGCGGACCGAAAATAAAAGAAAAGCAAAAATGCTATCACACTCAAAAACCAACTTAAATACAACAAATGTACAAAACTGTACACAGATAAGCCCATAAGTACTTGACAGAACTATGTACCCTATGCTAAGTACACTATACACAAAATCCAAGAAACAATCAATATTTTCCAGGATAAGACATCTTTAAAGCAAGTATTTCCTTTTCTGTTACGTATCTCTGATATACATGCCCCAACTGAAACGAAAACTTCACACATATTTCCTTGAGAAAAACGTAAACAATACTCCTTTTCAAAACTGCTTTTCAAGCTCTGCACAGTATGCTGATAAAATACATTTAGTCATGAAACTGCTCTCGATTTATAGGAGAAAAAGGAACAGAGCAAAGACAATGGCGGAATCAGCTGAAAAGAGTTCCAACTGGATGTTGGTCAAACAGGAACCAAACGAACTTCATAAAGCTTAAAGTTGTCTCCCCGTAGAAAACAGATTTTCTTCATGACTGTTCTTGAATCTTGATGTACATAATAAAACCATCATCGATTAGAATATTGTCTTATACGTTTTGTAGGTTGTAGTTTGTTTCTGTGTGTACAATACTTGTGTTTTATGTGTAAGTTGATATCATTTCTGTTATCACATTGTTCATTGATGCTTGATTATCGTTCAGCAAAAGAATGTGGTCTGTGAAACGTATTCATAGGGGAAATGTTGAGGTGTGCTTAGATTTTCGGTGTACAAAATATCAGTATATTATGTATGCTATATGGAGTTCATAAGTCAACATTGTCTTTTCATATGTGTTATTTTTAAGTTTTGTTGTTGTCATTTTTCTTTGTCACATTGTGTGTTAGGTGTCATTTTGTTGTGAAGCAAAGGATGAATAAAAACAAAGTTAAAAAAAGCTTTAAAATTATCTATAAGTTGCTGGTGTCCGATAACTGAGTGATTGAGACATTTGTCGTAAGGGTGACTTGGCCTTGAAAACGCCTGACCACGTTGAATACGCGATTTCCAACCTAGGTGTTCGAACATTTTTCTATCTAAAAAATGGCGACTAGCAAAATGATGTCTAGGAGTCATGACCTGGATGAGGTCTGCCCCCCTTAGAATGTGAAGAGTTAAGGGCCGAAACAATTCTACACATTTTTCTATCTAAAAAATGGCGACTAGCAAAAGGGTGTCTAGGAGTCATGACCTGGATGAGACCTGGCCTCCTTAGAGTGTAAAGAGTTAAGGGCCGAAACAATTCTAATCCGAGAATCTCCTGCTGTCCTGCTCACCCCAGAGTTCTTCGCTACTTAGCCAGCCTCATAACTACACACAAGTCCGTTTTTATGCCACTTCTAAGCTATTACCTGTCGAGATAAAAAATACATCTCTCTATGCTCATTCTTCACTCCTTTCCCATTGATGTAATTTGATATTATTTGTCAATTTGTGATTGACTCATTTGTTTACCTTGTTGTTTGTGTCAATTTTGTTGTTGTTGTTTTTAAAAATTAGTCTTAAACACGCAATATAGACTAAAGCAAAATGGAACAGCAAATCAGAAATATAATCGTATTATTACAAACATTCCAATTTATGTGAAACATCCACAAGTATATATACATTTCGTGCAGCATATTTAACACAGAAAATGTGAACCTCAACTTTCTATGGTCCATCATTAAAGCTACTCAACTCCTCTCCCTGCTGCTTTCAATCTCGTCTTGAACAGGTTAGTATCCTTCAAGTAGGATGATAGAAGCACACTCGTATGCCATTATGCCCATTACACGAAGCATAGCATATCTTTATGCCCTTAAACAAAGAGCATTGGCATATCAATATGCCATTAAACAAACAACATGCATACAGTTATGCCCATTAAACAGAGACCATTGGCATATCATATGCCCAAAAAACATAGAGCAATAGCATATCATTATGCCGTTAAACAAAGAACGTTGGCATATCATTATGCCCATAAAACAAACAACATGCATACAATTATGCCTATTAATTAAACAAAGAACATTGGCATATCATTATGCCCATAAACACAGAGCAATAGCATATCATTATGCCTGTTAACAAAGAGCATTGGCATATCATTATGTCATTAAACAATCTAACACTGCATAAATTATACCATTAAACAGAGAGATAGCACATTTTGTGTCCGTTAAACAAAGAGCATTGCATATAATTAAACAAAGAGATAAATTTATGCCATTAAACAAAGAACATTGGCATATCATTATGCCCATTAAACAGGCAACACTGCACACCATTATGCCCATTAAACAAAGAGCGACAGCGTATTCTTATGTCTATTAAAACAAGAGCATTGACATTATTTGCACATTAAACATAGAGTGATAGCATATCGTTATGCCCGTTTAACAAAGAGCATTGGCATAGCATTATGCCTTTAAACAAGCCACGCTGCGCACCATTGTGCCCATTAAACAAAGGCAATAGACATTAATTGTGGTCATTAAACAATAAGCAATGGTGTATGTCATTCATTAAACAAAAAGCAATGGTGTATCGTCATATCCATTAAACAAAAAGCAATGGTGTATCGTCATGTCCATTAAACAAAAAGCAATGGTATATCGTCATGTCCATTAAACAAAAAGCAATGGTATATCTTATGTCCATTAAACAAAAAGCAATGGTTATCGTCATGTCCATTAAACAAAAAGCAATGGTGTATCGTCATGTCCATTAAACAAAAAGCAATGGTCATATCGTCATGTCCATTAAACAAAAAGCAATGATATCGTATGTCCATTAAACAAAAAGCAATGCATATCATCATGTCCATTAAACAAAAAGCAATGGTGTATCGTCATGTCTATTAAACAAAAAGCAATGGTATATCGTCATGTCCATTAAACAAAAAGCAATGGTACATGTATATCATTATGTCCATTAAACAAAAAGCAATGGTATATCGTCATGTCCATTAAACAAAAAGCAATGGTATATCGTCATGTCCATTAAACAAAAAGCAATGGCATATCGTCATGTCCATTAAACAAAAAGCAATGGTGTATCGTCATGTCCATTAAACAAAAAGCAATGGTATATCGTCATGTCCATTAAACAAAAAGCAATGGTGTATCGTCATGTCCATTAAACAAAAAGCAATGGTACATGTATATCGTCATGTCCATTAAACAAAAAGCAATGGTGTATCGTCATGTCCATTAAACAAAAAGCAATGGTACATGTATATCGTCATGTCCATTAAACAAAAAGCAATGGTACATGTATATCGTCATGTCCATTAAACAAAAAGCAATGGCATATCGTCATGTCCATTAAAAAAAGCAATGGTATATCATCATGTCCATTAAACAAAAAGCAATGGTACATGTATATCGTCATGTCCATTAAACAAAAAGCAATGGTATATCGTCATGTCCATTAAACAAAAAGCAATGGCATATCATCATGTCAATTAAACAAAAAGCAATGGTGTATCGTCATGTCCATTAAACAAAAAGCAATGGCATATTATCATGTCCATTAAACAAAAAGCAATGGTATATCATCATGTCCATTAACTCACTCGCTAAGTACGATTATGCCCCTTGCCGTTCCCCTGATACGCACCATTTGTATAGATCATGAAAAAATTCTCATACAAACAAAACAGAGAGTTTTGAAATTTTGCTGGTCATATATCAAAAGATTGGTGCACTAAAAAATGAACTTTCAATTGTCTAACCCTCATGCTTGCTGGGTAATGGTACAAGTAAAATTAGAGACATTTTTAGGTGAAAATTTATGAATAAAATGTCATAAAATCCAACGTGCACACACTCCACGTGCACTGAAGGAAGAGATCGTGTTGAACAGCACCGAGCTGAGTATTTTTCAGCCATTTACTTTTCCGTCGTCAGCTGCGTAGTACAGTGACCTCGTAGCTTGAAACGAGGCTAGGAATGACCAAAGAATCTATTTCTGGCTATTAGTTTCGGTTAACGGAAATACTGAAAGCCCCGCGAATTTTCAAAACTCAAGTCGGATTTCTCCGACGCTCGTAGACAAGCGTTATTGAGACATGATCGGGAAATCCTGACGCAATGGCATACATATCGTCATGTCCATTAAACAAAAAGCAATGGTAATACGTCATGTACGCTAAACAAAGGGCAATGTCATTTAGTTGTGTGAATTAAACAAAGATACGCCCATCAAACACAAAAAAAGCGTTGGCATATTTTTGGGCCCATTAAATAAAGTTGATATTAAACAAAAGCAGTGTCATATTATTATGTCCATCAAAGAAAGAGCGATAACATATTCATTAAGCCCATTACCCCAAAATTCATATCTTAATGTCCTTTACTCGAAGGGCAGTATTGTGTCATATCAATCGATACACCACGGAATAAGATGCATAAAAAACAAGGGGAAAAAAATGCAGTAACATACAGTTATGGCAATTCATCACAAAACAGCAGAGTGTCGTGTAAACTGATATAGCATGACACACTTGTATATCAATCTATAAACCGTAGAATAAGTTACCGTCATTTAAAAAGGAGTAAAACCGGGCCATATTGCCCTAAAACAAAACGACAGTATCGCATACCGTTATGCCCATGAAACAAAGAATAATAGTGTATTACGTCCACTAACCAAAGAAGCAATTGATATCAGTCTACACAGAAAATATCATAATCATCAATCATAGTTGCATATAAAAAGTAAAGGGTGTTTCATGACCTTGAGTTGTACTGAAATGATGGTAATAGTGTTAACCTCTCTCTGGACCAGCCGGGCATTCCAGGGTGGTATCCACCTGCCCCTCGCTGTTTTACCTCCATCAACCGTTAACAGGGTCAGGTTCCCATCTACAGCAGGGGGTGATGAGCAGTAATTTTCTCGGTCAACACTCGCACTCATGCAACCTCTGCCTAGAAGGCGGTAGTTTTAAACACTATGACAATTTGATCTATCCAGCATTTATGTGTTCTGTACAGAGAAAAAAATCATTACACCAATCTGTACATTTCTAAGTAGTCTGATTGTCTTCACAAATGCAAATAAGTACGTTTGTTTTGCCCAGACTGTGCGGGCAGTATGTTGCTACACAGTCTGAACTGTCTCTGAGAGACACGTTCAGGTCTAGTAGAGGTTTAGACCCTATGCCAACAGAGATGAGTCTTTAACGGTCTGATTATCATATTTTCTCAATGTTACTATCTGTCTTACTCAACCAGTTGTCATCATGAAGACCGGAAACAAGAAGAAATACAGAAGGGCGATCAGTGCCTGGTGGCCTGTACCAGCCTGGTCCAGAAGTCTCTCACCAATGTTGGGTCTGCCGTGGTGGGGAAGCTGATGTAGGTGGAGGCCTGCAGATTGTAGAAGACGTCACGTGGCAGTTCATGGCTGGGCACGTCCTCATACAGCAGGAAGATCAGCACGTCACGGCCAGTGTAGGAGGCCTCCATAGTGGCCATCTGCATCTCGTAGTGACACCAGTCAGACTCCAGCAACTCGCGGGTCAGCACCACCAACGTGTGGCGACTCTTCTGAATAGCATCTACAATGTTGCTGGGAATCAGGCGGCCTGGGGTAAAGTCACGGTTGTGGATGTTCAGGTGCAGACCAGCCCCAGTCTCCAGTTCTTCCAGCAGCTGGCCATGCACAAAATTGTTGTCTTCAGAAGTGTAGGAAACATAGGCGTCGTAGAGGAAGTTATCATTACCACTGGTGTCCACGCGACTATAAAATAGACGTGAAGCATAGTACAGGTAGCGCAGCTTCCAGCGGTAGCGATACATGATGGCAGACACCAAAACTATCATCAAGCAAATGACACAGGAAATGGCTCCAATCAGGATTCCTGATTTGTCGGTGCATGTCTTCCGCAGCTGTCTGACTACTTCAAATATGTTCGTCTTCTCGGGGGTACCGCCATCTGCCATGCGGCAGTAATAATTGTTTACATGAGGAAAATGCACTTTGGAATCCTGAATCCAGATTAAAAAGCCAAAGTGTTCACATGTGCAGGCAATAGGATTGAATGTCATATTGATTATGACGGTATTCTGAGATTCTGCCACTTGATCAAAATGGTCCATGATGAATTGGGGAAGAAAACGGATATTATTGTAGGAAAGATCCAACATCGAGATGTTTTTCATGTGTGTGATGTTGACGTCAAATGTGGAGATCTCATTGTGACTCAGATTTAATCTCCGCATATTAGTCAAACCCCTAAAAAAGTTTTTGGGGATTTTATTGATATAGTTTTTATCCAGATATAATTCTTCCAACTGGTGTAAAGGTTCAAAATATCTGCCTTGTACGTCTCTTTCAATACAATAGCGAAGATAATTAAGTCCAGCATTTAATACCCTTAAGGATGGGAGCGTGTCAAAGAACGTCGCTGACAAATGTTCTGCCAAGTTGTTGCCCAGGTCTAGGACCTGCAGCTTGTTCAGACCCGTGATGGGACCAATCCACGTCGTCATCAGGTTGTTACTCAAATTTAAAACCCTCAAGGAATTGTTTGGGTTGAACTCAACATCCAGAATTTTATAATACAGCTGGTCCCAACGGGACACATATATTTCCAGTTTCGGGGGCAATGTAAAAATCAGTTTTCCAATGGACCATAAGCCTGTTGGTGAATGGTTGACGTCTGCCTCTTCTGCTAGCCAAGCTGCTTGGATGGAGTCGTCAGGATGCCGGAATCTTTGACACACTTTTTGTGATATCGGTTTGTTTCTTGAGGGTGTCAGACATTGCTCCTTATGATCAGGTGGATATTCAGTGGGAGGTTCAAGTGCCACCCTGTGGCCGTCATTGTGTATCTTTCTCAAGTTCTTCAATCTGCTCAAATCTTTGAAATAATTTCCAAAACCAAGTTCATTTTCATCAACACTGACAAACTCAAGCGTGTCAGGCATGTTGTTCAGGGCTCCCTCACAAAAGACCTCCAGACGATTGTTCCGTGCATAGATGGCCTCCAGGCTAGTGTTCTTGAAATAGCGAGTGTTCCATGAGGTCACCATCACACACCTGGTATACGGTCGAATGATGGAGTTGATGTGCAACTCACGTAGTGCTGACCATTGCAGACTGTAGAAAGCATCGCCCAAAGTGTCAAATCCCAGGTCAAGGTTAGAAGACATATCCAGAACTTCTACTGTCCTCAAAGGTCTGAAAGTTTCATTGTTGATGTGCGTGATGTTGCAGCCTGATATGTTGAGGAGACGCAGAGAACTGGGCACATGAAGGAACATCACATTGCTAAGTGTGTTCATGGAACAGTAACCACTTCCCATACCAGACAGGCTGAGATTAGTCAGGGACGTCAGGTTGCGAAACTTGGACCCAAAAGCAGCATAGGGTAATCCATCCATATGAAGAGTCTGCAAGCTGGTTAGTCTAGACAGTGCGTGGTCAGGGTACCTGAAACTGTCGTTGTCTGAGTCAGCTTTGCAGTTTCCTTGCAGTGACAGTTCAAGCAAGGTTAATTCAAATGGTGCAAAGACATCTGAGGGATAAGCTTGATCAGTAAGGGGGATCTGGTTATAGCTGAGATCCAGTTGTTGAAGATTGTTCAACCCCATGAAAAGTTGATGAAGGTTGTTCAGGTAGTTATGGGCTAAACTCAGTGTCAGTAGCTTGTCCAGCCCTTCAAACACATTGGCTGTGATGTTGTTGATGACACTGTGAGACAAATCCAGATGCTGCAGAGAGTGGAAGGCATGGAAAGTGAAGGGCTGGAGCAGGGAGATTGAGTTGTGAGACAGAAGGAGGGTGCTGGTGTTGGTGGGGAGACTAGTGTGGGGGACAGTGGTCAGAGCACGGTTGGAACAGTCCACTATGGGTCCTGGCTCAAAGCATTCACAGGGACCACAGGATTTGCCTGGAGGATAGAGGGGTTGTGGCAACACGCTGTCTCCCCCTGTCCACGTTATCAATAATGCCAGAAGCAGCATCAAAACCATCATGTCTGTCCGCCTGTTAAACAGAATGGGGTTTGAAATATCAGTCTGCTCCTACATTATAAGCTGTCAAGAGGGACAGGAACAGGGAAGTAGCGGGGTGCTGACATCGCATTCTCTGCCCTTGTCAATACTGACGTCACAACCTGAAGCACCAACACTATGACTGTTCTTCAGTCAAAGAAAAAAAAGAAGCTAAATACATACATTGACATTACATCATGATGATGGTGGTGGTGATGATGAGTATGATGATCGTATGATCCTCATTATAATGGTGGATTCTTCCATCGACTTAATGCACTAGTAGGCATATTTTCATAGTCTGGTGTGGGTTTTCATTGGGGAGGGGGGGGGGGGGGGGGGCGGGGGCAGTTAGAAGACTGATTCTGAAGGCACATGTTTTCTACAGGTGCTTCATGGGAAGGAGTCCTGCAGCCGTGAGTTCTACTTCAACTGGCCTATCGTCATGGAGTAGCGGTTGTTCTGCGCTGTTTAAATCAAATTTTCCTGCTGGCTTTGTTCTCACCAGCATACTCTTTCAAATTCAGTGTCTTCCTATTCTACAGCTATTCTGCAGCTGATGAGGTTAGCACTTAGCGTATCATGGCATCAATTTAAAGAGTGTGGAACGCATTGTGAAAAATACTCGATGTCCACAGTGTTATATATTAGTTTAGAATATGAATTATATATTCTGTGGTATTCTGCAGCAAGAAATTCTAGGGAGAGCTGGACAGCAGGAGGTCCTCAGACTGGAGAAGCCATTGTCAAGCAAGTGTTTTGGCCCTTAACTCTTGACATTGTAAGGTGCCTGGCAGCATCCAGTTCATGACTCCTGGATGCTCTAGGGTGAAACAGTATACGCTGTTTATGCCCAGTTCAGTACATTCCTTTTAGAATGCGTTTTGTGAGATTCTAGAAAGTTCGGGTGGTTTTTATCTAGTGGGCTGCTTGGGACCCAGAGTTAGAGAGAGGCGAGGAAAGCATGAGACAAAGGATCAGTACGCTGATTCTGTGTTGTTGATGTACATTACTGAGACATTACACACTACGTCTAGATTATTCTGATGATCGTAGGACTGAATATACCGCTGTTTTAGATCACTCCTTTTATCATCGAGTCCTCTAGGTTTGGATGTAAGCTGAGACAGAGACAAAATAGAAGTTTGTCAACAGGTTTACAACACTTTCCATACTTTGAACCGAAGATTTGTGACTTTTTGTTTTGTTTTATTTTGTTTCGTATTTGTTTTTGTTTCTGTTTTTGTTTTAGGTGCTTTTTAAAACATTCTCCTATTACTGTAAATGAAATCCTTGTAGTGTTTTCGTGTTCCGTTATTTCGTCATCTTTGTCAAGTTTTCTCGTTTTTTTTTTTCTGTATATTTCCTGCCATTCACCTGATGGTCACCAGATAAAGCACCTTATGATTTTTGTCTATTTCTCTTTTGTCTTTGGGTGGACCATTTGAGAGTGGTAGTGAATTCGTGATGTACTACGATGTGGAATTCGTGAAAGACCTTGACTACTCTCTCTGACAGGCCTTGATTATAAGCTACAGGTTGGAAGTGAATTTTTCTCCCCTTTTCCCTTAGCTCCAGAGCACTTTGGGGATACAAGTTCTTTTCCTTCACCCCTTCCCGAATCTCTGACAGTTTAAAGATGATAATGTTGAGGCTAGTTGTGAACAAATATTTGCTTTTCGATTGACATTTCCCGGATGAGTCATTTTACCCTTTGCAACAAAATCGCATGAATCATTACCCACACAGTTGCACATTTAAAAAAAAAAAAACACCTTCATATCCACACATGTATATGCATCGACCAACGATAAATTTTGGGTGAAATTCGTTGATCATATAGCAAGGCAGTAATGACCTCTGCTCACGGTGGGTATCAGTGCTAAAGAAAATCACACATCCATTTCACGACACACAAGTCCACGATAAACCAGTAAATCGATAACATTCGATCGATAATTTGACCAATAAAATTGATCTACCATTCAATCAATCACCCATAAATCATTAAAATCAAATAAAACCAACCTCGAAATAATGTACCACATGATCAAAGCATTAGTCATTTAGCTTAATTCCAGGGTAACATTAATGGTCAATCGATAATTGTATCAGTATACAAACCAAACAATGAATAAATCACTCATTAGTCATTTAGATCAAAATCAACCACCTTCAAAATACTGCTCCATTTGATCATAAAAATCATCGATGATCGAACTGAGTTGAAGTAAATCAATAAAGAAGCAATCGATAATTTATCAGCAAAATCAGTCTCTCACTCAATCAACCACTTACCAATCAATCCAGAAACAGCCGCACACACACATCGTCAGATGAAGAGATCAGTCATTCAGCTGTTGTACACATGGCCAGCACTTGAGTTTTTACTTTGAATACAACCAGATCATAGGCCCACTGACTACAAGTGTTTTTTTTTCTGGTTTGCTTTTGGATTTTTTTCCTGGTTGTGTGGCTTTTTAAACACTGACCAGGAAAACCAGCCTGAATACACACTGCTATAGTTTGCACATTGCGTTTTGTCTGCAGTTTTCCTCCTCAAAGGATCATAGCTACCTATCGGTTTTCCATTTACTTCTTTTCCTCTTTTTCGTCTTCTCTTTATCCTTCTTCCTCTTTTTTTCCACCAAAATATGTGTCAATGAGTCTGTCCGTCTGTGTTTGTCTGTGTACCTATGCCAAGCATACGTCTGGCTGGCTGTGTATGTCTATCTGTGTATCTGTGTCAAACATACATCAGCAAGATTTTTTCAGATAGTTTCCTTTTTTTTTTTTTTAACTTTCTCTTTCTTTTTTTCTCTTTTTTGTTTGTTTGTTTTTGTTGTTTTTTTTGTAAGATCTTTCCCAGGTTTGGATCAAAGCTTAGTCCAGTTGCGAAATGGAAATACTTACGATTGGAAATCATGACGCTGAAAGTCATGATACAAAGTTCAAGGTCACACACGGACCAAAGAAGTGCCTAAAATCAGCGCTTTTTCTGGAAGATGTATGAATGACACTTTTTGGGGAATTTCCGATAATATGTACCGTCTGTTCTCACTCACTGTTTTAACAGTCTACTAGTATTCCCGTTTCAAGTCAAGTTTTATTTCTGCTAAAGATTCTTCAAGGTTAGAGTCACTTTACAAGTACAAAATCTGAATTTTCTGTAATAAATTCTGTGTCAAAAGGAAGATTCTTCGAATGGATTGATCATAATCTTTTCCCTGTCAACAGGAGCTCGTTTCAGATTTAGCTCAGGAAAGGAAAGTGACCAGCACTAACCGTTTTTACTCAAACATATTCAGATTGGTTCTTAAGTAGAGAAGATGTAAATACGTGATTAAACCAAACAAAAACGTAAAAGACAGCAACACAAGAAACAAGAAACATACCCAATCAAACCATCAAGAATATTTAATCCCAACAGGTACAAGACTTTGACAATGGTATTTTGATGTAATGTTTCAGAGTGCGTGTGTGGTATGAATTCATCAGTGACCACAGTCTTGTCATAGGAAGATTTAGGAAAAAGAAAACAGGCCAAAAGTTTTTCACTGTGGTGATAATGATAATAATGATAATATAATAATATAATAATAATAATAATAATAATAATAATAATAATACAGCCTGTTCACCAGTGTCCCTGTGAAGGACAGCATTGACATCATCAGGGGGAGGTTACAGGTCGACAACAGCCTTCGGCAACGCACCAACCTGCCAGTGGAACACGTCTGTGAACTGCTATCCTGCTGCCTCAACACCACCTACTTCACCTTTGAAGGACACTTCTACCAACAGACCGAGGGTGCAGCCATGGGGTCCCCCGTGAGTCCCATCGTCGCCAACCTCTTCATGGAAAATTTCGAGGAGAAAGCTTTGGCGTCGTTCCACACTCCTCCACGCTACTGGGGCCGCTACATGGACGACACTATGACTGTACTGAAAAGATCGGTGGTAGAAGACTTCACGAACCATCTCAACAACCAACACCCTGCCATCAAGCTCACCTATGAGGTAGAAGAGAACGGCAGCATCGCGATGTTGGATACCTGCATCACCTGGATGGAGACAGGCCTCGCCTTCTCCGTCTATAGAAAGTCGACCCACACGGACCAGTACTTACAATTTGACAGTCACCAGCCACTGGAACACAAGCTTGGAGTAATCCGCACCCTCACCCACCGAGCGAAGACCATCTGCTCTATCGACACCGCTAGAGAAGAAGAGGTGCAGTACATCAAAAAAGTACTCAGTGTGTCAGGATACCAGAAGTGGGCCTGGGACGTTCCGGGGGGCAAGAAAACCATACCCCACCTCTCCACTGAATGGCCAACCCCTTCGAGAGGGCACGTCTCCATGCCATACGTCAGCGGCGTCACTGAGGCTCTCAGCAGGAAATCAGGAAGTTGGGAGTCAGTGTCCACGCCAAGCCCACCAACACCATCAGAAGCCAGTTTGTCCACCCCAAAGACAAAACAGACAAATTGGACTCATCAGGGGTGATATACAAGATAGACTGCCAGGACTGTGACCATAGTGGGAGAACATCTGACCCACACCCAACACCACTTTGAAAAGAACAATGTGCAAGTTCTCGACAAAGAAGCAAGATGGTTCCTGAGGGGAGTAAAACAGGCAATTTACATCGCCACAAGGAACCCCACCCTCAACCGTGACCGGGGCCGACACAACCTGCCATCGGTGTACTCCTCACTTATTCAGTCGCACTGTCGTGAGTTCGCTCACGGCGGTGCGCACTGAAGCCAGTTCTCAACCCAGCAGTTGCGCTGAAGAAGTCGGCTGGATCGCCGATGAAAGCTACGCAGTAAGTAGCCTTTTTTGTAACTGAGAGCCAGGTTCAACCAGGTAGCCATTAATAATAATAATAACAATAATAAATGATTATATAATAATAATATAATAATAATAATACATGTAACAATAATGATGATGTCATGCTTCTACATGTCCACGCAATCAAAACATGCATAAAGCACTCGTCCGTCACGCAACCGCACGCTCTCCTTTCAACCAAGGCACAAGGCAGATCATAATTCAATTTTGAGTTTTTCCCCCTCCTCCTAATTAGGAAGAGACAACATTTATTTATACATGTACTAATTTTCACATATCACACACAGCATTCGTGGTCACACATCTTCAAATCAAGAACTATACCACGAATATTTCAAATGTCAATAACTTTAAGTTAAAGTTTTCAATTATTCCGAAAACTCTCACACTACTTCAAGTTTCCTCATGGGGTTGTCCTCCTAACACTCCTTTTACAGACTTTTTCCTCTACCGAATGTTCATAGTTTTTTCATAGTTTCTAACTTCCTGGTGGTCACTGTCAGATCACGTCTATCTGGGACGAAGTAATTATTTAGAGTATACCACACACACACACTTCCTCACTAACGTCTTTCTTTCACTCACAATCACAGTGATTACTTTTCACTTTTAATCACTTTTAACATTTAATTCCTTCCTCTTTTCTTTCTTTTGCCTTTAATTCTTTTATTGTTTTCTTCTTTCAGTTAATCCAAAAGGCTTTAAAACTTAAGCAGTTTAAATTCTGTTTACTTTTCAAAGTTTACAAATTTTTTATTTTCAAATGAATTTTTTTGTAATTACCTTTATAAAATAAAGCCTAGCCTATGAGTTGATCAGCACCAAACCCAGACTTGCCACGGTCATATGCGAAGTGATTTACAAACCCATTTGATTCAAATCATCATCTTGGGTGAGCTGTTTTAAGAACTCTACAGCTAATCGCAACTGCCTTCACTGGCAACACAGGCCATTGAATTCAGTGAGTGGTTATAACCAATCACCTGTTTCCTTACAATCTGAATACAATGATCACACTCCAACTTTAGTGGGTTGGTTTTACTAGCCATCTTCAAAAAAGACAACTCTCCATCACACCACACATGTGAACACAAACATTCCTTGTGCACATGACACAAAAACATGTGCACACATTACCCTGTGCACATGACAAATAATGATGATAATAACAATAATAAAAATAATAATAATAATAATCATAATGAAAACAATTATATAATAGGATGGTGGTGATGGTGATGATGATGATGATAACAATAATAATAATAATGATAATAATAATAACAATAAAAATGATAATGATAATAGCAAATATGATAATACTGTTAATGATAAAAGTTAAAAGTATGAATATCAATTATCACTGTTATCATCATCATCATCATTGTTATTATCATTATCATTGTTATCATTATCATCATCATTAGTAGTAGTAGTTGTTGTAGCAGCAGTAATTACTAGTAGTATTACAGAAAAAATGCCAACATTATATCATTCGCCAGTCGTCATGGACAGTAACTAGCGCAAGAAAGTATGGGCTTGGATGTCAGGATTGATCCCCCTCCCCCACCCTAACCCAATAAGTAAAAAAATGATAAAAGTAAAGGGTTTTTCGGGCCTGACAGACTTGTATCCAGAGTTAATTTAAGCATTCTATTGGCTCGTTGGAAAGATTGGAACCATACGGTCAAGTTTCAGTCATTGTAAAGATACATCACTGAGGGTGTTGCTTAAAATTTTCTGACAAACACCACACTTGTCTGCATCTCTTGGGCCTGTTGCGCCTCGATTTATTTCGAATGTAAGTGTGGGATACAATTCAGCCATGAAGTTTCAATCCACAATGGAACTCCGTAACATTAGTGCTGTCATCTCCATTCTTCAAACAGAATAAAATATTGCAAAGTTTTATGCTGTATCTACACAGAATTATTCCAGAATCTCTGCAAAATAGGCACTTATGATTAAAAAAAAATTCTAATGAAAAAAAGAACAACAGTGAATTCACTTGATGAAGTATGACTATTTCTGCACTGTAACTGCGTTAATATTTTCCACAACGTATGATTTCATTTCAGGGTGGTGGACAAAGTAAGACGGTAATGGGAGAGACAGAGAGTATAGAATGATAATTCCACTGTTTCCTCGCAATCATCAAATTCGTATACTCCATAAACTAAAAAAAAAAAACTAGCTGCCTGGCCGCTCGGTTTCTTTATACAAATAAGGCTCAGTGCGTTACTACCACTCAGTTTCATGAGTTTCTTCTTCTTCATCATCATCATCATGATCCTCCAATATGAATCTATCTTTTGTTGCTGCAAATATCTCTCCTTCTCTTTCTATTCTCATCTATTCGGCAAAACTAAAATTGTCTCATTGGGTCTACGTAGTGCTTTTTCCCCCTCTCTAGATTTCTTGTTGCGACTAGGTGCTCAAATTTCCTTTGTCTCATAAAATGTTCTATAAATGTTGCTTGTTTTTTTCTAATCTTCTTCATTAATAGTTGTTTTTTTTCTGTGTTCGCTTCTCTCAAAACTGTCTCCTTTGTTTTCCTTCTGTCCATGGAACTCTGAATGTTCTTCATAGAAATCACAGTTCAGCTACTTCAGTCTTCTGACTTTGCATGTTGATTGTTCAGGTTTCGCATCCGCACACATATCCATCAAACAAAAACCAAAAACTTGTCGTTTATGAACCAAATTTTCACAAAGTGCATTAGTGTTCCACTCAGAGTGTCTCAAGTCCATTTGATGAAAACGAAAAGCGTATCAATTATATTTCATAGATAAACTTTGCAGATAAGCATGGAAAATGTATGTGTATCTCAGACAGTACATGAAACACAACTTTGTGGTACTAGGCTTTGCTTTTCAACTGTATAAACGAAATCTAGCGAAAAAATAACTGGAGTAAATGGAAAGAATGACTCAAAATTTCTAATAAGCCACAATGGTTTCCTGAATGGTCAGTCAGAATTACTAAGCACTGTGTTGGTCACTAGAGAAGAAAACGAGGAACACAAAAGATTGCAGAAATAACAATTGCAGGAATGAGAATGGCAACAAATGCAAAACAAAATTATTATCAATTAAGCAATCATAGCAACATTCATCATCATCATCATCATCAGGTGCCTTGACGCATGGCGTTGGCGACCGTGGACTTCCAATCATCTCTATCTCTTATTGCATCCAGCATCTCCCCCACCCTCTTCATCTCCAGCCACTCTGCAAGTCCGTCCAGCATTCTCTCCCTGGGTCTACCCGGTGCTCTCCTTCCCTCCAGCTTTCCCGTTGTGACCAGGTGCTCCAAATCCCCTTCCTCATAAAATGGCCTATAAATGTTGCTTGTCTTTTCCTAATCTTCCTTATCAGTGATCGATAGCAACATTAACAATATGAAACAATGATCATTGCTCAACTCCTGTTAAGATCCAAGCTGAAGCACTGCTTAATGGTCCACATGAAAGATATAAATGCGTACACGTTCTACAAATTTAAAGGCTCAGTCTTTTGCTTGAAGTTATGGACGACATTTGGACTTCAAAACACATCTGACTTGTTTGTTTTGTTCTTTATGTCTAGTGTGTATATTCCATCAAAATATAGAAGAGTCAACCAGAATAAAATCTCGACAACCTGTCCGTCAGATGGTTCAACTTCTTACAACATAAGTTAAAGTTACACAGCAACTCAAACTAGACTGCACAGAGATGAGGGTTTCAAAAACCACACTCCACCAGAGATGAATTTCACGGTCCAACAATCATTTTCTCTTCGGCCTTAACGTTTGAAATAGTCAGCCACTCATCTTCACGAAAACTGGAGACGAGAAGACAATGAAGAAATACAGAATATGATCAGTGCCTGATGGCCTGTACCAGCCTGGTCCAGAAGTCTCTCATCAGTGTTGGGTCTGCCGTGGTGGGGAAGCTGATGTAGGTGGAGGCCTGCAGATTGTAGAAGACGTCACGTGGCAGTTCATGGCTGGGCACGTCCTCATACAGCAGGAAGATCAGCACGTCACGGCCAGTGTAGGAGGCCTCCATAGTGGCCATCTGCATCTCGTAGTGACACCAGTCAGACTCCAGCAACTCGCGGGTCAGCACCACCAACGTGTAGCGACTCTTCTGAATAGCATCTACAATGTTGCTGGGAATCAGGCGGCCTGGGGTAAAGTCACGATTGTGGATGTTCAGGGCAGACCAGCCCGAGTCTCCAGTTCTTCCAGCAGCTGGCCATGGACAAAGTTATTGTCTTCAGAAGAGTAGGACACGAAGGCGTCAAAGAGGAAGTTATTGTCACTGTTGTCCACGCGACTATAAAATAGACGTGAAGCATAGTACAGGTAGCGCAGTTTCCAGCGGTAGCGGTACATGATGGCAGACACCAGAACCATCATCAAGCAGATGAAGCAGGACATGGCTCCAGTAAAGATTCCTGATTTATCAGTACATATATCCTGAAGGTGTTGAATCATCTCAATGATGTCTGCGTTATTCCTGATGCTACCATCTGCCATGAGGCAGGAATAATTGCTTTTCTGAGGGAACTTGAATTTGGAGTCCTGCATCCAAGACAGAAAGTTGATATGGGCGCATGTGCATGCGATAGGATTGAAGGTCAAGTTGACCGTGACATTATGCTGAGAGATCACTGCCACTTGATCAAGATGATCCATGACGAACTGAGGAAGAAACTGAATATTATTGTAGGAAAGATCTAACAAAGAGATGTTCCACATATGTGTGATGTTCACGTCAAATGTGAAGATGTCATTGTGACTTAGAACTAATTTCCGAATATTAGTCAAACCCCTAAAAAAGTTTCTGGGGATAATGTTGATATAGTTTTTCTCAAGATGTACTTCTTCCAGTTGATCCAGTTTTTCAAACCATCGGCCGCGTACATCACTTTGAATAAAATCACGAAGGTTGTTCCTGCTAGCATTCAGGGTCTTCAAAGATGTCAGTGTATCAAAGAAAGTGATGGAAACGTTGTAAGCAAAGTTGTTGGTCAAGTCCAAGACACGCAGTTTGTTAAGGCCCTTGATGGGACCAATCCACGTCGTCATCAGGTTGTTACTCAAATTTAAAACCCTCAAGGAATTGTTCGGGGTGAACTCAACATCCATAATTTTATAATACAGCTTGTCCCAACGGGACACATATATTTCCAGTTTCGGGGGCAATGTAAAAATCAGTTTTCCAGAGGACCATGCCGATATTGGTTGACGGTTGACGCCTGCCTGTTCTGATAACAAGACTGCTTGAGTAGCGTCGTCAGGGCGCCAGAGCCTTTGACACACTTTTTGTGATATCGGTTTGTTTCCTGAGGGGGTCAGACATTGCTCCAGATGATCAGGTGGATATTCAGTGGGAGGTTCAAATGCCACCCTGTGGCCGTCATTGTGTATCTTTCTCAAGTTCTTCAAGCTACCCAAGTCTTTGAAATAATTTCCAAAACCAAGTTCATTTTCATCAACACTGACAGATCGGAGCGTGTCAGGCATATTGTTCAGGGCTCCCTCACAAAAGACCTCCAGACGATTGTTCCGGGCATGGATAACTTCCAGGCTGGTGTTCTTGAAATAACGTGTGTTCCATGAGGTCACCATCACACACATGGTATACGGTCGAATGATGGAGTTGATGTGCAACTCACGTAGTGCTGACCACTGCAGACTGTAGAAAGCATCGCCCAGAGTGTCAAATCCCAGGTCAAGGTTAGAAGACAGATCCAGAACTTCTACTGTCCTCAAAGGTCTGAAAGTTTCATTGTTGATGTGCGTGATGTTGCAGTCTGATATGTTGAGGAGACACAGAGAACTGGGCACATGAAGGAACATCACATTGCTGAGTGCGTTCATGGAACAGTAACCGCTTCCCATACCAGACAGGCTGAGGTTGGTCAGGGACGTCAGGTTGCGAAACTTGGGCCCAAAAGCAGCATAGGGTAATCCATCCAGGTGAAGAGCCTGCAAGCTGGTTAGTCTAGACAGTGCGTGGTCAGGGTACCTGAAACTGTCATTGTCTGAGTCAGCTTTGCAGTTTCCATCCAGTGATAGTTCAAGCAAGGTTGATTCAAATGGTGCAAAGGCATCTGAGGGATAAGCTTGGTCAGTGAGAGGGATCTGGTTACAGCTGAGATCCAGTTGTTGAAGATTGATCAACCCCATGAAAAGTTGATTAAGGTTGTTCAGGTAGTTATGGGCTAAACTCAATGTCAGTAGCTTGTCCAGCCTTTCAAACGCATTGGCTGTTATTGTGCTGATAACATTGTGAGACAGATCCAGGTGCTCTAGAGAGTGGAAGACATTGAAATTGAAGGGCTGGAGCAGGGAGATTGAGTTGTGAGACAGAAGAAGGGTGCTGGTGTTGGTGGGGAGACCAGTGTGGGGGACAGTGGTCAGAGAGCGGTTGGAACAGTCCACTATGGGCCCTGGCTCAAAGCATTCACAGGGACCACAGGGTTTACCTGGAGGGTAGAAGGGTGATGACAGCGTGCTCTCTCCTCTTGACCACGTCATCGCTGATGTCACAAGAAGCAGCATCACCATCATATTTGATCTCCTGAAAAATAATAATCAATAAAAATGGTTAACTATATACCTGCTCGTACATTATAAACTTTAACACAGAGAAAGATTTAGTCACCAAGACACTGGGGCGATATCTTCTTTCATCTGTTTGGGAATTTGAAAGCAACTCGATCCGAATTATCCTGGCAGACCAAAGGAGATATATGTTTTTAATGAAGACGAACATTTGTTCTCATTACCTAGCTGTCGAACATGTATCGAACTGAGAATTCTAGAACTGGTTGATCTGGTTAATTCATCTTCACTCGTACATACATACAGAAAAGAATATCTAAATCTGCTCCTTGGTTTTGGAGAATCAGTTCCATGTGCAAATAAATCTTCAAGGCATTGCTTATTCCATGGATCTAGGAAAATAGGCTCTCCTCCCCCCCCCCCCCAACCCTAAGTCAAAAAGAAGGAGTTGACACCTGGGTGAGGCAAGGCGTCGTCTAAACCTATCATTAATTCATCGTGTGTCAAGGAAGAGTGGTTACTTGAAACCCTATGGAGAAGTTGAAATTTACGTTGTGGAGGGAGATGGAAAGAGACGTAGTCTGACTAACAGAATCTGGTTAAGCTATAAAGAGCTTAGTAATCTGGTAGAAGAGTAAATCTTCGCTGAAGAAGGAAAGATAAGAAAGAAACGAACGAATTGAGACGAAAAACGGACAGAAGAGAAAACATGACCACGAAAAAAATAATGGATGGCTCAAGATGGCAAAAGGGTTGGATGAAATGACGAAATATAAGAAAGCAGTACATGGAATTATAGAAAACCCGTCAACAAGCCCAGATGTGACATAACCAGAAGCAACAAGATCAGAAAAATATGGAATCAACCAGAAAAACACGAAAATAAAATCAGAGCGCGTATTTAATACAACAAGACAAGACAGGCGCAAATTTTCGGCCAACTGGCCTTTGTCAAGCGTGAATGTAAGTTCACAAAGAAACAAACACCAAATACAAAATTAGGAGAAAAAGACTGAAACGTCCCTGCTGCTTCGTCCAGTGGGAGAACAGGACTAAAACATTTTTGCACCTGTTTTGTCTTGTTGATTTAAATACGCGTTCTGATTCTATTTTCGTGTTTTTCTGGTTCTTGTTTGCTTGAACGCAGGCAGTCGCACTTGTTTTCGATATGGAATCAATATCATGTTCACCAGTACAGATTTGAAAGGTTTGGTCATCTGACTAAACTGCCACCCCACTCAACAAGCGTACAGCAGAAAGATGTCTGGATTTATAGCGGCAGATGCAGATCAAGAAAGACCTGACTTGATGGTGTGAAAATCTTGACATTTCTCCTCTTGAGACCTTCCAGCTCACTGCTGATTGTCTCTTCTTTCTTCCCACCCGACACTTATGATGAAACAAGTCAACAGATAAAAGAAGCAATAAAAAAAACCATCCCAGAAAGAATTACATCCGTATGTTATGTCAAAATCAATTTTCATTGCATTTCCAAAAAAGACAGGGGCTATAGAATGCGAACTCCATCGCACAATCAGTTTCATGAGTCATGTAACAAAAATCCTGTTAAGAATAATCGTGATGAGGACAAGGAATAGAATCAAAAGAGAAATAGTAGAAGAACAGTGTGGATTTGTGGAGGGGAAAGGAACTATTAATGCCATATACATCCTAAGAACTATCATAAAGAGGTCAATTGAGATGAAGAAGGATTTGTATTTATGCTTTGTTGACTATACCAAGGCTTTCGATCGGGTACGACATGAAGAATTGATCAACCAACTGGAGAGACTCAATGTCGATGGAAAAGATCTACGAATAATCAGGAATATGTACTGGGAACAAACAGCTGCAATGAGAATAGAAAACAATATATGCTCTTTTCAAAACATCAAAAGAGGAGTCAGACAGGGTTGTGTTTTGTCACCAGATCTGTTTTCACTATATAGCGAAAACATCATGAGAAACCTAGAAGAAGACCCTGGATTAAAGGTTGGAGGGAAAATGATAAACAACATTCGGTACGCAGATGACACCGTGCTCATTGCAGAAAATGAAAGGGACCTACAAAACCTTGTGAATATACTGGAAACAGAAAGCAAAGGTAAGGGGTTGGAACTAAACAGCAGGAAGACTGAAGTCATGGTGATCAGTAAAAAACATGAAATCCCCTTATGCAAAATAACAGCAAATGGCACAACCTTGACACAGGTTAATAAGTTCAAATACCTGGGAACGGTCATTTCATCAGACGGCAGATGCACGTCGGAAATAGCTGGCAGAATCGGCCAAGCCAAAACAGCATTCGAGAAGATGACAAGCATTCTTACCAACAAATGCCTATCAATTAACATCAGAAAGAGAGTCCTTGAATGTTATATAGAACCAATACTGTTGTACGGATGCGAGGCGTGGACAGTCAGCAAGCAAAGCCAGAGCAGGATCGAGGCAGCCAAGATGTGGTTTGTCAGAAGAATGTTGAGAGTTCCATGGACAGCAAAGAAAACAAACGAGACAGTCTTGATGGAGGCAGACACAAGTAGATCACTCATAAGGAAGATTAGGAAAAGACAAGCAACATTTATAGGCCATTTTATGAGGAAGGGGATTTGGAGCACCTGGTCACAACGGGAAAGCTGGAGGGAAAGAGAGCACCAGGTAGACCCAGGGAGAGAATGCTGGACGGACTTGCAGAGTGGCTGGGAATGAAGAGGGTGGGGGAGATGCTTGGGGCAACGAGAGATAGAGATGGATGGAAGTCCACGGTCGCCAACGCCATGCGGCAGGGCACCTGATGATGATGATGATGATGTTATGTTAATCGTTTGACTCCCAAACCCTGAACACCAGCATCCTGCATTGTCAACCATGCTAGCACAGCAACAACGTAACCCTGTGACTCCCTGCAGGAAGCTGGTGGATATGGTGAGGGAGTCAAAAGGCAAAGTTTTTGCAGCTGGTGGACTGGGTGCGGGAGTCAAAAGGTTGAAGAACACTTAGCGACCTGGGAAGTAGCAGAACCTTTACCAAGTTACACACAAAAGAGTCTTTGACCAGGAAGCACTTTGTCCCGAATCAGGACTTCTTATCACCTTCATAATCAACCTTTTAAGTTAATACTTCAATGAATCCCTACTGTGTGAATCCCTACTGTGTGAATCCCTACTGTGTGAATCACTACAGTGTAAATCCCCACTGTGCTAATCCCTACTGTATGGATCCCTACTGTGTGAATCCCTACTGTGTGGATATCCATTGTGTGAATTCCTACTGTGTGAATCCCTACTGTGCTAATCCCTACTGTATGTATCCCTATTGTGTGAATCCCTACTGTGTGAATACCCACTGTGTGAATTCCTACAGTATGAATCCCTACTGGATGAATCCCTATAGTGTGATTCCTTACAGTGTGAATCCTTTCTGTGTGAATAACTACTGTGCGAATCCCTACTGTGTGAATCTCTACAATGTAAATCCCTGCTGTGTAAACCGTTGCTGTGTGAATCACTAATGTGTGAATCCCTACTGTGTGAATCACTACAGTGTGAATCCCTACTGTGTGAATCCCTACTGTGTGAATCCCTACTGTGTGGATCCCTACAGGGTGAATCCATATTATGGGAATCATAATGTGTGAATCACTACTGTGTGAACCACTAATGTGTGAATCCCTACTGTGTGAATCATTACTGTGTGAATCCCTACTGTGTGAATCACTAATGTGTGAATCCCTACTGTGTGAATCACTAATGTCTGAATCCCTACTGTGTGAATCCCTACAGGGTGAATCCATATTATGGGAATAACTAATGTGTGAATCACTACAGTGTGAATCACTAATGTGTGAATCCATACTGTGTGAATCTCTACTGTGTGGATCCATACTGTGTGAATACCTATTGTGTAAATCCCTACTGTGTGAATCCATACTATGTGAATAACTAATGTGTGAATCCCTACAGTGTGAATCCCTAATGTGTGAATCCCTACTGTGTGAATCCCTACAGTGTGAATCCGTACAGTGTGAATCACTACAGTGTAAATCCCCACTGTGCTAATCCCTACTGTATGGATCCCTACTGTGTGAATCCCTACTGTGTGATTACCCACTGTGAATTCCTACAGTATGAATCCCTACTGGATGAATCCCTATAGTGTGATTCCTTACAGTGTGAATCCTTTCTGTGTGAATAACTACTGTGCGAATCCCTACTGTGTGAATCTCTACTGTGTAAATCCCTACAATGTAAATCCCTGCTGTGTAAACCGTTGCTGTGTGAATCACTAATGTGTGAATCCCTACTGTGTGAATCCACTACAGTGTGAATCCCTACTGTGTGAATCCCTACTGTGTGAATCCCTACTGTGTGGATCCCTACTGTGTGGATCCCTACAGGGTGAATCCATATTATGGGAATCACTAATGTGGGGAATCACTACAGTGTGAATCCCTACTGTGTGAATCACTATTGTGTGAATCCCTACAGTGTGAATCCCTACTGTGTGAATCACTACAGTGTGAATCCCTACAGTGTGAATCCCTACAGTGTGAATCCCTACTGTGTGAATCACTACAGTGTGAATCCCTACAGTGGGAATCCTTACAGTGTAAATCCCTACAGTGTGAATCACAATTGTGTGAATCCCCACAGTGTGAATCCCTACAATGTGAATAACTACTGCGTGAATCCCTACAGTGTGAATCCCCTACAATGTAAATCCCTACAGTGTAAATCCCTACAATGTAAATCCCTACAGTGTTAATCCCTACAGTGTTAATCCCCTACAATGTAAATCCCTACAATGTAAATCCCTACAGTGTAAATCCCTACAGTGTTAATCCCTACGGTGTGAATCCCTACAGTGTGAATCCCTACGGTGTTAATCCCTACTGCGTGAATCCCTACAATGCAAATCCCTACCGTGTGAATCCCTACGGTGTGAATCCCTACAGTGTTAAATCCCTACAGTGTTAATCCCTACAATTAAATCCCTACAGTGTGAATCCATATGGTGTGAATCCCTACAGTGTGAATCCCTACAGTGTGAATCCCTATGGTGTGAATCCTTACAGTTTGAATCCCTACGGTGTGAATCCCTACTGCATGAATCCCTACAATGCAAATCCCTACCGTGTGAATCCCTACAGGGTAAATCCCTACAGGGTAAATCCTACAGTGTGAATCCCTACGGTGTGAATCCCTACAGTGTGAATCCCTACAGTGTGAATTCCTACAGGGTGAATCCCTACAGTGTGAATCCCTACAGTGTGAATCCCTACAGTGTGAATCCCTACAGGGTGAATCCCTACGGGTAATCCCTACAGGGTGAATCCCTACAGTGTGAATCCCTACGGGTGAATCCCTACAGGGTAAATCCCTACAGGGTGAATCCCTACAGTGTGAATCCCTACGGTGAATCCCTACAGGGTGAATCCCTACAGTGTGAATCCCTACAGTGTGAATCCCTACAGTGTGAATCCCTACAGGGTAAATCCCTACAGGGTGAATCCCTACAGTGTGAATCCCTACGGTGTGAATCCCTACAGGGTGAATCCCTACAGTGTGAATCCCTACAGGTGAATCCCTACAGTGTGAATCCCTACAGGTGAATCCCTACAGGTGTGAATCCCTACAGGGTGAATCCCTATAGTGTGAATCCCTATAGTGTGAATCCCTACAGTGTGAATCCCTACAGTGTGAATCCCTACAGTGTGAATCCCTACAGGGTGAATCCCTACAGTGTCAATCCCTATGGTGTGAATCCCTACAGGGTGAATCCCTACAGTGTGAATCCCTACAGGGTGAATCCCTACAGTGTGAATCCCTACAGGGTGAATCCCTATAGTGTGAATCCCTACAGTGTGAATCCCTACAGTGTGAATCCCTACAGTGCTAATTCCTATTGTTCGAATCATTTCTGTATTAATCCCTACTGAGGAAATCTCTATTACATGAACCCGCACTGAGTGACTGAACTGAATTAATCCCTACTGCACGAATCCCAACTAAATAATCCCCTACACAGCGACTCTCTACTGCGCTAACTCACTGAGCAAATCCCTGCTGAGCAAACTCAACTGAGCGACATCCCCCTCCCCCTCAGCTAAACGTTACTGTGCAAAACTGTGCATGCCAGTTTGTATATCTGTTCTCTCTGTCTCTGTTTCTGTGTTTCTCTCTGTGTCTCTGTCTCTTTCTTTTTGTCTGTCTGTCTAAATGTCTGCCTAAATGTCTGTGTCTGTCTGTCTGTCTGTCTCTGTCTCTCTCTGTCTCTCTCTGTCTCTCTCTGTCTCTCTCTGTCTCTCTCTCTCTGTATCTCACTCTCTGCGTGTCTATGTTTCTATCTCTCTGTCTCTGTCTCTCTCTCTCTGTCTTTCTGTCTGTCTATCTGTATGTCTATCTGTCTGTCTGTCTGTCTGTCTGTCTCTCTCTCTCTCTCTCTCTCTCTCTCTCTCTCTCTCTCTTTCTCATGCGCGCGCGAGCACGCTTGCTTGGTTGGTTGCTTGCTTGCTCACGGTCTCTCTCTCATTAAGCATTACTTTATTTTGAATCGTGTTTGGTGAGTCATCCTAATTCTCTTTCATTCATTCGCTTTGTTTAGATTATTTCTTCACTGTATTCAGTTATATCTTTTATACATTCAGATAAAGCGACTGACATTATTTCAGGGTGCTCGTGTGTGTATGTGTGTGACGGTGGTGGTGGTTATTGGTTTAATGTTTATTCACTTAAGTGATTTTGACAATGGTGTGTGTGTGTGTGTGTGTGTGTGTGTGTGCGTGCATGTGTATGTATGTGTGTATGTATATATGTATGTCTGTATGTATGTATGTATGTATGTATGTATATGTGTATGTATATAATATATATGATTATATGTATGTATGTATGTATGTACGTGTGTGTGCATATGTGTGTGTATGTGTGTGTGTATGTGTGTGTGTATGCGTGTATGTGTGTGTGTGTGTGTGTGTGTGTGTGTATGCGTGTGTGTGGTGTGTGTGTGTGTGTGTGTGTGTGTGTGTGTGTGTGTGTGTGTGTGTGTGTGTGTGTGTTGTGTGTGTGTGTGTGTGTGTTTTAAGTGAGACAGAGACGATAACAATCTGGGTGAAGGATCGCACGTCTAACAGGCTGAACAATGTTATCAGCACAGTGTTCTGAGCAACTGAGCTGAGTTGATTGGGCCTAGAAAAGACTTTGAAATAAATTATAATAGAATGGACTCAGCAAAGCCACAGCACAAACTCACTGAGATCTTGACATGGGCAGCAAGCGACCGGAGACAAGTTAAGTTCAGATTTCTCACACGCACAAAGAGAGAGAGAGACTGACAGACAGACAGAAAGAGACACACAGAGAGACACAGACAGACAGACAGAAAGAGATAGAGACAGACAGACAGACAGAGCGACAGACAGAGATAGAGAGAGATAGGTATACAGACAGACATGAAAAGTGCACACTTGTTTTCAATGGGCAGTCATCACAGAAGGAAGTCTTAAATTAATCATCAAGAATTCAGTTTCACCTTCTCAAGACAAGGTTCTCGCAATGGGACTAAATATATGCACTGACAGCCACTGGTGCCACGTAACGGGTAAGATCTGATTTAATCAAGACATACACTCTACACCTGAGCATAAGCCGTACCCACCGACAAGGCTTTAAACATTAGAGCAATACTATTACTACATGTGGCATGATCATAGCAGTGTTAAACATTAGAGCAATACTATTACTACACGTGACATGATCATAGCAGTGCTAAACATAAGAGCAATGCTATTACTACATGTGACATGATCATAGCAGTGTTAACCATTAGAGCAATGCTATTACTAAACGTGACATGATCATAGCAGTGTTAACCATTAGAGCAATACTATTACTACACGTGACATGATCATAGCAGTGTTAAACATAAGAAGCAATGCTATTACTACACGTGACATGATCATAGCAGTGCTAAACATAAGAGCAATGCTATTACTACACGTGACATGATCATAGCAATGTTAAACGTTAGAGCGATACTATTACTACACGTGACATGATCATAGCAATGTTAACCATTAGAGCAATACTATTACTACATGTGACATGATCATAGCAGTGTTAAACATTAGAGCAATGCTATTACTACACGTGACATGATCATAGCAGTGTTAAACATTAGAGCAATGCTATTACTACATGTGACATGATCATAGCAGTGTTAAACATTAGAGCGATACTATTACTACACGTGACATGATCATAGCAGTGTTAAACATTAGAGCAATACTATTACTACACGTGACATGATCATAGCAGTGTTAAACATTAGAGCGATACTATTACTACACGTGACATGATCATAGCAGTGTTAAACATTAGAGCAATACTATTACTACACGTGACATGATCATAGCAATGTTAAACATTAGAGCAATGCTATTACTACACGTGACATGATCATAGCAATGTTAACCATTAGAGCAATACTATTACTACATGTGACATGATCATAGCAGTGTTAAACATTAGAGCAATACTATTACTACACGTGACATGATCATAGCAATGTTAAACATTAGAGCAATACTATTACTACACGTGACATGATCATAGCAGTGTTAAACATTAGAGCAATACTATTACTACACGTGACATGATCATAGCAATGTTAAACATTAGAGCAATACTATTACTACACGTGACATGATCATAGCAATGTTAAACATTAGAGCAATACTATTACTACACGTGACATGATCATAGCAATGTTAAACATTAGAGCAATACTATTACTACACGTGACATGATCATAGCAATGTTAAACATTAGAGCAATACTATTACTACACGTGACATGATCATAGCAATGTTAAACATTAGAGCAATACTATTACTACACGTGACATGATCATAGCAATGTTAAACATTAGAGCAATACTATTACTACACGTGACATGATCATAGCAATGTTAAACATTAGAGCAATACTATTACTACATGTGACATGATCATAGCAGTGTTAAACATTAGAGCAATACTATTACTACACGTGACATGATCATAGCAGTGTTAAACATTAGAGCAATACTATTACTACACGTGACATGATCATAGCAATGTTAACCATTAGAGCAATACTATTACTACACGTGACATGATCATAGCAGTGTTAAACATTAGAGCAATGCTATTACTACATGTGACATGATCATAGCAGTGCGAACAACAATGGTACTGTTTAAACAACACATAAACAATTCCATTATCAACAGAACCGTTCATGTGCCTCTTCTCTCTCTCTACCCACAAGCACAAACACTGTGACCAAGACAGACTCAAGAAAATATACATTTTACCCAGCAACTCTTTTTTTGTTTGTAGTTTTGTTCCAGAGGGATTCACTGCACTCGGAAAACTCCATATGCGCTCCACCCAAATCTGCCAGCAATTATCTGGCAGACTTCCGCTGCCTGCGTGAAACCCTATGGCTGGCAAGGTCTTGAAAAGGGGGAATGGGGGAAGAGGGACCTATGAAACATTTCACAGAACTACTGAATAACAATGATTTTTTTTTTTTCCAGAGATGTATTGTGCACAGCTTTATACTCACCACAATGTTCCTTCGAAGGCAGACAAACTTTGATTTGACATGATTTTTTTATATTTGACAAGATCTTTTGGTTTGACAGGATCTTTTGATTTGACAGGATCTTTTGATTTGACAAGATCTTTTGATTTGACAGGATCTTTTGATTTGACAGGATCTTTTGGTTTGACAGGATCTTTTGATTTGACAGGATCTTTTGATTTGACAAGATCTTTTGATTTGACAGGATCTTTTGATTTGACAGGATATTTTGATTTGACCAGATCTTTTGATTTGACAAGATCTTTTGATTTGACAGGATCTTTTGATTTGACAGGATTTTTTGATTTGACAAGATCTTTTGATTTGACAGGATCTTTTGATTTGACAGGATTTTTTGATTTGACCAGATCTTTTGATTTGACAGGATCTTTTGATTTGACAGGATTTTTGATTTGACAAGATCTGTTCTTGCCGTTAGTCAAAAATTGATTTGACAAGATTTCTTGCAGTCGGGCAAAAATTGAACTTGTCAGAGTCTTCCCAATGCAGTCAGTGGCAATGTGAATTAAAAGGAACTTCTCTTACAATAAGTCATTACCTGGTTTGACAGATCTTCTCTTACAGTGATCATTATCTAGTTTGACAGATCTTCTCTTACAGTAAGTCATTACTGGTTTGACAGATCTTCTCTTACAGTGAGTCATTATCTGGTTTGACAGAACTCTTTACAGTAAGTCATTACCTGGTTTGACAGATCTTCTTACAGTAAGTCATTATCTGGTTTGACAGATCTTCTCTTACAGTAAGTCATTACTGGTTTGACAGAACTTTACAGTAAGTCATTGTTGACAGATCTTCTTTACAGATCTTTGGTTTGACAGACTTTAGAAGTCTTTGGTTGACAGATCTTAATAAGTCTTACTTTTAAAATTTACAGTTCTTTGGTTTGACAGACTTTACAGAGTCTTTGGTTTGACAGATCTTTAGTGACATATCTGTTGAATTTACGAGTCTTTTGGTTTGACAGACTTTACGTAGTCATTTGTTGACAGACTTTTTACAGATCATTTGGTTTGACAGATCTTAAGTAAGTCTTTTGGTTTGACAGAATTTACAGAATCTTACTGGTTTGACAGACTCTTACTGTCATTTGACGATTTCTCTTACAGATCTTTGGTTTGACAGAACTCTTACGTAGTCAATTGTTTGACAGACTCTTCAGTAGTCATTACTGGTTGCAGATCTTCAGTGAGTCATTATGGTTAAGACTCTTACAGTAGTCATTACCTGGTTTGACAGACTCTACAGTGATCATACTGTTTGACAGACTCTACAGTAAGTCATTACTGGTTTGACAGATCTTACAGTAAGTCATTATCTGGTTTGCAGAACTCTTACAGTAAGTCATTACCTGGTTTGACAGAACTCTTACAGTGAGTCATTATGGTTTGACAGATCTTCTCTTACAGTGTCATTTCTGGTTTGACAGACTCTTACAGTAAGTCATTATCGTTGACAGATCTTCTTACAGTAAGTCATTCTGGTTTGACAGAATCTTACAGTAGTCATTACTGGTTTGACAGATCTTCTCTTACAGTGAGTCATTTCTGGTTTGACAGACTTTCTTACAGTAGTCATTATCTGGTTTGACAGACTCTTACAGTAGTCATTTCTGTTTGACAGACTCTTACAGTGAGTCATTACTGTTTGACAGAACTCTTACAGTAGTCATTACTGGTTTGACAGAACTCTTACAGTAAGTCATATCTGGTTTGACAGATCTTTTACATATCATTACCTGTTTGACAGAACTCTTACAGTAGTCATTACTGGTTACGATTGCTCTTACAGTGAGTCATTACTGGTTTGACAGAACTCTTACAGTAGTCTTATCTGGTTTGACAGATCTCTTACAGTAAGTCATTACTGGTTGACAGAACTCTTCAGTGAGTCATACTGGTTGACAGAACTCTTACAGTAGTCATTACCTGGTTTGAAAACTCTACATAGTCTACCGGTTTGACAGACCTCTTACAGTGATCTTATGGTTTGACAAACTCTACATATCATTACTGTTGACAGATCTTCAGATCATTTTGGTTTGACAGAACCTTACAGTAATCATACTGTTTGACAGAATCTTACAGATCTTCTGTTTGACAGACTTTCAGTGAGTCTTTTGTTTGACAGACTTTACAGTATCTTTTGGTTTGACAGACTTTACAGTATCTTTTGGTTTGACAGATCTTTTTACAGTATCTTTGGTTTGACAATCTTAAGTAGTCATTTTGGTTTGACAGTCTTACAGTAGTCTTTGGTTTGACAGACTTTACAGTAGTCTTATTGGTTTGACAGACTTTACAAAGTCATTATTGGTTTGACAGACTCTTACAGATCATTATTGGTTTGACAGACTTTACAGTATCTTACTGGTTTGACAGACTCTTAGTATCATATTGTTTGACAGATCTTACAGTAATCATTATTGTTTGACAGACTTCGTAGTCATATCTGGTTTGACAGACTTTACAGTAGTCTTATGTTTGACAGATTCTCTTACATAGTCATTATTGGTTTGACAGACTCTTACAGTATCATACTGTTTGACAGAACTCTTACAGTAAGTCTTACTGGTTTGACAGATCTCAGTGATCATTACTGGTTTGACAGACTTCTCTTACAGTGAGTCATTACCTGGTTTGACAGAACTTTACAGTGAGTCATTACTGGTTGACAGAACTCTTACAGTAGTCATTACTGGTTTGACAGAACTTTACAGTAAGTCATTATCTGGTTTGACAGAATCTTACAGTAAGTCATTACCTGGTTTGCAGAACTCTTACAGTGATCATTACTGGTTTGCAGACTCTTACAGTAAGTCATTATCTGGTTGACAGTCTTCTCTTACAGTAGTCTTATCTGGTTTGACAGATTCTCTTACAGTAGTCATTACCTGGTTTGACAAACTCTTACAGATCTACTGGTTTGACAGATCTTACAGTGTCATTTCTGGTTGACAGACTCTTAAGATCATTTCTGGTTTGACAGATCTCTTACGTAAGTCATTATCTGGTTTGAAGACTCTTACAGGCATATTGGTTTGACAGACTCTAAGTAGTCATTACTGTTGACAGATCTTACAGTAGTCATTACTGGTTTGACAGATTCTTACAGTAATCATTACTGGTTTGACAGAACTCTACAGTAGTCATTACTGTTGACAGACTCTTACAGTAGTCATTACTGGTTTGACAGAACTCTTACAGTAGTCATTACTGTTTGACAGACTCCTACGTAGTCATCTGTTTGACAGAACTCTTACAGTAGTCATTACCTGTTTGACAGAACTCTTACAGTAGCATTACTGGTTGACAGAACTTACGTAGTCATTACTGGTTTGACAGAACTCTTACAGTAGTCATTACTGGTTTGACAGAACTTTCAGTAGTCATTATGTTGACAGACTCTTACAGTAAGTCATTACTGGTTTGACAGAACTCTTACAGTAGTCTTACCGGTTTGACAGACTCTTACATGATCATTATGGTTTGAAGACTCTTACAGTAGTCATTTCGGTTTGACAGAACTCTTACAGTAAGTCTTATTGGTTGACAGATCTTACAGTAGTCATTACTGGTTTGACAAACTTACGTAGCATATGTTTGACAGATCTTACAGTAAGTCTTCTGGTTTGACAGAATCTTACAGTAGTCATTACTGTTTGACAGACTCTTAAGTAGTCATTACGTTTGACGACTCTACAGTGTCATTACTGGTACAGACTTCGTATATTACCTGGTTTGACAATCTTACAGTAAGTCATTACTGTTTGACAGATCTTCTTACAGTGAGTCATTACCTGGTTTGACAGAACTCTTACAATGAGTCATTACCTGGTTTGACAGAACTCTTACAATAAGTCATTACCAGGTTTGACAGATCTTCTCTTACAGTAAGTCATTACTGGTTTGACAGATCTTCTCTTACAGTGAGTCATTACCTGGTTTGACAGAACTCTTACAGTAAGTCATTATCTGGTTTGACATAACTCTTACAGTAAGTCATTACCTGGTTTGACAGAACTCTTACAGTAAGTCATTACTGGTTTGACAGATCTCTTACATAAGTCATTATCTGGTTTGACAGAACTGTTACAGTAAGTCATTATCTGGTTTGACAGAAGTCTTACAGTAAGTCATTATCTGGTTTGACAGAACTCTTACAGTAAGTCATTATCTGGTTTGACAGATCTCTTACAGTAAGTCATTACCTGGTTTGACAGAACTCTTACAGTAAGTCATTATCTGGTTTGACAGAACTCTTACAGTAAGTCATTATCTGGTTTGACAGAACCTTACAGTAAGTCATTATCTGGTTTGACAGAACTCTTACAGTAAGTCATTATCTGGTTTGACAGAACTCTTACAGTAAGTCATTATCTGGTTTGACAGAACTCTTACAGTGAGTCATTACTGTTTGACAGATCTTCTCTTACAGTAAGTCATTACCTGGTTTGACAGATCTCTTACAGTGAATCATTACCTGGTTTAACAGAACACTTACAGTAAGTCATTACCTGGTTTGACAGAACTCTTACAGTAAGTCATTATCTGGTTTGACAGAACTTCTCTTACAGTGAGTCATTACCTGGTTTGACAGAACTCTTACAGTAAGTCATTACCTGGTTTGACAGAACTCTTACAGTAAGTCGTTATCTGGTTTGACAGAACTTCTCTTACAGTGAGTCATTACCTGGTTTGACAGAACTCTTACAGTGAGTCATTACCTGGTTTGACAGAACTCTTACAATAAGTCATTACCTGGTTTGACAGATCTTCTCTTACAGTAAGTCATTACCTGTTTGACAGAACTCTTACAGTAAGTCTTTACCTGGTTTGACAGATCTTCTCTTACAGTAAGTCATTATCTGGTTTGACAGAACTTCTCTTACAGTGAGTCATTACCTGGTTTGACAGAACTCTTACAGTAAGTCATTACCTGGTTTGACAGAACTCTTACAGTAAGTCATTATCTGGTTTGACAGAACTTCTCTACAGTGAGTCATTACCTGGTTTGACAGACTCTTACAGTGAGTCATTACCTGGTTTGACAGAACTCTTACAATAAGTCATTACCTGGTTTGACAGATCTTCTCTTACAGTGAGTCATTATTTGTTTGACAGAATCTCTTACAGTAAGTCATTACCTGGTTTGACAGAACTCTTACAGTAGTCATATTATCTGGTTTGACAGAACTCTTACAGTAAGTCATTACCTGGTTTGACAGAACTCTTACAGTGAGTCATTACTGGTTTGACAGATTTCTCTTACAGTAAAGTCATTACTGGTTTGACAGAACTCTTACAGTAAGTCATTACTGGTTTGACAGACTTCTCTTACAGTAAGTCATTATCTGGTTTGACAGAACTCTTACAGTAAGTCATTATCTGGTTTGACAGAATCTTACAGTAAGTCATTACTGGTTTGACAGACTCTTACAGTAAGTCATTACCTGGTTTGACAGAACTCTTACAGTAAGTCATTATCTGGTTTGACAGAACTCTTACAGTAAGTCATTATCTGGTTTGACAGAACTCTTACAGTAAGTCATTATCTGGTTTGACAGAACTCTTACAGTAGTCATTATCTGGTTTGACAGAACTCTTACAGTAAGTCATTATCTGGTTTGACAGAACTCTTACAGTAGTCATTACCTGGTTTGACAGACTTCTCTTACAGTAAGTCATTACCTGGTTTGACAGAACTCTTACAGTGAGTCATTACCTGGTTTGACAGAACTCTCTTACAGTAAGTCATTACCTGGTTTGACAGAACCTCTTACAGTAAGTCATTACCTGGTTTGACAGAACTCTCTACAGTGAGTCATTACCTGGTTTGACAGAACTCTTACAGTAAGTCATTACCTGGTTTGACAGAACTCTTACAGTAAGTCATTACTGGTTTGACAGAACTTCTCTTACAGTAAGTCATTACCTGGTTTGACAGAACTCTTACAGTGAGTCATTACCTGGTTTGACAGAACTCTTACAGTAAGTCATTACCTGGTTTGACAGAACTTCTCTTACAGTAGTCATTACCTGGTTTGACAGAACTCTTACAGTAAGTCATTACCTGGTTTGACAGATCTCTCTTACAGTGAGTCATTACCTGTTTGACAGATACTCTCTTACATTTTTTTTAAAAAAACTCTTACAGTGAGTCATTACCTGGTTTCACAGAACTCTTACAGTAAGTCATTACCTGGTTTGACAGATCTTCTCTTACAGTGAGTCATTACCTGGTTTGACAGATCTTCTCTTACAGTAAGTCATTACCTGGTTTGACAGAACTCTTACAGTGAGTCATTACCTGGTTTACAGAACTCTTACAGTAAGTCATTACTGGTTTGACAGATCTTCTCTTACAGTAAGTCATTACCTGGTTTGACAGATCTTCTCTTACAGTAAGTCATTACCTGGTTTGACAGATCTTCTCTTACAGTAAGTCATTACCTGGTTTGACAGATCTTCTCTTACAGTAAGTCATTACCTGGTTTGACAGAACTCTTACAGTAAGTCATTATCTGGTTTGACAGAACTCTTACAGTGAGTCATTATCTGGTTTGACAGAACTCTTACAGTAAGTCATTATCTGGTTTGACAGAACTCTTACAGTGAGTCATTATCTGGTTTGACAGAACTCTTACAGTAAGTCATTATCTGGTTTGACAGAACTCTTACAGTGAGTCATTATCTGGTTTGACAGAACTCTTACAGTAAGTCATTATCTGGTTTGACAGAACTCTTACAGTAAGTCATTACCTGGTTTGACAGAACTCTTACAGTAAGTCATTACCTGGTTTGACAGAACTCTTACAGTAAGTCATTATCTGGTTTGACAGAACTCTTACAGTGAGTCATTACCTGGTTTGACAGAACTCTTACAGTAAGTCATTACCTGGTTTGACAGAACTCTTACAGTGAGTCATTATCTGGTTTGACAGATCTTCTCTTACAGTAAGTCATTATCTGGTTTGACAGATCTTCTTTTACAGTAAGTCATTATCTGGTTTGACAGATCTTCTCTTACAGTAAGTCATTATCTGGTTTGACAGATCTTCTCTTACAGTAAGTCATTACCTGGTTTGACAGATCTTCTCTTACAGTAAGTCATTACCTGGTTTGACAGATCTCTTACAGTAAGTCATTACCTGGTTTGACAGATCTCTTACAGTAAGTCATTATCTGATTTGACAGATCTCTTACAGTAAGTCATTACCTGGTTTGACAGATCTTCTCTTACAGTAAGTCATTACCTGGTTTGACAGATCTTCTCTTACAGTAAGTCATTATCTGGTTTGACAGAACCTTTACAGTAAGTCATTATCTGGTTTGACAGATCTTCTCTTACAGTAAGTCATTACCTGGTTTGACAGAACCTTTACAGTAAGTCATTATCTGGTTTGACAGAACTCTTACAGTAAGTCATTATCTGGTTTGACAGATTTTCTTTAGCAGTTAATATCTGATTTGAAATAACCTTCTCTGGCAGTAAATATATGATTTGACATATCTTCTCTCACAGTTCGTGAGTATATGTTTTGAAGGGATCTTTTTGTAGTCAATATCTTATTTTTGGAAGGAGCTTCTCTTACAGTAAGTCAATATCTTGTTTGAAAGGATCTTCTCTTGTAGTTTATCAATATCTTATTTGAAAAGATCTTCTGTTGTAGTTAGTCAATATCTCATTCGAAATGATCTTGCAAGCTTGTCTTATAGCTAGTCAATATCTTATTCGAAAAAATGTTCTCGTATAGTCAGCCAGTGTCTTATTTGAAATGATCTTCTCTTATAGTTAGTCAATATCTTATTCGAAAGAATGTTCTCTTATAGTTAGTCATTATCTTATTCGAAAGGATCTTCTCTTAGTCAATATATGATTTGAAAGGGTATTTTTGTAGAAAGCCAAAATTTGATATGACAGGATGTTCTCTTGCACTACAGACAGAAATTCATTTGACGGAATCTTATACCACTGTCAGTAAAAATGATTCAGCAAGCTCATCTCTTGCACTACATGTACACACACAAATAGATTTGACAGGTGCTTTGGTTGCAGTCAGTAAAAACAGATTTGGCAAGCTCAGTTAGAAACAAAATTTGGTATGATCTTCTCTTGAACTGCAGACAAAATTTGCATTTGGCAGGTTTTTCTCTTTGCAATCAGGCAGAACTTCGTAACTACAGACAAAATTTGCATTTGGCAGAATTTTCTCTTTAGGCCAAACTTAGTATCTAAAGACAAAATTTGCATTTGGCAGATTTTCCTCTTTGCAATCAGGAAAAACTTAGTTTACAAGATCTTCTCTTACAGTCAGTGAGAAATCAACTTTACCAGGCTCTCCTCTTCACAATCACGCAAAAACTGCTCTCGGCTCTCGCAGGCACCACTTTCACATGAACTGGATTGTTTCTACTCTGTCATAAACACCAACCCTTGGGAATATAGTATCGAAAAAAAATCCCGGATAATCTCACTCTATTTTTACACAGACACCAAAATCACATTTTCCCTGATGTCCTAATCTGACCGAAAGGTTCTTCTCCAATCAATGACACACACGTTTCTTCCTGTTACATTTTTATCGTCGGCTCCTCACGTACCGTGATGTCGTTTCTTAACGACAGGACAATGAGGAAATACAGGTTTTGTTGAGCTAAGGAAGTCCCACCGTCCATTGTTTGTAGTTGGTAACGCACACCTTGAAACACGTGTTGTTGTTTTTTTTACCCTTCAGAAAAAAGTGTGTGCGGTATAGTGGTGGTGGTGGGTAGGTGTAGATAATGATGGCTGTGGTGGTGGTGGTGGTGTGTGTATGTGTGAGAGAGAGAGAGAGGGGGGGGAGAGAGAGTGTGTGTTTATGTGAGAGAGAGAGAGTGTGTGTGGGTGTGTGAGGGAGAGAGAGAGAGTGTGTGTGTGTGCGTGTATGTGTGTGTGAGAGAGACGGAGAGAGAGTGAGAGAGAGTGTGTGAGAGAGAGAGGGAGAGAGAGAGAGTGTGTGAGTGTGTGTTTGAGAGAGAGAGTGTGTGTATGTGTGTGTGTGTGTTTGTGTGTGTGTGTGTGTATGTGTGTGTGTGTGTGTGTGTGTGTGTGTGTGTGTGTGTGTGTGTGTGTGTATGCTTCTTTCCATCGCTCATCCCGAGGTGGCGGTATCGCCATCCTCTACAACGACTCACTCCATTCCCGCCTATCTTTCTCGCAGTCTCTGCCTTTCTCCCATCCTTCTTTCGAGCACGTTGAAGTATCCTTCCAATCCACCCCTCACCCCATCACCTTCTCCTGTGTCTATCGACCCCCACCTAGCTCTGCCAACAAACTCACCACATCCACGTTTCTCTCTGACTTTGACCAATTGCTTGACCACTACTGCCTCTTACCTGGAAATCTCATCATTCTAGGTGACATCAATGTCCACTATGACAACACTCACCGTTATGACACAAGACATATCATCAACTCTCTGTCCAATCACAATATGACTCAACACATTTCTGAACCAACCCATCAAAAAGGTCACATTCTTGACTGGATCATTTCTCGTGATCACCACAATTCCGCTACTGACAACTGCTTAGTTCTTTCTACCCGTCTAACTTCAGCCCTTCCATCTGACCACTCTGCAATTCTCTGTTCTCTCGACATTTCTCCTCCTTCCCGTACCATGCGCACAGTGACTCGACGCAATCTCAAATCTATCGACCTCTCCACATTTTCATCTGATGCCTCCTGTCTCCTTTCTGAAAAGTCACATAACCTTGCCGATGAATTCTATACTACTCTCCACCATCTTCTGGACACTCATGCTCCAGCCACAACCCGTCTTTTACCTGACCGCCCCCCTACCCCCTGGCTCACTCATGAGATCGCCTGTGCAAAACATGCCCGCCACAGAGCAGAGCGCCGCTGGCGCAAATCCAAACTCACTGTACACAGGCAACTTTTCCAAGCCTCTAAAACAAAAGTATCCACCCTCATTGCATCAGCAAAAACAAGTTATTTCCAAACCAAAATCCTGAATGCCTCTTCTTCAAAAGAACTCTTTACAACCATGAATCATCTCCTTGGCACACGAAAAGATTTACCTCTCCCAACAAAACATACAAATGAAGAACTCCCATCTGTATTCTCCAACTATTTCACCACCAAAATACAAACTCTTCGTGACAGGCTTGACAGGACACCCTGTCAACCATGCCCACCTGACCCTTCCTTCTCTGGCACACCTCTTACTACTTTTACCCCAGTCTCACAAGAAGAAATTCTCAACACAATCAGATCCATGTCGTTCAAAACCTGCGAACTGGATCCTCTTCCAGGTTCTCTCTACGCCGACTGTCTCCCTACTCTCCTCCCATTCATCACTGACATCATCAACACTTCTCTTCAAACTGGAACTGTCCCAGATTCTTTCAAGTCTGCTATTGTTCACCCTCTCCTCAAGAAACACAATTTAGATCCAAATGAACTGAAAAATTACCGGCCTATCTCTAATCTCTCTTTCTTGTCAAAACTCCTTGAAAAAGTCGTCCTCAACCAGCTGAACTCTCACCTGTCTGCCAACAATCTCCTCAATCCTTTCCAGTCAGCCTACCGCCAGTGCCATAGCACTGAAACTGCCCTACTACACATTCTCAACAATCTCCTCCTTGCAACTGATACTGGCAAAGTCTCTCTCCTCACACTCCTTGATCTGTCTGCAGCCTTTGATACCATTGATCATGGTATTCTCCTTTCTAGACTTCATCATACTTTTGGCATCTCTGACATTGCTCTGTCTTGGTTCACTTCATACCTATCAAACAGAAAACAAACCGTTCTCATCAATGGCACTTACTCTCAACCTGCATACCTGACCTGTGGTGTTCCACAAGGATCTGTCCTTGGCCCTGTTCTTTTCACTCTTTACACCTCCCCCCTGTCCACCATCATCAACTCCCATTCTATAAAACACCACTTCTATGCTGATGACACCCAACTTCAAGACAGTGACTCACCTGATAATATACAGCGCCTGTTGACTCGCACCACTGAGTGTTACTCGGACATTAAGAACTGGATGACACACAATAGACTTCAGCTTAATGACGACAAAACAGAAGCTATTCTCATTGGCACCCGTCAGAAACTTTCTCAGCTGCCTCCTCTTTCTCTCCCATTATGTAACACATCAGTCCCAATTTCTGATTCAGCTAAAAACCTTGGTGTCTGCATTGACTCTACCCTCTCCATGAACAACTTTGTTTCTCAAACTGCCAGATCCTGCTACTATCATCTCCATCGTATAAGGCTGATCAGGAAGTATCTCTCTGTCGAAACAACTGCAAAACTCGTTCTCTCCTTCATAATGTCTCGCATTGACTATTGCAATTCACTCCTGTCTGGTCTTCCTGCCTCCACCATTCACATCCTACAGCGCATTCAAAACAATGCTGCACGCCTTGTACTCAAAAAGAAAAAAGCTGACCACATATCTCCTCTCCTGGCACAACTTCATTGGCTCCCTGTATCAAAGCGCATACAGTACAAACTAGACACCATGTGCTACAAAAGCCTCAATAACGCAGCCCCCGATTACCTGTCAAGCCTACTTGAGATTTATGTTCCCTCACGTACCCTCCGCTCTGCCTCTGATCCTCTGACTTTTCGCTTTCCATGCACTAAGCTCAATACCTATGGTCCACGAGCCTTCTCTGTTTCTGGTCCACTCTCCTGGAACAAACTTCCTCTCTCAGTCCGTCAGCAACCTACTTTTGTCTCCTTCAAGTCCGCTCTCAAAACTCACCTTTTCTCCTCCGCATAAAATCCTAACCTCACTCAACCCCCCCCCCCCCCTTCTGCAGCCTGTCTCCGCTCGGAGGGAATCACATGGTTATAATATATAATTGTATGCTATGCTCTCTATAATTTTCCATTGCTTTTATTCTTGCTTTTATTGCTTTTATTCTTTCTCCCCATTTATAGCCATGCGTGTGTGTGTGTGTGTGTGTGTGTGTGTGTGTGTGTGTGTGTGTGTGTGTGTGTGTGTGTGTGTCTGTGTGTGTGCGTGCGTGTGTGTGCGTGCGTGCGTGCGTGCGTGCTTGCGTGTGTGTCTGCTTCAGCGCTTAGATTTGATTTTATCAAGATTTTGCGCTATATAAATATTGTAATTATTATTATTATTATTTATGCGTGTGTGTGTGTGTGAGTGCATGTTTATGTCTTCAGGACTAGAAAATCTACATGTAAATCTGTAACGGAGAGGTGAAAGGCACCATTCTCATAATGCTGGCTCCGAGAAAACTTGTGGTCTCTACCATATCACTCCCCCATGACGTCAGAATCATAGGACGATCTTCACTGTTATCATTTTCGAAGTGGGAATATGTTGAAAATGGGCGAACTGTGGTTTCTAATTTGTAAAACAAAAAGGAGACAAATAGTTACAAACAGCAATAGGAACGACAAAAAGTTTCAGTTTCAGTTTCTCAAGATGACGTCTCCGCGCTCGGACTGAATTCCATTTGCACTAACGTCACAGGTGCCATGTGATGGAGAAGATCCAAAATGGTCAAGGCGCAAGCATTAAACCTGCACATAAACCCATGAGCTGGCCGGATCCTGAAGTCGTAGGAAGGGGGTAAATCCTTAGCCCAACTGGAGAGAAAGCAAGGGTCATCATCATCATGTGCCCTGCCGCATGACGTTGGCGATCATAGCTCTCTATACGAATCTATTTCTTGTTGCTGCAAGTATATCTCCTACCCTCTCTGTACCTCATCCACTCTGCAACACTGTCTGATTTTTTCTTCCTGGGTATACTTGGTATTCTTTTTCTCCTTTGGTTTTCCTGTCGTGACTAGGTGCTCAAATTTCTCTTGCCTCATAAAATGTCCCAAAAATGTAGCTTGTCTTCTGCTTATCTTCATAAATGTTCTTTTTTGTGTTTGCTTCAAGACTGTCTCGTTCGTTTTCTTTGCTGTCCATGGAACTCTTTCACATTCTTCTTAGAAAACACATTTCAGCTTCCTCGATCTTGTTCTGACTTTGCGTGTTGATTGTCCAAGCTTCACATCCGTACGACAGTATTGGTTCTGTGTAACTCTGAAGACTTCTATTCCTGATGTCACTTTGTAGGCATTTTAGTAAGAACGCTTTCATTTCTTGAATGCAGTGTTAGCTTGATCAATTCTGCTGGATATTTCTAAAAAGCAGGTTATCTATCTTGAATATAAACATGCAAACAAACAAACAAACACAAAATAAAGGACAAAAAGCAACAACAACAAAACTAACAACAACAAATACTAATTAAGTTACATGTCACTGTTTGGTCTGAAACTAGATGCACCATTCAAATTAGAAAACTTCGGATAATAAACTGGTATCTGTTTGGTTCTTTTTCGTTTGTTTGGTTGGTTGGTTGAGTTTTGTTTGTTTTTGTCTTTTGTTATTTGTTTGGTGTTTTTTGGTTTTTGTTTCTTTTGTTTTTCTTGGTTTGGTTTTAGTTTGTTTGTTTTGTTTGGTTGGTTTGGTTGGTTGGTTGGTTGGTTGGTTAGTTTGTTTGTTTTTTGTTCTTTTTAGTTATTTGTTTGGTGTTTTTTGGTTTTTGTTTGGTTTGGTTTGTTTTGTTTGTTTGGTTTGTTGTTTTGTTTGTTGTGTTTGTTTTGATTGGTTCTTTGTGTCTCGTCTTCACTGCCACTTCAGTGGCTACAGAGTCTGGGACAATTTTTCACAGGGTGACAACGATGCAGGACAATGATGATGATAATCAAAATGCTATGGAGTTCGTCACAGGGCTGTACTCTACGCCTTCTGTCGTGAAATATCCTGCCATCAACCAGGTCCGAGAGATACAGACACTTGCGCGGTTGGTGAAGACATCTCAACAACGCCCTCCACGACGCTCTCTTCCAGCGGATGAGACTAGACTGTGTAGTCCCAGTCTTCCAAATGTGCCCACAGGAAGCACATTCGTTTCTGCGTAAGAACTAAACGGTGTAGAAAAAAAAAATTTGATAGGAGTGATGGATACGAACCCACAATCGATTCGAACCCACAATGTCCTCTCATTACTCCGTTGTGCAAACCACTGCACCACAGCTGGTAAAGATACATTGTGAGCATGGCTTGACCATCTCGTGTTCTTTCTCCGCATTTCAGTCGATAAAAAGGGAGGAAAAAGATTAGAAATAAAAAAGCATGTATTCATGAGTGTGGGTTACGTGACGTTCTTTATCTCTCTTATTTTCCTTTTATTGAAGGGTGTGTGTGTGTGTGTGTTTTATTGAAGGGTCTGTGTGTGTGTGGTTGTGTGTGTGTTTTATTGAAGGGTCTGTGTGTGTGTGTGTGTGTGTGTGTGGTGTGTGTGTGTGTGTGTGTGTGTGTGTGTGTGTGTGTGATTTATTGAAGGGTCTCTGTGTGTGTGTGTGTGTGTGTGTGGTTGTGTTTGTGTTTTGAAGGGTGTGTGTGTGTGATTTATTGAAGGGTCTGTGTGTGTGTGTGTGTGTGTGTGTGTGTGTTTTACTGAAGGGTCTGTGTGTGTGTGTGTGTGTGTGTGTGTGTGTGTGTGTGTGTGTGTTGTGTGTGTGTGGTGTGGTGTGAGTGTGTGTGTGTGTGTTTTACTGAAGGGTCTGTGTGTGTGTGCGTGTTTGTGTGTGTGTGTGTGTGGTGTGTTGTGTGTGTGTATGTGTGTGTGTGTGTATGTGTGTGTATACATGTGTGTGTGTATGTGTGGTGTTTAAAATTTTCATGGCTAATGAATGCATTCTGAGTTCAAACACACACACACACACACACACACACACACACACACACACACACCAAAATATATAACGTTACCCTTCCGTTTATCAATCATCCCGAATCATGTTTAATCACAAATGTCATAACCACATATTCATATATCTGACAACATATTTTTTTCAACGAGCTGTCGACATTTTATTGTTTGATGTCGTATTCTGGTTTCAAAAGTCATCTTGCATATCATAACAAAAATATCACTGAATACACCAACATAGCCATACATTCTTACACCCAAAACAACCATGGACACAGGGACGTGCAGCTATGTGTTATTAGCATCAACTGTTAATTCTGATTACAATACACATAAAAAAATTACCTGAACAAGTACAGAAACATATCAGCAGCATACGTCAGCCATCATGGCCAAGGGGTTACTACAACAGTCTGATGAACGGGAGGTTGCAAGTTTAAACCCCCAGTCACTTTAGATCACCGTGGGAAGGAGCAGTGGGTGGGGAGGTTTCAACGAGCACCTTGCCCAGATGTTCACCATGCTATGAACTTACTGGGACAGTGGAACCACATCATACAGTCGAGTCTCATCCATTTTACGTAGGGAACACTCAGAATACTGCTGAAAATTTCTTGACAACACCGCAGGTAAATGTGTCGCCTGGGCCTGAATGATGCCGTCATATATTGTGAACGGAAACGTGGAGTACAGCCCTGTCACGCAGCTTCAATCCGAAATAGAACTTATTGTTATTTTTGTTTAAAACCAAGTCGACTCGAAGAGCAATATCTGGGCTCTAACCGTTTCAAAACATATACATGTACAATATTTCAATAGGAAAAAAAAGGAAAATAAAATTAAGTACACATATCAATGCATTCGCGCAAACAATCTAAGGAGATGCCCCTGGCACTGACCACTCCGTCCAATTTATCACACAGTGAAATTTTTTACAAAACACACCTGAATACAAATTTAAGCATATCAAACGACACCAAAACATATAAAAACGGGCATAAATTGCCTAAAACTGCTTCCAAATATCCCACCTCCCTGGAACCAAAAATGCACTTAATACATGTACGCAATTATCAATCCTAAGAAAAAAGTATAAGACTTTATCGAACACATACAGGTGAGTGCACCAACAAGGCAATAATGATAGGAAGAAATGACAGAAAGCAAAGGAGAAAGAAAGAAACAAAGAGAGTGACAGAAAAGAGGAAATTTCTAGCACAGAATTTCCAGAAGGTGGGGATACTATTTATACTGAAAGAGCCCCCGGCATCACCACGGGGAATCAGGGCTATAACCGTTTCAAAACATAATTAACAATATTTCAACAGGAAAAAAAAAGTACACATATCAATGCATTCGCCAACACAATCTAAGATGCCCTGGCATTGACCACTTTGTCCAATTTATCACACAGGGGATTTAAAAAACATACCTGAATACAAATTCAAGCATAACTAAGGACACTTATATAAACATATATACAAAAACGGGCATAAATTACCTAAAACTGCTTCCGCATATCTGATTTCCCTAGAGCTAAAAATGCGCTTCGTACATGTACCCAAATGTCAAGAGAAAGTACGTAAGGCTTTATCAAACACATACAAGAGAATGGACCAGCAAGGCAGAGAGAAATGATAGGAAGAAATGACAGAAAGCAAAGGAACTAGGCAGAAAAAAGAGAGTGACAGAAAAGAGGAAATCTTTAGCACAGAATTCCCAGAAGATGAGGATAATATTTATGCTGAAAGAGCCGGCCCCCGGCATGCCCACAGGGGAAGAAATGGAACTCCAACATACAATCCATCCCCCCAATTCAAAATGGAACTTCACGGCATCTTTATTATCATTCCTCATTCTCATGTATCATTTTAGCATTAGTAAAAAACAAAACAATTGCTCAGACTGTGAGATCCTTCATGAATTGTTCTCATGGTGATCTGTTATCGGTGAGTTTAGAGTGAGCTGAGCCAGCTCATGGGGGCGGTGAGAAAGTTGGTGCAAAAGATGGAGCAGTAAAATAATAATAATAATAACAATAATAATAATAATAATAATAATAAATGATACTAATAATAAATAATAACAATAACAATAGTAATAAAAATGATAATAATGATAGTAATAATAACAATTACACAAACAATAATAACAGTTAGATAAGAACCAGAAACAAAAAACAAAACAAAACAAACAAAAACACGAAAAAAGAATCAGAACGCGTATTTCATACAACCAGACAAGACAGGCACAACATTCTGGGCCAACTGGCCTTTGTCAAGCGTAAGATCACAAATAAACAAACACCAAATTCAAAAATAGGAGAAAAAAAACTGAAACTTCCCTGCTGCTTCGTCCAGTGTGAGAAAAGGAAGAACGTGTTTTTTTCCCCCCTGGTTCCTGTTTGCTTGAACACGGGCAGCCACACTTGTTTTGGAGACAGACAGACAGACAGATATGATAGATAGATAGATAGATAGATAGATAGATAGATAGATAGATAGATAGATAAACAAATAAAACCCATTTCAACTGTATACGATAAACGACAATATTACAGATCACCAATAAATGTAAACCCCAGCCTGAAAATAAAACAACACATTTCTCACTATGATAATTTCTGTTCTGTTGTGCATTATTCCTCAAATCACGCTCAACCACAGAATGAGATTGTTTTTCTCAATCCAAACCCAACTGCACATTGGTGGGTCCGCGTGAGAGCACACAGGCTTGCTTGCTTGCTTGATGTACTGATGCACTCGTCCACATTTGTTCATAATTTCCATACTCGTAAGCACACAAACACAGACAGACACAAGCCCACACGTACACATGCACACACACGTGCATGTGATACACACACACACATACACTAACTCACACGCACACCACACACTAACTCAAACGCAGACACACACACACACACACTCTCTCTCTCTCTCTTTCTCTCTCTTTCTTTCACCATGTGTGAATTAGCGTAGACTATATACATGTATTCCATACATCCAGGTATTTATCATTTTTTTCACCCAGATGCCAATTATTACAATGGATCTTTTTGACAACAACAACAACAAATTATTAAAACTGCGTCAGTTTGATTCTTACTTCATTGCATAGATACGCTCTTCTTCTTCTTCTTCTTTCATAATGATACATTCTTCAATGTTTCTTCATTCCAATGAAATGGATGAAAGTGTGTGTGTGTGTGTGTGTGTGTGTGTGTGTGTGTGTGTGTGTGTGTGTGTGTGCGTGGCGTGCGTACGTGTGTGTGTGTGTGTGTGTGTGTGTGTGTGTGTGTGTGTTTGTCAGGCCTCTCAATGACAAATGAGAAAATGTCAGAAAATCTAGGGGGGGTCAGGGGGCATGCTCCCCCAGAAAATGTTTTTGAATATACACGTAAATGCAAAATAGTGCAATCTTACGCTATCTGGCTTGCTTATGATCTTTTGTACTGAAACAAATGATTTACATACGCTGATGTCAGATTTCAAGAAAAATAAGTTTGGGTGAACATTCTTCTAATGTATGCTCCAACAAACATTAAGCAACAACCTAGACTGAACAGCTTCAAGGTTCTGTGCTGTTTTCTGCCTCATCTGGTGCTTTTTTGACTTGAAATGGTCTGAAAGTTTGTGGATGCCTGCTCGACTATAGTTATTTTAACTGACTTCACAGCGATTATAAGATACAGTAGGCGATGCCAGCCTCTGCTGTTTTTGAAAGCCATGTGCCATTTCCATGACATCAATTTTTCGTGATTTCTACTCCCAACACCACTAATTTTTGCAGTCTTTGTCAAACGTTTTTGCTGTGGCAGATCCTCTCTCTAGAATATCAGCTCGAGACATGATCACACTCCTCAAAAGTTTTGCAATCGGTTCCGAAGATAAGCCGCGCCTGACAAACAAAAAACACCGGAAGTGACTTTAGCGGAAATTGATACCGGATTTATCTCCCTTCCCGGAGTTTCCCGAAGGTGAGCGCAGAGGTAACCTCCCTGGGTGCGATGATCCTTAAAAAAAACAACAACAAAAACAAAAAACTTTGGCCCGTCTTGTGAGAGCAGGTCGGACATACTAAGAATACACTTAACTAAGACATCAGACAATTGGTACACACACGTATTTCATTCTATACATCACAAAATGGCAGGGCACTCGACACTGCCAACTCTTTTTTTTTTTCATATTTGATTCTATGTCGCGTTAGTTCAACAGTTAAGTAATTGCATGTCTTAGCGTGTACAAAGCCATCAATTATAAGTCAGTAAGTCACTTGAGCATAATTTTCATCGTGGCTATATATTCACATTTCCAAAAAAATCACAATGAAATAAAAACAAAACAATACTTGGTTCATGTGTACGAAAATCAGCCTTGCAATATACAAGATGTAAAAAAATCATCTTGCAAATGCACAGATCCTCAGGACAACTACCACATAATCAGTACATAATCAGTCAATATATTAAGACATATAATCAGTCAATATATTAGGCAACTGCCACATATGTTTGTCATGTTATCACTACAAAAAAAAAAAAGATAATGAGCACAAACATATTCATGGACAATCAAGAAAATAATCAGCAGAAACACATATTTATTGATAAGAAGGTAGTGAGCACAAACACATATTCATAGACAACCAAGAAGATAATCAGCACAAACATACAGTTATAGACAGGAAAATAATCAGTACAAACCCACATTTATAGACAAACAAGAAGAATGTCAGCAAAAACATAAATTCATAGTGAATCCAGAAGATAATCAGCACAAACCACATATCTATAGACAATCAGGAAAATAATCCAGCACAAACACATATTCATAATCAAGAAGATAATCAGCACAAACACATATTGACAGACAATGAGGAATAATACAGATTTGAACAGTAACAAGATAATTATACAAATGCTCCAGGTGTGTGTTATAAGTTGGAAGACATTAGACGTTCAGCAATATCAAATGTTTCCTTGTTTGAGACGAATTAAAAAAGAGTACACTTGTATAGTAAAGAAAAATTCAAGATATACAACTAAAGGCACATTTTCAAGAATAAATACGGTACAACAAAGACTTATGCAACCACCCCTTGGCCACTCCTGTTCAGCAGAAAACCAAAATTGAAAAAAAAACAACAACAACCTCACAATGGGACAGAAATTGAGAACACACACACACACACAGACTTCTTTCACACACACATTTCTTTCACACACACAAATCCAGCCACACACATACATCAACGACCACCCCCACACACACACAACATCAACCACCACACACACACACAGAGAATTCTTTCACACACACACACACACAGAGACTTTTTTCTCTCTCTCATACATAAACACACACACACACACACACACACACACACACACGCACACACACACACACAACAAACACTCACACACTTCTTTCACACACACACACACACCCCACACACACACACACACACACACACACACAACACAACACAACACAACACACACACACACACACATACACACACACACACTTCTTTCACATACACACTTCTTTCACACACACACACACAACATACAAACAACACACACACCACACACACACACACACAACACACACACACACACACACACACACTTCTTTCAAAATATACACTGCAGTTAGCAGCGAATACTGCACAACAGACAAATGAATGAAAGCAAAAACACGAGAAAACCACCAGAAAATTACAAAGACAGTTGGTTCCATGAGAATATGATACTGCATAATTTGCTGCATATGTGTAGGAACAAGAAGAGCAACAACAAAAAATCACACACAAACACATTATCTTCACATAACAAAAATACTTGTGTAAATACTGTTGCGACTCCCATTTGAAAAAAAAACAACAACAACAACAACCGACAATTGGTCTCATAAAAACGGTTTAACAGGAATAATAAAAAACAAGTTGCCAAAGTCCTCAACCAAACTTCAAGATGGAACTGGTACTCTCTGATAAGGAATGCTGATGGGTTTCAGAGACACGTCTCTGGGGTTTGGAAGCAAATGTTAACCCTTTGATTCCTGCATCCTTTTCCATGAGCATCCTGCATTGCCAACAATACTAGAAAAGCAAAAACTTAACCCTTTGACTCCCACACCCTATCCACCAGCTTCCTGGTGGATAGGGTGTGGGAGTCAAAGGGTTAAGTTTTTGCAAGTTGGTGGATAGGGTGCGGGAGTCAAAGGGTTAAATAACAGGCTCAACAGACACAGAGAAGCTACCACAATGGGCCAACTCGTTAAAATACCAGATGGTCAGGCCGCACTAATTTTCTATTATTTTCCGCGTACTGGATACTCCGTGTGCATCATTATGAAGAGTTTACAGCTTAACCCTTGGACTCCCACTCCCTATCGATCAACCGCAAAAACTTAAACCCTTTAACTCCCTAACCCTATCCATTAGCTTACTGAAGGAAGCTGGTGGATAGAGTGAGGGAATCAAAGGGTTAGGTTTTCGCTTTGCTAAGATGGTTGGCAATGCAGAACGCTGGTGGACAGGGTGCAGAAACCAAACGATTAAAAGTGTATCTGATGGTTGAATGATATTGTGTTTTTACAATAATAATACTCCGCTAGATAACATAATATAAACCACGTTTAAGAAATATTTGTCAACAAATGTTGAGAAAGCATGCCATCAATAACAGATACTCAAAATTTGGATCAACAATCGTATTCTGGAAGATGTTCATATTCACTTCTTTTGCCACAGTGGATTTTCCATATGAAACTCGGGCTGCTCTTCCCTTTGAGAGCGCATCGCCGCAGCGCAGCGCCACCCAACTTTTCTTTTGTGACCAAGACTTGAGAAAGGCAAGAAAGTTAACTGGCCTTCAACGGGAGGGACCTGGGAAATCAACCTGTCTCTTCAATGTTTTATACAAGGGCAGCCGGGCGAATTCCTAGCTCTTCACGATTTTCAACTGCTGTGGGATCTTTAGCGTGGCAGGCCAGAAGGCACAAGGGTCCGACATATCTTGAGTTCAATCCTAGTCAATCAACTGGGATACAGGGATACGTTCAGATAAAATACATTCACAGTTTGGGTCATCAAGACCTAAATACTGCCAACGTTTGGGTCACCAAGACCTAAATACTGCATCATACCCAATGACATTTTTTTTTGTATTTTTGTGACCTCTTACAGTGCCAATTCTTAGACTCTGTTGTCATGCAGAATCGTCCATAAACATCTTATAAATCCTTGCTGACATCACACACACACACACACACACACACAGATCCTTGTGAATGCGTGTGTGTGTATGTGCCCCCGTGTGCGTCTGTGTGTGTTCGTGTGTGTGTGTGTATTGCGTCGTGTTCGTGTGTGTGTGTGTGTGTGTGTGTGTGTGTGTGTGTATGTGTGTGTGTTGTGTGTGTGTTGTGTTGTGTGTGTGTGTGTGTGTGTGTGTGTGTGTGTGTGTGTGTGTGTTTGCGTTTGTTGTTGTTGCTGCTGCTGCTGTTGTTGTTGTTGTTGTCCTTCTTTCATAGCAGATTATTTCATGTCCATGCCGCAAGCTCTCTCTCTCTCTCTCTCTCTCTTGTGTCTCTGTGGTGTTGTTGTTCTTATTAAGGCTCAACCAAAGACTTTGGGGTCGACACGTATCTAATTTCACTGATATGTGTGCTTTTGTCTTTCAAGCTTGCAAAGCAAATGACCCACTGACATACAAGTCAGTAATTTATCCAACTGTTATACTGGTGTTATGTGATACCTGGTTTCACACTTTACATGTATATACTTCATATGTTCTTTTTCATGCTTACACTTTGCCTGTAGAGTAGTAAGGACTACCTGTCCGACAGATCCAATGGGACCTAATGCTACTATCCTTGAATAATGAAGTGTTCTGAAGTGTGAAGTCTCTCTCTCTCTCCTTCTGGCTGTCTCTCTATCTTATGCTACTATCCTTGAATAATAAAGTGTTTTGAAGTCTGAACTCTCTCTCTCTCTCTCTCTCTCTCCTTATGCAACTAACTTTGAAAAATATAGTATTTTGAAGTCTGAACTCTCTCTCCTTCTTTCCTCTCTCTTCTCTCTTCTCTCTCTCTCTCTCTCTCTCTCTTTGGGAAATGTCTTTGACCAATCTGAACCATTCTCCCTTTTTAAAACGGAAGAATGAAAGAAAGCATTCCCAGGATTCTGTTACCAAATACCAAATGCCCGGCTCTCATATCTTAAAACAACGGTCAATGCTTGTGCATGTTTCCAGGCCAAAAATGCATAACCTTGTACATAATTATGTCACACTACAGGCATTACAAAGAATATTGTACATGCAGCGATGTCATTACTGTTGTTTTTGTTATAAGCCCCGCCGACTGCGGAGAGCGATATCAAGGCTATAACCGTTTCAAAACATACACAATTCTTCAACAGGAGAAGATAAAAAAGAAAAAAAAAGGAAAAGAACATTAAGTACACATATCAATGCATTCGCGTATATAATCTAAGGAGATGACCCCTGGCGTTTGCAGTGCTAGGGCGTAATTAGACGATACACCTTTGAGTGCCACGTTTTGTGTTCAACTGCTGCATGAAAAAGTTCAGTTCATATTGCTTATAGCCCAACCGACTACTAGAGCCATACCAGGGCTAACACCACTCAAAAAACAAAAACAAAAAAAAAAGACCGTTAAGATAAAAGACAACAGTTAAAAACCATGTACATGAAAAAGTTGCATACAGAAATTATCATGTTATATGACTTTTCAGGTCGTTCTGTGGTCATAACACAGGACAATATAACTACTGGAACACCAAGCAACATTAAAATGACTGAGCGGTTGCCAAAGTAATGGGTGAACAAGGCACGGAGCACGTTTCTTATTCACTAGGTAGGCAAGGTTTTCGCGAGGAACGCTGCTGGGTAGGCGCGTTCCTTTGTTCCATCTTTGTTCCAATAGGATGTTCAATTTAAGTATATCTAATAATATTAATAATGACATTTACTGGATGCCAAATCTTCATGCCAAAATCAAACCAAGGCACGCATTCTCACCATTCACCAAAGCAATCGCCCAACAAGGGCACAACTCTAGGACACTAAGTACACACAAATCCACATCTGACCCTA
>CM060306.1:119095703-119130703 GCA_030674185.1 Monoplex corrugatus | reverse complement strand
AACGGTTATAAATAAACTTGCACACACACAGCCACAGTGTCACATTCATCAAACGGTTATAAATATACCTGCACACCACACACACAGCCACAGTGTCACATTCATCAAACGGTTATAAATATACCTGCACACACACACACAGCCACAGTATCACATTCATCAAACGGTTATAAATATACCTGCACACACACACACAGCCACAGTGTCACATTCATCAAACGGTTATAAATATACCTGCACACACACACACAGCCACAGTGTCAGTCTGTCACATTAATCAAACGGTTATAAATAAACTTGCACACACACACAGCCACAGTGTCACATTCATCAAACGGTTATAAATATACCTGCACACACACACAGCCACAGTGTCACATTAATCAAACAGTTATAAATAAACCTGCACACACACACACACAGCCACAGTGTCACATTCATCAAACAGTTATAAATAAACCTGCACACACACAGCCACAGTGTCACATTCATCAAACAGTTATAAATAAACCTGCACACACACAGCCACAGTGTCACATTCATCAAACGGTTATAAATAAACCTGCACACACACACACAGCCACAGTGTCACATTCATCAAACAGTTATAAATAAACCTGCACACACACACACAGCCACAGTGTCACATTCATCAAACAGTTATAAATAAACCTGCACACCACACACACAGCCACAGTGTCACATTCATCAAACAGTTATAAATAAACCTGCACACACACAGCCACAGTGTCACATTCATCAAACGGTTATAAATAAACCTGCACACACACACACAGCCACAGTGTCACATTAATCAAACGGTTATAAATACACCTGCACACACACACAGCCACAGTGTCACATTAATCAAACAGTTATAAATACACCTGCACACACACACAGCCACAGTGTCACATTAATCAAACAGTTATAAATAAACCTGCACACACACACACAGCCACAGTGTCACATTAATCAAACGGTTATAAATAAACCTGCACACACACACAGCCACAGTGTCACATTCATCAGTTATAAATAAACCTGCACACACACACAGCCACAGTGTCACATTCATCAGTTATAAATAAACCTGCACACACACAGCCACAATGTCACATTCATCAAACCCTCTGCCTATACGAGCAACATTCCGGTTAGCATGATGGCCTGGCTACAACACAGGTTTCCGATAGGAATATCAACACTCATTTCCTTGTAGGAATATTGATCAACACTGGTATCCATGTAGGAATATTGATCAACGCTGGTTTCCCTGTAGGAATATTGATCAACACTGGTTTCCCTGTAGGAATATCAACATTGGTTTCCCTGTAGGAATATCAACACTGGTTCCCTGTAGGAATATTGATCAACACTGGTTTCCCTGGAGAAGTATTGATCAACACTGGTTTCCCTGGAGAAGTATTGATCAACACTGGTTTCCCTGGAGAAGTATTGATCAACACTGGTTTCCCTGTAGGAATATAAACACTGCTTTCCCTGAAGGAATATTGATTATCATTGGTTTCCCTGTTGGAATATCAACACTGGTTTCCCTGTAGGAATATCAACACTGGTTTCCCTGAAGGAATATTGATTATCATTGGTTTCCCTGTAGGAATATAAACACTGGTTTCCCTGTAGGAATATCAACACTGGTTTCCCTGAAGGAATATTGATTATCATTGGTTTCCCTGTTGGAATATCAACACTGGTTTCCCTGTTGGAATATCAACACTGGTTTCCCTGTAGGAATATCAACACTGGTTTCCCTGTTGGAATATCAACATTGGTTTCCCTGTAGGAATATCAACACTGGTTTCCCTGTAGGAATATCAACACTGGTTTCCCTGTAGGAATATCAACACTGGTTTCCCTGTAGGAATATCAACACTGGTTTCCCTGTAGGAATATCAACACTGGTTTCCCTGTTGGAATATCAACACTGGTTTCCCTGTAGGAATATCAACACTGGTTTACCTGTAGGAATATCAACACTGGTTTCCCTGTAGGAATATCAACACTGGTTTCCCTGTAGGAATATCAACACTGGTTTCCCTGTAGGAATATTAACACCCGGTTTCCCTGTTAAAATAGTTGGGTTTGAACCTGCCTGGGTACTGCTCATGGGTACAGGGTGGAGATTTTACCAATGGTACCGCCTAGTAGATAATGAGAGGAGATTTTTCTGATGGTACCGTCTGATGGACAACTGGTGGAGATTTTACCAATGGTACCGCCTAGTAGATAATGAGAGGAGATTTTTCCAATGGTACCGCCTAGTAGATAATGAGAGGAGATTTTTCCAATGGTACCGCCTAGTAGATAAAGAGAGGAGATTTTTCCAATGGTACCGTCTGATGGATAACGGGTGGAGATTTTTCCAATCTCCCTGATCAACACATATGCAAACTGCAAGAGCCTGAAGCCTTCCCATGCCTTCATGTGTATATGCATGTATGATAACAAACACGCACATATATATATATATAACCCTTTGATTTCTGCACCCTGTCCACCGGAATCCTGCACTGTCAACCATGCTAGCAAAGCAAAAACTTAACCTTTTGACTCCTTCCCCCTATCCAAGAGCTTCCTGCAGGAAGCTCGTGGATAGGGTGAGAAAGTCCAAAGGTCAAGGTTGACACCCTCATCCTTTCCACGAGCCTCCTGCAGGGAGCTGTGGATAGGGTGAGGGAGTCAAAGGGTTAAGCTTTTGCAGTTGCTGGATAAGGTACGGGAGTCACTGGATTAAAAATCCTGTTAAGTAGGTCAGTATTTGATGACTTATGGAAACATGAACAAATATCCAGCATGTACCCCCTAAAAGCAAGACTATGACTGCCTTTAAGGTGTAAAAAAAATGGCCATCACTTTAATACCCATTTGTACATACAGCCTGGAAATGCAAACCGAAACAAAAAATTGACTAATAAACCATAACCTTGCACTCTAACACAACAAAACACACTGGGAAGGGAAGTAACTCAACACACGTGTAACTCACCACAAATAAAAACTTACAAGAACCAGCAGATTTACTCACTTGCTGAATGCTGCATTCGGATAGTGTCAGCTTAGATGTCAATATCCTAAGGTACAAGTGATTAACCCTTTGACTCCCGTACCCTATCCACCAGCTGCAAAAACTTAACCATCTGACTCTCTCAGAAATGCAGAAACACAGAAATGAACACAAAAAAACTGAGATATAAACGCAGAAACACAGAAATGAATACAAAAAAAAAAAGAAAGAATACAGAAACACAGAAATGAATACAATAAAAAAAATAAGAAAGAAATACAGAGACACAGAAATTAATTAAAAAAAAATAAGAAAGAAATACAGACACAGAAATGAATACAAAAAATAAGAAAGAAATACAGAAACACAGAAATGAATACAAAAAATAAGAAAGAAATACAGAAACACAGAAATGAATACAAAAAATAAATAAGAAAGAAATACAGACACAGAAATGAATACAAAAAATAAGAAAGAAATACAGAAACACAGAAATGAATACAAAAAATAAGAAAGAAATACAGAAACACAGAAATGAATACAAAAAATAAGAAAGAAATACAGAAACACAGAAATGAATACAAAAAATAAATAAGAAAGAAATACAGAAACACAGAAATGAATAAAAAAAAAAAAAGAAATACAGAGACACAGAAATGAATATAAAAAAAAATAAGAAAGAAATACAGAGACACAGAAATGAATACAAAAATAAATAAGAAAGAAATACAGAAACACAGAAATGAATACAAACAAAAAAATAAGAAAGAAATACAGAGACACAGAAATGAATAAAAAAAATAAGAAAGAAATACAGAAACACAGAAATGAATACAAAAAAATTAAGAAAGAAACACAGAAATGAATACAAAAAAATTAAGAAAGAAATACAGAAACACAGAAATGAATACAATAAAAATTAAGAAAGAAATACAGAAACACAGAAATTAATACAAAAAAATTAAAAAGAAACACAGAAACACAGAAATGAATAAAAAAAAAATTAAGAAAGAAACACAGAAACACAGAAATGAATACAAAAAAATTAAGAAAGAAACACAGAAACACAGAAATGAATACAAATATATTAAGAAAGAAACACAGAAACACAGAAATGAACACAAAAGACTAACTCACTTGCGAGGGAACTCCACAAAGAAAGTGATAACGATGAGAGCAGCAAAGTCCACAAGAGCCAGCTTGTAAAACTGCTGTCCTACGTACGTCTCCCAGCACTGCATAAACAAACAAACCAACAAACTTCAAATTCATCTATCCATACAAAACACACAAAATACAAGACAAAACCTGGAAAAGAAAATCAAGAACACATACACATGCATTAGTCCACATAATCTAGGGATATGCCCCTGGTGTTGACCACTCTGTTCAATTTATCACCGAGGGATTTAAAAAAAAAAAACCTGAATACAAATGTAAACATGACTAGGGACACCAAAACATGCACGTAAAAATGGGCCTAAGTTACATAAAATTACTTCTGCACACCACATTTCCTTAGAGTCAAAAACGCATTTAATACATGTATCCAATTATCAATCCTAAGAGAAAATATGTAAGACGTTATCGAACACATACAGGTAAATGAATCAGCAATGCAGAAAATGATAGGAAGAAAGCAGAAAGAAAGAGAGTGACAGAAAAGACAACATTCCTAGCACAGAATTTGCAGAAGCACACATACGCACGTGCACACACACGCATGCACACACACACACGCACACATGCACACACACACACACATACACACACACACACACACACACACACACACGCACGCACGCACACACACACACTCTCTCTCTCTCTCTCTTTCTCTCTCTCTCTGTCTCTCTCTCTCTCTCTCTTTCAGTTTCAGAACACAGAGTGTGCATGCTTGGAATAAATTTTACACGCACTGATACCACTGGTACCACGTAATGACGATCCAGAACGATCATGACATATGCCATAAGCCTGCACATAAGCTTTATATATATATATAAGATAAAATACACAGATACACGTGTCATTTACATGTAACCAAGATTGTTCCAATGATAGTCTGATACAATACCAGTATAAAATATAGACTAGGTAAAACATAGGCCAGGTAGGGCCTCAGGACCTGGCCAGCTCATGGGTCTATGCGCAGGCTTAAGGCTTGCGCCACGATCACCATACACATGGCACCTGTGACGTTATACGTATGGAATTCGTTCCGAGCACGAAGACCTCGTCTTGAGAAACTGAAACTGAAACTACAAACAAAAAAAGAAAAAAAAAAGAAAGAAAAAAAAAAGTTAATCCATCCATACCTTCACGTTACCACTGTCTCCTTGAGTCTCCTTGATAGTGTTATTCTCCAGGATTTTCTGTCCCGACCACAGAAAGTTGCCACAACACCTTTTGTTGGTGACGCTTTCCTCCTCACAATAAAAGTTCCCTTTGTTCTCTGGCCACAAGAGAGTGTAGTACAAGGTGATGGTCAGCACGCCCAGCGATGACAGGCGAAGAAACACCGTCCTGAAAGGAGACATAGGTTCTTGGGTATTACAACATAAAAGAAAAAGATGACAGGGATTTTTTTTCAGTTTTGTAAAGAAAACAAACGAGACAGTCTTGAAGGAGGCAGAAACAAGAAGATCATTACACTAACGTCACAGGAGCCATGTGTATGGCGATCATGGCAAAAGTCTTAAGCCTGCACATAAACCCATGAGCTGGCCAGGTCCTGAGGAAAACCTGTAGCCTGCTAAGAGGATCAAACCTATGACCCTTATGTTTAGAGCATGACGCTCTAACAAACTGAGCTAACGGGGCCACAGACTATGTGTGTCCTGCTCCAGGATTGAACCCACAACCCCTGCGTTATGAGCATGGAGCTCTGACAACTGAGCTACTGGGCTGGAACAGAAGATAATGTGTCTGTGTCATCAATACAGTGGGTACGACTTCAAAACTTTGTCAGGGCACAAGGCTTCTCGGCAGGCTTGTGACTAATGATTAAGAAAATATCGTCTTCACCTAGTTGATATACAGCATGCAGAGCATTTGGGCATTGACTGGGAAGTGGGAGGTCTGTCATGTGAGACGAGTTTATACAGAATAGCTAGTTGTGTTGTGATTCAGACCTTTAATTATTTATTTATTTACTTTATATATATATATATATATATATATATATATATATTATATATATATATATATATAATATATATATATATCCGTGTATCTTACCTTCAGAAAAGGAACATATATATATATTATATAATATATATATATATATATATATATATATATATATATATATTAATATATATATATATATGTTCCTTTTCTGAAGGTAAGATACACGGATATATATATATATATATATATATATATATATATATATATATATATATATGTTCCTTTCTGAAGGTAAGATACACGGATACACGTCATTTACATGTAACCAAGATTATTCCAGTGGTAGGCTGATAAAGTACCAGTATAAAATACAGATTAGGTAAAACATAGTCTAGGTAGGGCCTCAGGACCTGGCCTGCTTATGGGTTTATGTGCAAGCTTAAGGCTTGTGCCATGATCACCATACACTTAGCACCTGTGACGTTAGTGCATATGGAATTCGTTCCGAGCGAGGAGATGTCATCTTAAGAAACTGAAACTGAAACTTGTGACTTATGCCACAATCATTTTGGATCATCTCCTCACATGGCGCCTGTGACATTAGTGCCTGAAGCCTGACCGATATAATGTTCTGATTGTTTTTCTTTTGTTAGTTAACTTGTTTGATGTTACCTTAGTTGTTACCTTAATTGATATAATGCCTTCATGATTACACAGATTCATTCATTCCATACTTCCATACGCACCTTTTTTTTTTCCGTCTATAAGCACGTATGTGAATACACGTTAAAAGAAATAACGAACGAACATTAGTGCTTATGGAAATTATTCTGAGCGTGGAGATGCTATCTTGAAGGAAAGTGAAACTGCCAACAAAAAAGATGTTTTCTAGGTAGGACCTCAAGACCTTATCAGCATCTGGGATTTATGCGCAGGCTTAAGGTTTACACCACGCTCACTTCAGATCCTGCCCATATGCAATGTCAGAGCATATGAAATTCATACCAAACACAGTTTCAGTTTCAGTTTCTCAAGATGACGTCTCCTCGCTCGAAAGAATTCCATATGTACTAAGGTCACAGGTGCCATGTGTATGGTGATCACGGCACAAGCCTTAAGCCTGCACATAAACCCATGAGCTGGCTAGGTCCTGAGGCCCTACCTAGACTATGTCTTCCCTAATCTATATTTTATACTGGCATTTTATCAGCCTACCACTGGAATAATCTTGGTTACATGTAAGTGGCATGTATATGTGTGAATCTTACCTTAAAAAAGGAACACATATATAACGTAAATAAACAAATAATTAAAGGTCCGAGTTAAAATTGGAGCGCCCAATAAGGGATCCGAACCCTTGATTAAAAGTCTGATGCTCCACCGAATGAGCTAACCGAACACAAAAGACACCATCTTTGAGAAACTGGCACTTAAACTGTCACTGACAGACACACAAGGGCTTAGAGCAAGGTATACCTGATGAGAGTCATTTTCAGCTCAAAGGCCGGCCAGTAGTCTTCGAACTTGACGAGGATGTTGAAGATCTCAGGGATGATGAAGTTGATGAGGGTGATGGTGAGGGAGGGCAACAGTTCGAAGATCAGCCGTAGGATCTGATCGGTTGTCTCCTCTTTCACCTGTCAACATACGGTGCCAAAGGAAAACACACTGAACAGAAAGTCTGAGAACATCACATGTATCAAAACCCTTCTTGCCACCCAAGCCAACCAAAACTCTTAGGTCTCAAGAAGCTTCTCTCTTAACCATACTTTGGTTCTCGCCAACAACTTGTGGAATGAAATTGTTCGCTGATTTTTTGGACCAACTGTATGGAATTCCTTCCCAGTATCTTTAAGACAAAGCAGTTGTCTGCTTACTTTTAAAGAAGCAACTCAAAACACGTCTCTATCAGAAATACCTCCAAAATTCATGTGTCAATGCTTGTGGCTCTTCTAGGTTCAGAGGTAGTGCAGTTTGTCTGTGTGTGTGTTTGTGTGTGTGTGTGTGTGGTGTGTGTGTGTGTGTGTGTGTGTGTGTGTGTGTGTGTGTGAGTGAGTGAGTAGTGATGAGTGAGTGAGTGAGTGAGTGAGTGAGTGGTGTGATGTGTGTGTGTGTATGTGTATGTGTGTGCATGTGTGTGTATGTGTGTGTGGTGGATGTGTGTGTGTTTGTGGAGTGAGTGTGTGTAGTGTGTGTGTGTTTGTGAGAGAGAGGTGTGTGTGTGTGGTGTGTGTGTGTGTTGTGTGGGTGGGTGTGTGTGTGAGTGTGTGTGTGTGTGTGTGTGTGTGTGTGTGTGTGTGTGTGTGTGTGTGTGTGTGTGTGTGTGTTGTGTGTGTGTGTGTGTGTGTGTGTGTGTGTGTGTGTGTGTGTGTGTGTGTGTGTGTGTGTGTGTGTGTGGTGTGTGTGTGTTGTGTGTGTGTGTGTGTGTGTGTGTGTGTGGTGGTGTTGTGTGTGCGTGTGTGCGTGATCCTTGACATAAGCTGTCATCGCTCATCTTTCGATCACCCTCATAATGATACATAATTTATCAGTATATCACAAGTTTCCATCGCAAGCATGTTCACTGCATTTTGTACATCAAAAGATCACTATTATATTTCACACACACCACACACACACACACACACACACACACACACACACACACACACACACACACACACACGCACTGTAATGAGGAGACACACATGGTGGTTTAAGTTTCAACACACACGGCATGCACGCACGCATGTACACACGCACGTCCATGCATGCAAGCAAGTGCATGCATGCCACGCCACAACACACATGCGTGCGCATCCACACAGCCACACACACACAGCCACACACACACACACAGACGTATACACAAACACACACACCACACACACATATTCACACACACACTCATATGTATACGTATGCACGCACGCACGCACCACACACACACACACACGCACACATTCAAACACAAACACACACACACACAGACTCACGCACACACACACACACCGACTCACACACACACACACACACACACACACACACACACACACACACACACACACACACACACATACACACACACACATACATGATAAAATGAATACATGTATAACTACTCACCGCCAACAGACGGCTGGTGGTGAAGTAGATCAAAAACACACAGCCTCCAAGCATGCACACGATGCCAAAATTCACCGCTATCCGTATAAACACCAGTTTCAATTTATCCCTGTATGTGCGGTTTTCACGTTGCAAACGTTTTGTCTGCTCTAAGAGATCCGCCTGCCGAACCAAAGCAAAACAAAACAAAATTAAAATAATCCATATAACATCATTATCATCATCATTATCATGTGCCCTGCCACATGGCGTTGGCGATCCTGGCAATCCACACGAACCTATCCCCCGTCGCTGCAAGCACATCTCCCACCCTCTCTGTCCTCAGCCACCCTGAAAGTCCGTCCAACAGAATCTACCTGGTGTTCTCTTTCCCTCCTGTGATAACCAGGTGCTCTAATTCCCCTTTCCTCATAAAATATCCTATAAATGTTGCTTGTCTTTTCCTAATCTTCTTTATAAATGATTTTCTTGTGTCCAGGTGCTCTAAATCCCCTTTCCTCATAAAATGTCCTATAAATACTGCTTGTCTTTTCCTAATCTTCTTTACAAATGATCTTCTTGTGTCTGCCTCCTTCAAGACTGTCTCGTTTGTTTTCTTTGCTGTCCATGGATCTCTCAACATTCTTCTTAGAAACCACATTTCAGTTGCCTCAATTATGTTCTGATTTTGAGTGTTGACTGTCCACGCCATACAAGCCTGCATCATTTAATTTAAAACATCAGTCAATCAATTAAAATCAATCAGTCGGTCAGTCAGTCTGTCAAGTCCGTTGTCACATATAACGTCGGTTAAGCGTGATGGTCGCCATCACAGCAGACACCTTAACAACTCTTTTCCATTTACTCCGGTCCTGACTTTTCCGTGCCACTCCGTACATTTTCAAACCGCTGATGTTGATGATGTTGTTCATATAGGTGATGGATAGTCTGGCTAAATCTTTTAGGCTTCGACTTTTTCTTTAAAACTGTTGTTATTGGGTTTGTAATCCAAAACAAGTGTGACTGCGGTCCTTTCCCACTGCGAGCAGCTGATTCGTCTTTTTCTCCCACTGGACGAAGCAGCATGGAAGTTTCAGTCTTTCTCCATGGACGAAGCGCATGGAATTTCATCTTTCTCCACTGGACGAAGCAGCTGGAAGTTTCAGTCTTTTTCTCCCACTGGCGAGCAGCATGGAAGTTTCAGTCTTTCTCACTGGACGAAGCAGCATGAGTTTCAGTCTTTTTCTCCTAATTTTTGTATTTTGTTTGATCATTTGTAATCTTATGTCTATGGTTGACGAAGGCCAATTGGCCAAAACTTGCGCCTGTCTGGTCTGGTTGTATTAAATATGCGTTCTGATTTTTGTTTTCGTGTTTATTAGGTTTGTGTCGGTATTCAAGGTCGCATGGACGATGTATTTCATTTTTCTTTCACTGATTTCTGCCCGCAGTTGAAGTTGGACTGAGCGTTTATTCACAAACACTTTCTTTTGTCCTTTTATCAGTCCATATGACTCTTAGTCTTCTTCTCCCACTGGACGAAGCGGCAGGGAAGTTTCAATCTTTTTCTCCTAATTTTGTATTTGGTGTTTGTTTGTGATCTTACATTTATGCTTGACAAAGGCCAGTCGGTTGAAAATGTGGCCTGTCTTGTCTTGCTGTATTAAATACGCGTTCTGATTCTATTTTCGTGTTTTTGTGGTTCCTGTGTGCAGATGCACATCAGAAATAGCTGGCAGAATCGGCCAAGCCAAAACAGCATTCAAGAAGATGACAAGCATTCTTACCAACAAATGCCTGTCAATTAACATAGGAAGAGAGTTCTTGAATGTTATATAGAACCAATACTGTTGTACGGATGCTAGGCGTGGACAGTCAACAAACAAAGCCAGAACAAGATTGAGGCAGCCGAGATGTGGTTTCTCAGAAGAATGTTGAGAGTTCCATGGACAGCAAAGAAAACAAACGAGACAGTCTTGAAGGAGGCAGACACAAGTAGATCACTCATAAGGAAGATTAGGAAAAGACAGGCAACATTTATAGGCCATTTTATGAGGAAGGGGGATTTGGAGCACCTGGTCACAACGAGAAAGCTGGAGGGTAAGAGGGCACCGGGTAGACCCAGGGAGAAAATGCTGGACGGACTTGCAGAGTGGCTGGGGACGGGGAGGGTGGGGAGATGCTAGGGGCAACGAGAGATAGAGGCAGATGGAAGTCCATGATAGCCAACGCCATGCGGCAGGGCACCTGATGATGATAATGATGATGTGTGCTTGAACGCGGGCAGTCGCACTTGTTTTGGATTTCATATGACTCTAAAAAAAAAAAAGCCGCCTGTGCAACCACATCTCTGTTGCCTCAATCTTATTTTCATCTTTTCTGCATGTCCAGGCTTCACAGTCATATACAGCATTATTGACCAGATCAGACATTTGAGAATTCCAAGGGTTGCTGGTATGCTTCAGTCTTTCCAAATGTTGTTGAGTTGGATCATGTTCTGTTGTGCCACTGATTCACTAAACCAAAACCCGTCTTGTCCAGCTCAATATAGGCTCAACAAAACGTCATGGAATTTGTCTGATCTGTTGTTTTTGTCCTAAATCTATCAACCATTTTCTTTGGAGAGAGAGAGAGAGACAAACAGACAGACAGACAGATAGACAGACAGACAGATAGACAGAGAAAGAGAGAGAGAGAGAGAGAAAGAGAGAGAGAAAGAGAGAGAGATGTGTGTGTATGTGTGTGTGCATTTGTATTTTTGTTTGTTTGTTTGTGTGTGTGTGTGTGTGTGTGTGTGTGGGTGTGCGCGTGTGCGCGTGTATGTGTGTGTGTATGTGTGCGTGCGTTGCGTGTGTGTGTGTGTGTGTTGTGCGCGCGCGCGCATGTGTGTGTGTGTACGTTTGCCTCAGGCCAGTTGGACGTACATTTGCACCTGTCTTGTTTAACCCTTTGACTCCCGCACCCTGCCCACCAACATCCTGCATTGTCAACCGTGTTAGCAAAGCAAAAACGTAACCCTCTGACTCCCTCACCCTGTACATGGCAACGCGCTTTCAATACATGTAAGAAGAGCAGCCCGAGTTTCATGCGGTAAAATCCACTGTGACAAAAAACAATACTAACAATAATAATATTAGATATGAAATCAATATGAAAACAACGGTTTGTGGTTTCAAAACCAAAAAGGGGAATTGTAAACAGATGGCAAAGAAAACAACAACAACAACAACAACAACAACAAAAACAACTGAAACATAGTCAGGCAAACAACCCAGGCCCATAATGATACAGACAGATGACATCGTGATAATACACACGCACACGCATACACGCACATGCATACACGCACACCCACACACACGCGCACACACACACATATACACACACACACATACAAACACACAACACAAACACACACATCAGGGGCAATAATCAATGCTCTTTCATCAGTTAATGTATCAAAAATTATGCCCCTTATGTATTGATGTTCGCCGTGCCAATGGTGTAAGTGTCATTGGTGTCGTTCTGTATAATGCATTGTCTACATGACGGACAAATAAACATATCCCAAATGTGGGCAGGACAGCATATATGCCATAGTTTATATCAAGTTCTGTGTAACAAATGCAACCACATGTTATGAATATATTAACTCTTTATTGACATGGTAACCATTTGTCATCGGCGCCTATGAATTCCACGGCAACATGGGAACACCTGTCACTGACAATATCTGCCAATTTCTTTTACTGTGAACGTATTGGCCAACAAGTGTGGTATGATTAGAAAGCTTAGGAGCCGAACTTTTGAGGTGGTTTACTCTTTTTTGTAATTTTCAAATTCTACTAGCTTTGAGAAGCACTTTTCCCAAGTGACGGAATTCACCTAACAGTACATTTCACCTGTGAACAACTTGGCTGCACCAAGGTGGCTTTTTCACATAATGTCATATTTCTGTGCAGTAACCCAAAAGCACTATGTTAAACTTAAACTACAAGCGAAAATAAAGCAGTACAGTGTCACTTTTGTCATCTCTTGCAAATGCTGATGGTTGTCATCTTTACTGAACTAAAAATGTTTTTCCCCTGAGCTGTTTGCACACCATAACCAAACTCCCATGTGAATGCAACTGTTGTTTTTTTTTCAACTTTTAAGTTACGTTTATTTGAAAAAAAAAATGAAGCACTGAAGTTTCCATGCATTTCTAGCTTAACTGTTCATGTTTTTATCTTTGGACTCCCGCACACTGACCACTAGCATCCTGCATAGTCAACCATGCTTACAAAACAAAAACTTAACCATTTCACTCCCTGCAGGAAGCTGGTGAACAGGGTGAAGGGTCAAAGGGTTAACTTTTTGCAGTTGGTGGAAAGGATGCGGGAATCAAATGGTTACATTTTAATAGGCAAAAATGGGTGTCTGCAAGGATTTTGTGGTTCCAAAGTAATACAATGTCAAAACAGTTAACATGCCATGCATGATGACCTCAACCTGCTGTTCATGCATCTTAAACTAGAACATTTCATGCAATAAGTCTCTCTAGCCTGGATGACGCTAAGACTATTGTGAAAATAAGCATGCTGTACAGCACTCTCATACAGTCTCAATCCACAATGGAACTCGACAGAAAGCAATTCAGTGCACCATCACTATTACCTCATTTATCATCATATCATCATCATCATCAGGTGCCTTGCCGCATGGCGTTGGCGATCATGGACTTCCATCTGTCTCTATCTCTTGTTGCCCCAAGCATCTCTTCCACCCTCCTTGTCTTCAGCCACTCTGCAAGTCCATCTAGTATCTTCTCCCTGGGTCTACCTGGTGCTCTCCTTCCCTCCAGCTTTCCCGTTGTGACCAGGTGTTCCAATTCCCCTTTCCTCATAAAATGTCCTATAAATGTTGCCGGTCTTTTCCTGATCTTCCTTATGAATGATTTACTTGTGTCTGCTTCCATCAAGACTGTCTCGTTTGTTTTCTTTGCTGTCCATGGAACTCTCAACATTCTTCTTAGAAACCACATCTCGGCTGCCTCAATCTTGTTCTGGCTTTGCTTGTTGACTGTCCACGTCTCACAACCGTACAACAGTATTGGTTCTACATAACATTCAAGAACTCTCTTCCTGATGTTAATTGATAGGCATTTGTTGGTAAGAATGCTTGTCATCTTCTTGAATGTTGTTTTGGCTTGGCTGATTTTGCTGGCTTTCATAGCATTATGAAACACTATCCCAGACTCTGTGACCCTTGATACCCTGCTTTCATGGTGCCATGGTGACCTCTGTGTCGGTGAGTTTGTAGGAGTGTTGAAGAACCAGAACAAACTGTTACTGTTATTGTCAGTTTTGTTTAAAGCCCAGCCGATTGTGTAGAGCTATAACTGTTTCAAAACATACACACTACTTCAACAGGGAAAAGAAGGGCAAAGAAAATTAAGTACACATATCAATACATTCGCGCACATAATCTAAGGAGATGCCCCTGGCCTTGACCACTCCATCCAATTTATCATAAAGGGGATGCAAAAAAAAAAACATACCTGAATACAGATTCAAACATAACTAAGGGAGCTAAAACATACATAAAAAACGGCCAAAATTACCAAAACCTGCTTCCATATATCTCATTTCCCAGAGGCAAAAATGCACTTAATACATGTACCCAATTACCAATCCCAACAGTGTAGGTAAAAGACTTTCTGGAACACATACAAGGTGAATGGACCAGTAAGGCAGAAAATGACAGGAAGAAATGACAGAAAGCAAAGGAGGAAGAAAGAAACAAAGAGAGTGACAGAAAAGAGGAAATTTCTAGCACAGAATTTCCAGAAGGTGGGGATACTAGTAAGTTATACTGAAAGAGCCCCCAGCATCCCCAAGGGGGACGAGTCTGCATCAACAGAGACAGCCAGCCCCCATTCTAATCGCAGACAGCAGTCCAATAACCTGATTCTGCAGTCATGTCAATGCATCAGCAGGACAATGCCTCCAACCAGTGGTCAAAATATAAAGACTGTGATGGTAAGTTATGACAGAAATATTATCAGCCAACATGGAAAGAGTATGGAGTTAAGAGTACACAGAAACATCGTCACAATGTGTTACGTTTACACAGAAATACAATAGTAATGTGTTAACTTTACACAGAAACACTGTCACGATGTGTTAACTTTACACAGAAACACTGTCACGATGTGTTAAGTTTACACAGAAATACTGTCACAATTACCGTCACAATCTGTTATGTTTACACAGAAATACAATAGCAATGTGTTAACTTTACACAGAAACACTGTCACAATGTGTAAGGTTTACACAGAAATACTGTCACTATGTGTTAAGTTTACACAGAAACACTGTCACGATGTGTAAAGTTTACACAGAAATACTGTCACGATGTGTTACGTTTACACAGAAATACTGTCACAATGTGTTATGTTTACACAGAAACACTGTCACTATGTGTTAAGTTTACACAGAAACACTGTCACGATGTGTAAAGTTTACACAGAAATACTGTCACGATGTGTTACGTTTACACAGAAATACTGTCACAATGTGTTATGTTTGTGTAAAGTTTTTACACAAAAATACCACCAAAATGTGTTAAGTTTACACAAAAATACTGTCACAATCTCCTCTAGGTCACTGTGACATGACAACTGCAAAACATAAACAACAATACAATAACAACAACAACAACAACAACAATCCCAAAAGTCAGAAACACAGACAGTGAACATGGTCCCAACCTTAAACTCCTGACAGAGAATGCTCATCTTGTTCTGTGCAGACTTCTCGTCCAGGATACAGAAGTCCCACCCGCAGATGACACTGTTGGTGAAGTGGACTGTGGACTGTTCTTTGTCATCCACCACTGTCTGTTTAACACTGCTGCTAGAACTGTGACATATCATCATCATCATCATCATCAACATTATCGTCATCGTCGATCGTCGTTTCATCATCATCATCATATCATCGTTCGTCGCCGTCGTCATCATCTTCGTCCCTCCACTGTCGCCATCGTCATCGTCGTCATCATCATCATCGTCGACGTCATCATCACCATCACCATCATCAAGCAGCAGCATCCATCATCATCATCAATCATCATCTGTCATCATCACTGTCATCGTCTCATCATCATCATCATCATCATCGTCAATCAATCATCATCATCGTTATCATCAATCATCATCATCGTCATCATCAATTATCATCGTCGTCATCATCAATCATCATCATCGTCATTATCATTGTCGTCGTCATCTTCGTCATCATTCATCGTCATCATCGTCATCAACACTGTCATCGTCAACATCATCATCGTCATCATCAATTTTATCATCATCTTCATCATAACTGAACTATTATGGTTATCATCATTATCATCATCACCAGCAGCAGCAGCAGCATGTTGGTGAAATGAACCGTGGACTTTTCTTTGTCACACACAAGGACAAACCCCAGGACACATGCCACCCAATGCCCACCAGCCAGGATCAACCCAGCAACCGGATCAAGACAGAATGGAGAAGCCTTCACTCATGCCTTACTCTTGGACCTTCCTCTGTCGGTTGGGCAGCCCGCACAGCTATCAGCATGTCCAGCTGCCAGCTCTACTCCCCTCACTATAGGCTGTACTTTCAGCAATCCAAAACAACTGTGACTGCCCGTGTTCAAGCAAACAAGAACCAGAAGAAGAAAAAAAAAACACACGAAAAAAAAAGAGAATCAGAATGCGTATTTACTACAACCAGACAACACAGGTAAAAATCCTCCGCCAACTGGCCTTCGTCAAGCGTGGACGTAAGATCACAAACGAACAAACACGAAATACAAAAATTAGGAGAAAAAGACTGAAACTTCCCTGCTGTTTAGTCCAGTTCGGAAGCTCCTAATGTCACTTTACCAAAACGTCAAAGATTGTTGGTTCGATCGCAAAACAGGCCAGACAAAATGCTCCAACACAGCTTATCTAGCCTTTCTATTAGGTCTGAAACGTCCACAAAGATATCCAAAGTTTGTCGCCTTTCCAAGCCATCACTGGGACCTTCCCTGCAGTCATATGCCTGATTCCCTGAAGCCAGCAGCCAAGCTGGGTGGGACCCAGGGCAACAATATGCCACACCATTGGCCTCATGAAAAATACCTACAAAACCATGGTCCACAAAAATACTTCTAATATTGTTATGCACTGTGAGTACAAATGTCTTTGGAGAACAGCACAAGACAAGAACGATTTACGGTCACTCACTTAACAAGGATGAGGATGAAGGTGATGAGGAAGGTGACACCAATGGCCATGAGATAGGCCATCCCCATGTTGTAGTTGTAGTCACCGGAGAAGGTACGGTTGTGGTAGTGCCCGTAAAACATGCTGGTCTTCTCCATCCATCCCTACAATCCACAGGCAAACATCCATCATAAGCCCACAGCAAGAGCTATAATTAAAACATCCACAGGCAAACATCCATCATAAGCCCACAGCAAGAGCTACAATTAAAACATCCACAGGCAAACATCCATCATAAGCCCACAGCAAGAGCTATAATTAAAACATCCACAGGCAAACATCCATCATAAGCCCACAGCAAGAGCTATAATTAAAACATCCACAGGCAAACATCCATCATAAGCCCACAGCAAGAGCTACAATTAAAACATCCACAAAAAACAAACACGCAAGCCGCACGCACACAATATGTTCAGAAATCAGTGACGGGAAACAACCCCTATCATCCTTTGACTCCCGCACCCTATCCACCAACTGCAAAAACTTAACCCTTTGACTCCCGCACCCTATCCACCACCTGCAAAAACCTAACCCTTTGACTCCCGCACCCTATCCACCAACTGCAAAAATGTAACCCTTTGACTCCCGCACCCTATCCATCAACTGCAAAAACTTAACCCTTTGACTCCCGCACCCTATCCACCAACTGCAAAACCTCAACCCTTTGACTCCCGCACCTTATCCACCAACTGCAAATATGTAACCCTTTGACTCCCGCACCCTATCCAACAACTTTAAAAAAAACACTTAACCTTTCGACTCCCTCACCCTAGCCACCAGCTTCCTGCAGCAGAAGGCTGGTGGAAAGGGTGAGGGAGTCAAAGGGTGAAGTTTTTGCTTTGTTAGCATGGTTGACAATGCAGGATGCTGGTGGACAGGGTGCGGGAGTCAAAGGGTTAAATAACTTCATCTATCTGTCCACTTGCTCCTTCTTTGGTGCTGCAGGGAGAGAGAGAGATGACGATAAGCACATAAGATCATTTCATCAGACGGCAGATGCACATCAGAAATAGCCGGCAGACTCGGCCAAGCCAAAACAACATTCAAGAAGATGACAAGCATTCTTACCAACAAATGCCTATCAATTAGCATCAGTAAGAGGGTTCTTGAATGTTATATAGAACCAATACTGTTGTACGGATGTGAGGCGTGGACAGTCAACAACAAAGCCAGAACAAGATTGAGGCAGCCGAGATGTGGTTTCTAAGAAGAATGTCGAGAGTTCCATGGACAGCAAAGAAAACAAACGAGACAGTCTTGAAGGAGGCAGACACAAGTAGATCAGTCATAAGGAAGATTAGGAAAAGACGAGCAACATTTATAGGCCATTTTATGAGGAAGGGGGATTTGGAGCACCTGGTCACAACGGGAAAACTGGAGGCAAAGACAGCACCAGGTAGACCCAGGGAAAGAATGCTGGACGGACATGCAGAGTGGCTGGGGATGAGGAGGGTGGAGGAGATGCTTGGGGCAACAAGAGATAGAGACAGATGGAAGTCCATGATCGCCAACGCCATGCGGCAGGGCACCTGATGATGATGATGAGCCAACTGGAAGGCTGAAGAGGACAAATACTGTGTGATATCCAAGTTACCAATACACCCAAGATCCATGTCTTCCTTACTCTACCTCTGATTTTAAATCCACATATGTATTTGTTGTAAGATAATAACAGATGCTTTAAATTCTTTCTGATTCATTTTTGAAACCCCGAACACCACAAACGTACGATGAAAATGATAACAATAATCATATAAAATCAGGAACAAAGAAAGATAGCAATCCCACAGAGAACACATGTCAACATACAGAATGCTAGCAAAAATGATAAAATATTTTTGTGCTTTGTATCTGCTTCTATGCTAGCTGAATGGGTAGCGCAAACTATGTTAGATTTGAGAAGTTTCACAACATGGGAGATAATTCCTACGTGACTCTCAAGAGTTATGTCCTTTGGTTGATATTAATAAAATATGTGCGTTGTCTAAATGAAGTAACGCATAAATCTTTCATATAGAACATTTGCCTTCACACAGCATAAACCACATACGCATACTACCACTTAGTTTATTACTTTAAGCGTGTGTGTAAGAATGAGTGAGAGATCGACACAGAATAAGGCAGAAGGCAGAGAGACAGACACAGATAGAGAGAGAGAGGCAGAGAGACAGAGATAGACAGAGAGAGAGAGAGAGAGAGAGAGTGTGTGTGTGTGTGTTGTGTGTGTGTGTGTGTGTGTGTGTGTGTGTGTGTTGTTGTGTGTGTGCACGCGCATGCGTGCACTTGTGTGTGCGCGCGCTTGTGTGTGTGTGTGTGTTGTCTGAGTGTGCGCGCGAGTATGCGTGTGAGAGAGAGAGAGAGAGAGAGTGTGTGTGTGTGTGCGTGCGTGCGTGTGTGCGTGCGTGCGTGCGTGTGTGTGTATGTGTGTGTGTGTGCGTGTGTGTATGTGTGTGTGTGTGTGTGTGTGTGTACGTGCGCGCACGCGTGCGCTTGTATGTGTGCTCTTGTGTGTGAGTAGTGTGTGTGTGTGGTGTGTGTGTGTGTGTGTGTGTGTGTGTGTGTGTGTGCGTGTGTGTGCGTGTGTGTGTAAGTGTGTGTGTGTGGTCTGAGTGTGCCCGCGAGTGTGTGTTTGTATATGTGTGTGTAAGTCTGTGTGTGTCTGTGTGTGTGTGTGTGAGAAAGAGAGAAAGAGAGAGAGAGAGCGTGTGCGTATGCGTATACGTATGCGTGCGTGTGTGTGTGTGTGCACACGCGCGTGCACGTGCGTTCTTGTACATTCAGTTCTTTAATAAAAAACACATTTCGTTATTCATCTTTCGCTAGAGAAGATCAAGCGAGAAGAATCACAAGAAACACAAGTCGAAAATCTCACCGTGCCAATGAAAAAATCCAGCACTTTGTCCTTCGTAGTTTCTTTGTCAGTTAAGTTGTTGAGCTCGGTGACGTAGGTGGCGCTGCAGTTGATGGCGTGGTTGAGGTAGAGGCTGGCGTTGACCACAGGCTGGGGGTTGGTCACGTCCAGCCCGGGCAAGAAATACTCGGGGTGGAGGAGGTGATGAAAGGCACGACGATGACGAGGAAGAAGACGAGGAAGGTGTAGAAATTCAGGAACACTAGCCAGCGCGTGAAGCGGAAATACGACGCCGTGGCGTTGCCGAACCTCCCTGCACAAAACGTTTAAAATCGTTCTTGAATGGAGGCAGACACAAGAAGATCATTAACAAAGAAGATCAGGAAAGGACACTCAACATTTATATGAAAAGAGAAATAAAGCACCTTGTCACAAGAGGACAGCCGGAGGGAAAGAGAACACCAGGTAGACCCCGGGAGAAAATACTGGACGGACTTGCAGAGTGGCTGAGGACAGGGAGTGTGGAAAATGTACTTGCAGCGACAAGGGATAGATTGTATGGACGGCCACGATCGCCAACACCATGCGGCAGGGTACATGATGATGATGATGATGATGATGATGATGATGATGACAGCGCTAGTTTCCAAACTCATCTGGGCTCGCTGCACTTTACACACGATAATAATTAATATAGTGTTTATATGGAGCCAAATCTTGACATTTCAAATCAAGGCGTACCCACACACCAGACATACGCATAATCATATCATCATCATGTGGTTGGTGATCATGGCCCTCCATGCGAACCTATCCCTTGTCGCTGCAAGTACATCCCCCACCATCTCTGTCTTCAGCCATCATGCAAGTCTGTCCAATATTTTATCCCATACACATGCGATCTGGTAATAATAATTAATAACTACAGTATCTATATAGCGCCAAATCTTGACAATTCAAATCAAGGCTCACCCACGCACCAGACACACGCAAGCGATCTGGTGATAACAATTAATGATTACAGTATCTATATGGCGACAAATCTTGACAATTCAAATCAAGGCGCACCCGACGCACCAGACATACACATGTCATCAACGCACACCACCTTACAAGATGCCAGAGAGAGAAAAAATCATAATCAGTTCAAGAATAAAAGACTATGTCAATCTTGAACATAAGACCAATATATTGTATGTATTTCTCTCCTCTCTCATAGTTGTGTGTAGGGTAGTTGCAGAGTATAAAGGTAGGCTTGGGCGCTCCTTTTTTGAGGAGTGTTCTGAGCTTATTGTTTTTGTACTTTGTATCTGCTTCTATGCTAGCTGAATGGGTAGCGCACACTGTGTTGGACTTGAGAAGTTCTATACAACATGGGAGATAATTCGCAAGAGTTGTGTCCTTTGATTATATCATAATCAGATGTTTTAGAAGAGCACAGAAAACTCAAAGTTGTCAGGCGAGCCATCTGGTCTGTTCTGTAGATTTTAAAGTCCTACCACTCTCAGACTATACGAGGACTAGCAAAAAAACTGCTTTAAGAAGCCTTTAAAAAATGTTAGTAGCATTGTGAGATACCCATGCTGTTTTTCGGTTCTCTGTCGATCTGGATCAGATCGATTGGATGGATGAATGGATGTCAGGCGAGCTGAACACACTACCACTTATGTCTGTTACTCAGTACACATCTTTGGTGGCCGTGCATTCTGAGCGTCTCCATCAGGCAGCCACAGACAGGGCTTAAGAGGATTTTAAATGGGCGTGTTTTATATTTCGTGTGCGTATACACATTTCATCAGACGGCAGATGCACATCAGAAATAGCCGACAGAATCGGCCAAGCCAAAACAGCATTCAAGAAGATGACAAGCATTCTTACCAACAAATGCCTATCAATTAACATCAGCAAGAGAGTTCTTGAATGTTATATAGAACCAATACTGTTGTACGGATGTGAGGCGTGGACAGTCAACAAGCAAAGCCAGAACAAGATTGAGGCAGCCGAGATGTGGTTTCTAAGAAGAATGTTGAGAGTTCCATGGACAGCAAAGAAAACAAACGAGACAGTCTTGATGGAGGCAGACACAAGTAGATCACTCATAAGGAAGATTAGGAAAAGACAGGCAACATTTATAGGCCATTTTATGAGGAAGGGGGATTTGGAGCACCTGGTCACAACGGAAAAGCTGGAGGGAAAGAGAGCACTAGGTAGACCCGGGGAGAAAATGCTAGACGGACTTGCAGAGTGGCTGAGGACGAGGAGGGTGGAGGAGATGCTTGGGGCAACAAGAGATAGAGACAGATGGAAGTCCATGATCGCCAACGCAATGCGGCAAGGCACCTGATGATGATGATGACACGTCTTTCGTGGCCGTGCATGTTGAGTGTTTCCATCAACCAGCCACAGACATGACTTAAGAGGATTTTAAATGGGCGTGTTTCACATTTCGCGTGCGTATAAACATGACGGAGGTTTGGGTACTGGTAGGTCTACACACGTTGATCTGGCAGATCGTGAAAAATCTCCACACTTTAACCAGTAGGTGGGAGGCAGCCAGGCAGGGTCAAACCCAAGACTTACCCGTTAGAATGTTTGTCGTCTTACCCACTACACTGCCGCACTCTTCAGTTTTTATCCACACACACACAACACACACACACACACACACACACACACACACAAGACCACACACACACACACACAAAAGTACACACACACACACACGCACATACACACACACAATCACACACACACACACACACATACACATACACACACACATACACACACACACAACACACACACACACACTCTCTCTCTCTCTCACATACAAACACACACACATACAAACACACAAATACACACACACACACACACACACTGCTAAACTCCTCGACATTAATCTAAATCTTTTAGTGCTTTATTTCAATGAAAGCTGATGTCAGCAGCCAATGAAAAGAAAATAAACACGAAGGTGCAAGTAGCATAGACGACACACATCTATTAGCATAAACATCAACATTCATCAAATCCGATCCCAGCATAATTACGAATCTATAAACTCCAGAACATCACATGGTTATTGTTCATAGACATTAATCATCAATCCAATCGTCTATTCAAATCCTTATGGAAAGTGCAATCCATCCCACGCCCATAATTATGGATGAGTTTCTTTTGACATGAATCAATTAACTGTTCGATACGATGAAATCAGCCATGGAAGCTGGTGGTATTGAAAGAAGTTAGCAGACATTTATGCCGTTTCAATAAAAAACATTCCCAAATGGAGTGATATACAAATGCTGGTTAATGGGTGCAACAGTGCTGTGATAGCTGTCGAGTGAACAGAGCGTATAGGTGAGGAGTGAACAGACTGGTGGATAGGGTGAGGGAGTGAAACAGAAAGGGTTAAGTGCAGGAACTTGTGACAGGTGAGGGAGTGAAGGTTCGAAGCTGGTGGATAGGATGAGGGAGTGAAAGAGGAAGCTGGTGGATAGGGTGAGGGAGTGAAAAGGAAGCTGGTGGATAGGGTAGGGAGTGAAAGGCAGGAAGCTGTGGATAGGTGAGGAGTGAAACAGGAAGCTGGTGGATAGGGTGAGGGAGTGAAACAGGAAGCTGGTGGATAGGGTGAGGGAGTGAAACAGGAAGCTGGTGGATAGGGTGAGGGAGTGAAACAGGAAGCTGGTGGATAGGGTGAGGGAGTGAAACAGAAAGCTGGTGGATAGGGTGAGGGAGTGAAACAGAAAGCTGGTGGACAGGGTGAGGGAGTGAAAGGGTCAGGAAGCTGGTGGATAGGTGGGGAGTGAAACAGGAAGCTGATGGATAGGGTGAGGGAGTGAAACAGGAAGCTGATGGATAGGGTTAGGGAGTGAAACAGGAAGCTGGTGGATAGGGTGAGGGAGTGAAAGGAGCTGGGAGGGAGTAAACCAGAAAGCTGGTGGACAGGGTGAGGGAGTGAAAGGGTTAGGAAGCTGATGGATAGGGTGAGGGAGTGAAACAGGAAGCTGATGGATAGGGTTAGGGAGTGAAACAGGAAGCTGATGGATAGGGTGAGGGAGTGAAACAGGAAGCTGATGGATAGGTGAGGGAGTGAAACAGAAAGCTGATGGAAGGGTGAGGGAGTGAAATAGGAAGCTGGTGGATAGGGTGAGGGAGTGAAACAGGAAGCTGATGGATAGGTTGCGGAGTGAAACAGAAGCTGGTGGATAGGGTGAGGGAGTGAAATAGGAGCTGTGGATGGTGGTGAGCGATGTGTGAACGAAGTGTGGATGTGGTGAGGGAGTGAAACAGGAAGCTGTGGTCGGGCGGCGGTGTGGTGTGTGGTAGGTGGGTGGTGGTGATAAGTGTGATAGGTGAGAGTGAAAGGTTAGAGTGTGGATGCTGTGTCGTGTGTTAGTGTGTGTTGTTGTTGTGTTGGAGGAAGTGTGTGGGGGGGGTGTGTGTGAGTGTGTGTGTGGTGTGTGTAGTGTGTGAGTGATGTGTGTGTGAGTGTAGTGTGTGTGTGTGTGGTGTGTGTGTGGTGTGTGTGTGTGTGTGTGTGTGTTTGTGAGTGTGTGTTTGTGCGGTTTACGTGCGAACATGTTTGTACGTGGGGGATATGCGCATGAGCATGTTTATATGCGTGTGCCTTTTATAAAGTACGTGGGCGTACATAAACATACGTGTACGCCTGTGTGCGGGATGGAGGATGGGGCATGTTCATGCACATGTGCAGGTATACAATGACAATGTGTAGGTATGTAATAAGTATGCAATGACAATGTGTAAATATGTAATAAGTATGCAATGACAATATGTAAGTATGTAATAAGTATGCAATGACAATGTGTAGGTATGTAATAAGTATGCAATGACAATGTGTAAATATGTAATAAGTATGCAATGACAATATGTAAGTATGTAATAAGTATGCAATGACAATGTGTAAATATGTAATAAGTATGCAATGACAATGTGTAGGTATGTAATAAGTATGCAATGACAATGTGTAGGTATGTAATAAGTATGCAATGACAATGTGTAGGTATGTAATAAGTATGCAATGACAATGTGTAAGTATGTAATAAGTATGCAATGACAATGTGTAGGTATGTAATAAGTATGCAATGACAATGTGTAAGTATGTAATAATTATGCATGACAATGTGTAAGTATGTAATAAGTAAGCAATGACAATGTGTAAGTATGTAATAATATGCCATGACAATGTGTAAGTATGTAATAAGTAAGCAATGACAATGTGTAGTATGTAATAAGTATGCCATGACAATGTGTAAGTATGTAATAAGTATGCAATGACAATGTGTAAGTAAATGTAATAAGTATGCAATGACAATGTGTAAGTATATAATAAGTATGCAATGACAATGTGTAAGTATAGTAATAAGTATGCAATGACAATATGTAAGTATATAATAAGTATGCAATGACAATGTGTAAGTATATAATAAGTATGCAATGACAATGTGTAAGTATATAATAAGTATGCAATGACAATGTGTAAGTATATAATAAGTAAGCAATGACAATGTGTAAGTATATAATAAGTATGCAATGACAATGTGTAAGTATATAATAAGTAAGCAATGACAATGTGTAAGTATATAATAAGTAAGCAATGACAATGTGTAAGTATATAATAAGTATGCAATGACAATATGTAAATATGTAATAAGTATGCAATGACAATGTGTAAATATGTAATAAGCATGCAATGACAGTGTATAAGTATGTAATACACGCAGACATAAATTTTGTACAAGTAACTACTGCGGAAACATACAATTTACATAAGCACGTGAGCAAGTACGCATATACGAGTGCAAACATACGAAAAAGTGTGTCCCTAAATATAAGTGTGTTTGTGTGTGCGTTGTATATGTTTATAGGAAACATTCCTACGGTCAGTTACGCCAACACTAAAATATCAGTCAATATCAATTAACATTACTTCAGACTACCGGAACTATGAAACGGGCTACAATACTAATGTACATTAACCCTTTACTCTCCTCTACCTATCCACACAGGACAGGCTACAAAAACTAGTGTACATTAACCCTTTATTTCCCTCATTAACCCTTTTTTCCCCTCATGCTATCCGCATGAAACAGGCTACAATACTAGTGTACATTAACCCTTTACTTCCCTCATCCTGTCCACCAGCTTCTTGCAAGGTTCTGTCTCAGTCGGAAGCTGGAAGATATAGGGAGTGAAAGGGTTAGGAAGCTAGTGGACAGGGTGAAGGAGTGAAAGGGTTAGGAAAGCTGGTGGATAGGGTGAGGGAGTGAAAGGGTTAGGAAACTGGTTGTACGGGGTGAGGGAGGTGGACAAGGTCAAGGTTAACCCTTTGGTTCCCTCACCCTATCCACCAGCTTCCTGCAGGAAGCTGGTGGATAGAGTGAGGGAACCAAAGGGTTAAGTTTTTGCAGTAAGTGAAAAGGGGGCGGGAGGCAAAGGGTTAAAACACCATCACTTAAACTGCAGCCACCAAGTCTGAGACTTCAAAAAGCCCTGCTAACACGCCACAGGAAATGTATCAGGATTCTGATTACTGCGATACAATCGTCGCTTCCCTACAGCGCACAAGGACTAGAGTACAGCCAACAGCCATGGTGTTGTGTTTCATTTCTGCACAGAAAAGTACTGTTGCACGACTAAGGCACACGAGTCAGACTAATTAAGAACGTAGTGCCCACTGTACTGTGGTGTATCGGTCAGTGTCGGTTCTGGAGATGATGATGATGATGAAGAACAATGATAATAACAATACTACTACTACTACTACTAATGATAATGATAATAATAATTAACAATAATAATACTAAAAATAATAATAATAATAATAACAATGATAATAATAATAATAATAATATTATGAAGAAGTCGGCCGGATCGCCGATGAAAGCTACGCAGTAAGTAGCTTTTTTTTTTTTTTTTTTACTGAGAGATAGGTTCAACCAGGTAGCCATTATAATAATAATATTGATGATGATGATGATGGTGGTGGTGGTGATGATGATGACGATGACAACGACGACGACGACGACATTTATCCTGCCCCAAATCTTGATTCCAGAATCAAACCAAGGCGCGCACTTTCATCATTCACAAAAGCAATCACCCCTACACCGACCAGAACTCCCCTGACCCCAACCGTCATCCTCCCTCTGTCTCACACACACACACACACACACACACACACACACACACACACACACACACACACACACACACACACACACACACACACACACACACACACACATAGTGAAAAGACGTTAAATCAAAGAAAGAAGAAACACATACACACACGTGCGCAAAAAAAAAAAATGCTGAGCGAGGGTACGCTCAAAACTTGATTGATGAGTGACCCTTGACCCAAGTTCTCTCTCTCTCTCTCTCTCTCTCTCTCTCTCTCACATACACACACACACACACATACACACACACACACACACATACACACACACACACACACACAGACACACACACAGACACACACACACACTGTTCAATACAGTCTCTTTCTCTTCCTTCCCCCTTCCCTCTGTTACTCACTGTTCTACTTCATTCACTCTCTACGTCCCTCAGATGAAGATTACAAGTCCAATCAAACAGGATGTTTTCAAGATGATGGTGATGATGATGACGAGGATACGAGGACTAAAAAAAATTTAAGATAGATATAGAAAACAATAAACAAATCTTTATGTCACTGTCTCTAACAAACGATAAGTATGTAAAGTCATCGCAGCTTTATATTTCAACGAGGAATCAGAAACGAGATGCTCCTTAGCTTTCAAACTGATTTTTCATCGCTAACTGCAAAAATCGATCACTAAGAAAAAAACAACACAGGAAGATACTGTTTTCCTGTTACTTTTGTTTAAAGGCCCAGCCGGCTGCATAGAGCCATATCAGGGCTATAACCGATTCAAAACGTACATAACACGTCAACAGGAACAGATAATTAAGTACACGTATCAATGCATTCGCGCACATAATCTACGGAGATGTCCCTGACGTACACCATTCCGTCCAATTTATCACACTGGGGATTTAAAAAAACACACCTGAATACAAATCTTAACATATCTAGGGACACTGAACTATAGATAAAAACGGGCCTCAATTATCTAAGATTGCTTACGCATATCTCATCTCCCTAGAGCCAAAACAATGCACTTAATACATGTACACAATTATCAATCTTAAGAAAAAGTACGTAAGACTTTACTGAACACATATAGTTGAATGGATCAGCAAGGCAGAAACTGACAGGAGTAAATGACAGAAAGCAAAGCAACAAGGCAGAAACAAAGAGAGTGACAAAAAAGAGGAAATTTCTAGCACAGAGTTTCCAGAAGGTGGGGATACTATTTATACTGAAACAGCCCCCGGCATCCCCACGGGGGGTTATTATAACATGGTATTCGACCAATATAGACAGGCTGAAGTTACCACACTGCATACAAATAGTTTTCTCTCTGGTAACAGGTCTGTTAGACGTTTTTTCCATGTCAACGTGATTATCACAGAAGGCAGCCACGACAATCACTCCGCACAGGCCGGTGTACGCATCCGATATTTTGCGTCCGCGATAGATCGAATAGAGTTCGATCTTCACACGAATACTTAGGGACCTTCCGCTTCATACGTTGTTCTACATTTTATGTATGTTAGATAGAATACTCAGTTCTACCGAACGCATTGCAATGTATTTCTTTTGCAATTTTTTCCTTGTTGTTTTGTTCCTCTCCTAGACTAATAAGGTATTATCTAGTTGTGGTCTGGCTAAGTGCCATTCCACCATGTCCTGATAGAAACCATTGCCAGTCGGTCCATGAATGCTTATTCGTCCTGGCACGCCTCGTTTACTTCATATTCATATTCACATTCATGTCTTTAGTCACAGACACTCACGTGAAACTCGGGCTCTCTGTTCTCCCCTATGAAAGCATGTCGCCACAGTGCAGTGTCACCCAATCTTTTTAATCTAACCAAGACTTTAGAAAGGCCAGACGGCTAATTGGCCTTCATGGGGAGGGACCTGAGAAATGAACCTATCTCTCCAATGTTTTATGCCAGGGCAGCCGGGAGAAATCCCTGCCCCTCACGTTTTTCAACTGCCGTGGGATCTTTAGCGTGCGCAAGCTGTAAGACACACGGGTCCGACTCGTTTTTCGTCCCCTTCCCGAAGGACTAGACGTTCAGTTCGACTTTCCGGTCAAACCGAGGAGAAAAAGTCGAGGCCACAAACGGGAAACGAACCCTGGAACCTTGTGTTTAGTTACTGGCAGACGAAGGTCTGAGCCATTCTGCCATTCTTCTCGCTCTTCTCCATATCTCGCAGCTAGTCTCCATATGTGAAACTCATCCGCCCCTCCCCCTCCCCACCCCGCCACCTGTGACCCGCCATGATGGGGATGGTCACCCCCCCACTGTCAAGTCGGTAGTAGAACCTCAGACCTTGTGACTGAAAGTCTGTGATCTTATCCATATCATTACTGAGCTGGCCATTCAGGATTCACAGTCCTACCTTCAATCTCTTTGAAGTGCGATGCCCAGATGTCCACCTGGTCCCAGATGTCGGCCAGCTGCGATTTCTTCTTTTCCCAGCCCTGCACACACACAACATGCAGGCATACGATAATAGTAATAATAATAATAATAATGATATGATGATTATTATACTACTACTACAACTACTACACTTACTATTACTACTATTACCACTACTATTACTACTACTGCTGCTGCTGCTGCTACTACTACTAATGATGATGATTATTATGATACTACTACCAATAACAACAATAATAATAACAATAACAACAACAATAACAGTAAAACAACAACAATAATAATAATAGCAATAGCAATAATAATAATAATAACAATAATAATAATAATATTAATAATATAAAGACGATGTCCAAAACAAGTGTGACTGCCCGCGTTCAAGCAAACAGGATCCAGGCAAACACGAAAGAAGAATAAGAACGCGTATTTAATACAACAAATATGAAATACGCATTTTTATTCTTTTTTCGTGCTTTTTTTGGTTCCAATAATGACGATGATAATGATACTAATACTAATAATGATGATGACGATGACGACAACGATAACAACAACATCAACACAATAACAATCAGATGTCGTCGTTGTCCTGATTTTTTTAAAAATCTGTTTCTCTGCTATCTCTTGGAGTACACTTGACAAAGGCCAATTGGCCAAAGATCCGCATCTGTCTTGCAGTGTTAAACAAATACGCTTTCTCAGTCTTTTTTCGTGAGTGTCTGGCTTTCTTCATTATTGCGTCACAGACACAAACACACACACACACACACACACACACACGCACAAACATGTACACACACACACACGCACGCACACACATACACACACACACGCACCACACACGCACGCACGCGCACACACACACACACACACACACACACACAAACACACACACACGCGCCAGACATATACATACAAATGAACACATACGCGTACACACAAACATACGTGCGCACACATACACACACAAACACACGCACGCACATACACACACACAAACACACAAGCGCACATATACACACATAAAATACTTCACAATTCACACTGGATCATTCTTTGTTTTATTGAAAAAGGAAATCTTACATTCAGGAAACCCTACATTCAGGAAATCCTACATTCAGGAAACCCTCCATTCAGGAAACCCCACATTCAGGAAACCCTACACTCCTTTTAACCAAAAATGTTCACAAAAGACAACTTGAAACTCATTTTAAAGAAGTCCCATCAGATCAACTTCAATTAACTGAAATTTCAGAATCATAGTTCATCGTCCTGTTTATAGATTCTTCTAACGTTTTATGAAGTTTGCGTTTAGCGGTAATTTTTCTTTCAATTAATTGTAGTAATTGTTTCCCCTTCTTACATTCAAACTTCCACTACCCCTCCCCATCCCTCACCCACCCACCTCTTCCCCCCCCCCTTTGTGTGTGTGTGTGTGTGTGTGTGTGTGTGTGTGTGTGTGTGTGTGTGTGTGTGTGTGTGTGTGTGTGTGTGTGTGTACGTGTAAGTCTAAATCACTATTGTAAAACAGCTTAAATAGAAGATTCCATGCCATCCTTTCGTTTCAAATTTATTGATACTAGTTTATATTCAATTCCAGTTCCCTACTCACCAGGTCTCTTCTCCAATGACCTGGTCTTTTCCTTTCACGATATTCTGTCTCTCATCGTCTTTTCCTTTCACGAATTTTCTGTCTCCATCTGGTCTTTTCCTTTCACGAATTCTGTCTCTTACTTCTCTATCTGGTCTTTCCTTAATTTCTGTCTCTATCTGTCTCTTATCTGGTCTTTTCCTTTCACGAATTTTCTGTCTTACCTGTCTCTTATCTGGTCTTTTCCTTTCACGAATTTTCTGTTCTTATTGTCTCTTATCTGGTCTTTTCCTTTCACGAATTTTCTGTCTCTTACCTGTCTCTTATCTGGTCTTTTCCTTTCACGAATTTTCTGTCTCTTATCTGTCTCTTATCTGGTCTTTTCCTTTCACGAATTTTCTGTCTCTTACCCTATCTCCCCTCTGCCCCCAACACTCACCCACCCACCCCTATCCCCCACCCTATCTTTGTCCTCCGTATCTACACTTTTTGTTGTTTGTTGTTGTTGTTGTTGCTATGGTCTAATATAATTCGGAGGGGAAAGGACGTTAGATCAAAGGACGAAACAAAACACACACACACACACACACACACACACACACAAACACACACACACACACACACACACACACACACAACACACACACACACACACACAGCACTATTCGCACGCACACACACACACGCACGCACACGCACATATATACACATACAAACACACGCACACACATATAAAAACACACGCACATACACGCACATACACACACACACACACACACACACACATACAAACGTTCGCGCTTACTCACACACACACACACACACACACAAACACACACAAACACATATATAAACACACACAAACAAACACACACACGCACACAGAAACACAGAAACACACACACACACACACAAACACACACACACACATACATAAACATCCTGTTTATCTCTGGAATACATTCTGACCTCGGCTCACTCCTGTAGAGAGACACACGAACAACAACGACCTCAACGAGGAAGTCCAAGCTTCCATTATGTACGGGAATCACGAGGCAATACAATAGGCCCATGGGTTTTGTATGAATATGGGGTCACAACAGGTCACAACAGGATACTTCACATGTCTACACCGTGAGACGGGGGCACAGATACAGATGAAGGGATCGGTAACTGCACAGTTTTGATGACCATTACGGTCTCGATTTTCATGAGGCAAGAGAAATTAGAGCACCTAGTCACAACAGGAAAGCTGGAATAAAACGTTACACACACACACACACACACACGCACACACACACACACACGCACGCACACACACACACGCACACACACACACACTCACACACTCACACACACACGCGCGCACGCATGCGCACACACACACACACACAACAAACACACAAACAAAACAGGAAAGCTGGAGGGAAAAAAGAGCACCATGTAGACCCCAGGGAGAAATTATTGGGACGGACTTTCGCAGTGGACGAAGACAGACAGGGTTGGGAGAAGTACTTGCAGCGACAAAGGATAGATTCATACGGAAGGCCGTGATCGCCAACGCCATGCGGCAACGCACATGATGATGATGATGATGACGATGACGATGACGATGACGATGACGATGACGATGACGATGACGATGATGATGATGATGGCATCGTTATGGTCTCGTTTGAACATCTCCACACGCTATGTAGGACCTCAGGACCTGGCCAGCTGACGGGGTTTATGTGCGGGCTTGTGAAGCTTTGAGCCTTATCAGTTCGGATCTTCTCCATCACACTGCACCGGTGGTGTGTCAGAGCATGTGGAATTCATTCCGAGCGCGGAGACGTTATCTTGAGAAAGTGAAACTGAAACTGACACTGATCTGTATCACGTGACTTCTGTGGTTTCGGCGCATATGGAATATATTCCAAGATCAGAAACGCCATCTTGAGAAACTGAAAATGAATTTAAGTAAGAAAACGGCCAGTTTCTGCCAGCACAATACGTCCCTTCTTCTTCTTCTATTTCTCCTTCCTTCCTCTCTCTCTCTCTCCTCTCTCTCTCTCTCTCTCTCTCTCTCCCTCTATCTATCTATCTATCTATTATCTGTCTTCTGTCTGTCTTGTCTATCTATTTTATCTAGCTTCTCCTCACCCCCACCCCAAATTTTCCATGTCTGTTGACAGACGCGTGCCTACAATTTTGAGTTAACTATCTCTGCGTCTGTGTCTCGGACAGGACAAATGCCAACAATTTTGAGTTAACTATCTCTGCATCAGAGTCTCTGGAAAGGACAAGTGCCAACAGTTTTGAGTTACCTATCTCTGCCTCCGTGTCTCTGGAAAGGACAAGTGCCAACAGCTTTGAGTTACCTTCCACCGCGTCTGCCAACAGCTTAAGCTACCTGTACAACAGCCCTGAGTTACAGGCCAATGCCAATAGCTTGAGCTACCTGTTTCTGTGTCTATGCTCTGACCTTACCAGTGCCAACAGCCTTGACTTACAGGCCAATGCCAATAGCTCTGAGCTCTCTGTATCTATGTCTCTGACCTGACCAGTGCCAACAGCCCTGAGTTACAGGCCAATGCCAATAGCTCTGAGCTACCTGTCACTGTATTCATGTCTCTGACCTGACCTGTGCCAACAGCCCTGAGTCACAGGCCGATGCCAATAGCTCTGAGCTACCTGTCTCTATATTCATGTCTCTGACCTGACTAGTACCAACAGCCCTGAGTTACTGGCCGGTGCCAACAGCTCTGAGCTACCTATCTCTGTATCTATGTCTCTGACCACACCCATGCCAACAGCTCTGAGTTACTGGCCTGTGCCAACAGCTCTATCGGCTAATAGACAGTAGTCACAGTATGCCAGGGTGCCCATCATTGACAAACATGTCACGTGCGACCTTCTCGTGTGCCCCCAGTGAGGGCAATAAAATTATGCTCGATAAGTAATACGAGAACTGACACTGACAGACAGACACATTGGGTGGTGGCGACAGAGACACAGACTGTAGAAAGACAGACATACAGACAGATTGTAGAAAGACAGACATACAGACAGACTGATGAAAGATATATACACAGAAACTGTCAGGAAAAAATTTAAAGGTTAAACAAATGAGTCAACAACGATGTCTTTTAATATATTTTGTTTGTTTCAGGATTTTTGTTGGGGATAGAGGGGGAGGAGAGACAGTTTTTCATTGTTTTGTTTTGTTTCTTTCTTTCTTTGTTCGTACGTTCGTTTGTTTGTTTGTTTGTTTCTTTGTTTCTTTGTTTGTTCGTATGTTCGTCGTTCGCTCGTTCGTTTATTTGTTTGTTTGTTTGTACGTTCGTTCGTTCGTCTATTTGTTTGTTTGTACATTCGTTCGTTCGTTTATCTGTTTGTTTGTTCATACGTTCCTTCATTTATTTGTTTGTTTGTTTGTTCGTCTT
>CM060306.1:119070703-119080703 GCA_030674185.1 Monoplex corrugatus | reverse complement strand
CCGTATTGTCTGTCCGCGTCAACCTGCCAGTCATGGTATCGAATGACAGCCTGCAGTCTGAGTCCGACTGCACTTCAACACGAACATCAGTGGACAAATAAAGCGCTCTCTGTCTCTTGCCTGTCTGTCTGTCTGTCTGTCTGTTTGTCTCTCCCTCTGTCTCTCCCTCACTCCCTCTCTTTCTCTCTGTCAACACACACACACACACACACACACACACACACACACACACACACACACATACACATACACACACACACATACACACACATACACACACTAACATACATGCACATTACTCCCTCACCCTCTCGTTCAGTTTCTCTCTCTCTCTCTCTCTCTCTCTCTCTCTCTCACACACACACACACACACACACACTCACATATACATTCCTCTCTCTCTCATGCACACACACACTCACTCACTCTCTCTCTCTCTCATGCACACACACACCCACTCACTCACGCACATTCACACACATACACAAACGTATACATGTCCAGTCCCCCCCTCTCCCCCCTCTCTTACACAAACAAAAACACATTCACTCCCCTCTCGTATACATATACACAAACACACATACACACCCCTCTCTCTCTCACACACACACACACACACACCATACATATATACATACAAGCACGCACTCACTCATCATATTCACACATATATACACAAACACATACATTTACAGTTCCCCCTCTCCCCCACCTCTCTCTCTCTCTCTCTTGCGCACACACACACACACACACACACACACACACACACACAGAGAACGACGTACACTCCCCTATCTCTCTCACACACACATACACACACACACATACACACACACTCACTCACTCACTAACACACACACACACTCTCACACACACACTCACTCACTAACACACACACACACACACACACACACACACACACACACACACACACACACTCACACACACACACACAGTGTCTCACATGATGTAGGAGAACTAATAAATATATATCATGTGTCACACAGCGAGGCCACAGTGAATTCCTGTGCATGCCGAAATGTCATATATACGACACGCTCTACATCGTTTTAAAATATGTGCCCCAAGGTATGTGTCGATATTCTGTGAGAGAGAGAGAGAGAGAGGGGGGGGGGAGAGAGAGTGTGTGTGTGACAGAGACAGAGAGACAGACAGACAGACAGACCGATAGAGACAGAGAGACAGACAGACACAGAGAGACAGAGAGAGAGACACACAGAGAGACATACAGACAGACAGACAGAGACAGAACGAGAGAGGGTGGGTCAAGAAGGGAGAACATAGATAGAGTGAGAGAAAAAGAGAAAGTGAGAAAGAGTGAAAGAGAGTGAGAGAGAGGCGGAGAGTGAGTGAGAAAAAACGAGAGCGAGCGACAGCGGGAGCGACACAGACAGATCGACAGAGATAGAGAGAGAGAGAGAGAGACAGACAGACAGACAGACAGAGACGGAAACAGAGACATAGAGTTAAAGAGACAGACAGAGACAGAAAGTAACAAAGACAGCGAGCGAGAGAGACAGAGACAAAGATACAGAGAGACAGAGACAGAGAGAAAGAGAGAGAAAAAAGACAGAGAGAACGACAGAGACAGAGACAGAGAGAGACAAAGAGACAGAAAAAGACAGAGACAGACAGAAAGAATGACAGAGAAGAGGCACACACACACACACACACACACACACACACACACACACACACACACACACACACACACACACACACACAGTCAGAGGGAGGGTGGGTGAGAGAGAGAGAGAGAGAGGGAGGGAAGGAGGGAGGGAGGCAGACAACACATTTTCCAAATCAGACCCACTTCACCATCATCTACCTACTCGAGTTCACCACAGTCACCCCTCTCCTGTTATCATCTTATCACACTCTTCTTTGTGTTCTGTATCGTGAGTAGATTACCGAACCCGGATGTCTCCCGTTGCTGTCATCGTCTTCTTCATTTAACCCTTTCACTGTACACCAGCTTCGTAAATTATCAGTCATGACAACAGAGCACACGTTTAAACCCTTTCTCTCCTCAGTATCCACCAGCCTCTTGCATTCACAGCTATGATAGCAAAGCACACGTTTAACCCTTTATCTGCCTCATCCTATCCACCAGCCTCTTGCAATCACAGATATGATAACAAAGCAAACGTTTAACCTTTTATCTCCCTCACCCTATCCACCAGCCTCTTGCATTATCAGCTATGACAGCTAAGCAAACGTTTAACCCTTTCTCCTCCATCACCCTATCCACCAGCTTCTTGCATTATCAGTTATGACAGCAAAGTAAACGTTTAAACCCTTTATCTGCCTCATCCTATCCACCAGCCTCCTGCAATCACAGCTATGATAACAAAGCAAACGTTTAACTCTTTATCTCCCTCACCCTATCCACCAGCCTCTTCCATTATTAGCTATGATAGCAAAGCAAACGTTTAACCCTTTCTCTCCCTCACCCTATCTACCAGCCTCTTGCATTATCAGTTATGATAGCAAAGCAAACGTTTAACCCTTTCTCGCCCCTCACCGTATCCACCAGCCTCTTAAATTAACAGCTATGATAACAAAGCAAACGTTTCACCCTTTCTCTCCTCAGTATCCAGCAGCCTCTTGCGTTATCAGTTATGATAACAAAGCAAACGTTTAACCCTTTCTCTCCTCATATCCACCAGCCTCTTGCATTATCAGCTTATGATAGCAAAGCAAATGTTTAACCCTTTCCTCCCTCATCCATCCACCAGCCTCCACTTTTGCATTATCAGTTCTGACAGCAAAACATCTGTTAATAACCCTTTCTTCCCTCACCCTATCCACCAGCCTCTTCCATTATCAGCTATGCTAGCAAAGCAAACGTTTAACCCTTTCTCCTCCTCACCCTATCTACCAGCCTTTACCTCTGCATTATGTTATGATAGCAAACAAACGTTTAACCCTTTATCTCCCCTCACCTTATCCACCACCTCTTGCATTATCAGTTATGATAGCAAACCAAACGTTTAACCCTTTATCTCCCTCACCCTATCCACCAGCCTCTAGCAATATCAGCCATGACAGCAAAGCAAATATTTAACCCTGCAAGGCAAAAACACAACTCTTTTACGTCCTCGCCCTGTCCACCAGCTTCTTACATTATCAGCCATAATAGCAAGCCAAAAACCTTAACCCTTTCACTCCTCACCGTATCCACCAGTTTCTTGCACTATCAGACATGATAGCAAAGCAACTATGAGTGTGAGGCGTGGACAATCAACACGCAAAGTCAGGACAAAATTGAGGCAACTGAAATGAGGTTTCTAAGAAGAATGTTGAGAGTTCCATGGACAGCGAAGAAAACAAACGAGACAGTTTTGAAGGAGGCAGACACATGAAGAATATTACTAAAGAAGATCAGGAAAGGACAAACAACATTTATAGAACATTTTCACGACGCAAGAGAAATTTGAGCACCTACTCACAACAGGAAAGCTGGAGGGAAAGGAGCACCAGGTAGACCCAGGGAGAAAATATTGGGGGACTTGCAAAGTGGATAAAGACAGAGAGTGGGAGATGGATTTGCAGAAGCAAAGGATAGAGATAGGGGGATTTGGAGCACCTGGTCACAACGGGAAAGCTGGAGGGAAAGAGAGCACCAGTAGACCCAGGGGAGAATGCTGGACGGACTGCAGAGTGACGATGAGGAGGGTGGGGGAGATGCTAGGGGAACGAGAGATAGAGACGGTTGGAAGTCCATGGTCGCCAAGCCATGCGGCAGGCACCTGGTGATGATGATGATAGGATAGATTGTATGGAGGGCATGATCGCAAAGCATGGGGCAGGCAGTGATGATGATGATGATGATGATGATGATGATGATGATGATGATGATGATGATGATAGCAAAGCAAAATAACTTCCACCACCTCGCCCTACCCTCCAGCTCCCTGCGTTAACAGCTATAATCATCATCATCATATCATCCATAGGTGCCCTGCCGCACGGCGTTGGCGACCATGGACTTCCATCCATCTCTATCTCTCGTTGCCCCTAGCATCTCCTCCACCCTCCTCACCCCCAGCCACACTGCAAGTCCGTCCAGCATTCTCTCCCTGGTGCTCTCTTTCCCTCCAGCTTTCCCGTTGTGACCAGGTGCTCCAAATCCCCCTTCCTCATAAAATGGCCTATAAATGTTGCCTGTCTTTTCCTAATCTTCCTTATGAGTGATCTACTTATGTCTGCCCTCCATCAAGACTGTCTCGTTTGTTTTCTTTGCTGTCCATGGAACTCTTCAACATTCTTCTTAGAAACCACATCTCGGCTGCCTCAATCTTGCTCTGGCTTTGCTTGCTGACTGTCCACGCCTCGCATCCGTACAACAGTATTGGTTCTATAAACAGCTATAATAGCAAAATCAATACATAACCTTTGCACTCCCTCATCCTGTCCACCATCTTCCTGCAGCAAAAGATGAAGGATGTGATGCAAGAAAGTGGTGGACAGGGTGAGGGAGTGAAAGGGTTAAGATTTTGCAACGGGTGGATAGGGTGAGGGAGACAAAGGGTTAAACTGGCTCCCCTCTTCAAGTGGAAATTCTACCCGCTGCGTCTAATCCTCTTTCTTGAGAAATTGAGTTTTTTCAAGGGAAATGATTTAGAACGTTAAGTTTTATAGTCAAGACAAGAACAACTCTTCCTCTCGCTCGCCCCCCTCTCTCTCTCTCTCGCCTCTCTCTCTCTCCTGTCTCTCCCTCCGCTTCTCGTCTCCTCTCTCTCTCTCTCTCTCTCGTCTCTCTCTCTCTCCTCTCTCTCTGTCCCTTCTCTCCTCTCTATCTCTCCTCTCCTCTCTCTCTCTCTCTCCTTCTCCTCCTGTTCCTCTCTCCTCCTCTCTCTCTCTCTCTCTCTCATCCTCCTCTTCTAATCTTCTTCATCTTCTTCCTCTCTCTCTCTCTTTTCTCCTCATCTCTCATCTCTCTCTCTCTCTCTCTCTCTCTCTCTTTCTCTGATGCAGCTTGCCTTTACCTTTATCGTCAGTATTATTACCGCAAAATCGTCCTTGTGCAGCGTTCTTCTCCAAACACATTTAGGCTCACTGCGCATTACACACAATGTGACTTGTTAGTGGAGCATGAATAATTCGAACTGTTATGCGCACTGAACACTTTCCACTATGGGTTTTTTTGTTTGGTTGTTGTTGTTGTTGTGTTGTTGTTGTTGTTTTAGGATCATCGCACTCAGGGAGGTGACCTTTGTGTTTAACTTTTTTTTTTGGAGGGGTCTCATTTTCTAACGCCACTTTAATGGCCACAGACGCTGGCAGTTTTTTTTTTTTTTTTACAATGTGATGATGATGATGTCGATGAAGATGATAACCATGACGCTATGGAGTTCTATCTAGGATTGAGACCGCGAAACAGGGCTGTACTTTACACTTACTATCATAATATATCCTTCCGCATATATCATTTCCCTAGAGCCAAAAATGCACTTAACACATGTATCCAATTATCAATCCTAAGAGAAAGCACGTAAGACTTTATCGAACACATACAGGTGAATGGACCAACAAGGCAGAAAACAATAGGAAGAAATGACAGAAAGCAAAGGAGGAAAAAAGAAACAAAGAGAATGATAAAAAAAAAAAAGAAATTTCTAACACAAAATTTCCAGAAAGGGGGGGGGGGGGAGGTGGATAGGCTACTATTTACACTGAAACAGCCCCAGGAATCTTCACGTGGAAAAGATATCCTGCGTCTGAACAGAAGGGGAGATGATTGGTATGGCTTGACGATCGTATTATTCAAGAACATAAGTAGGGTCATGTTTCACGAGTATAAAACCTGTCCCTTCTCAAGGACCTGAGCTGTCACCAGAACACAAACAAAAAGATGGTCTTTACAGGAGTGGTTTTTGGTGGCAAGCTACTGTACAGTTTATGGGACACAAGCAGCTATTGACAGTCAGATGCTAACACATGTATCCGAGGGTTCCTCTAGCCAGGTGAGACGCCCAGGCAAATTTACATTATCATTATAGATCATATGCACAGGCAAACTCATATTTTAAAAAAAGGCCCTGGAAAATACATATAGGAAAATACGGCACTGGAAAATACATAGAGGAAAATAAGGCGTTGGAAAACAAATTCAGGAAAATAAAGCATTGGAAAATACATAGATGAAAATACATTGGCAAATATATCATGGAAAATACGGCATTGGAAAACACATAGAAGAAAATAAGCCACTGGAAAACACATAGAAGAAAATAAGCCACTCGAAAACACACAGAGGAAAATAAGGCATTGGAAAACACACAGAGGAAAATAAGGCATTGGAAAACACACAGAGGAAAATAAGGCATTGGAAAACACACAGAGGAAAATAAGGCATTGGAAAACACACAGAGGAAAATAAAGCATTGAAACACATATGAGGAAAATTGGCATTGGAAAACTTAGAGGGAATAGCACTGGATAACACCATAGGGAATAGGATGAAACACTAGTGGAAAATAAGGCATTGGAAGTACACAGAGGAAAATAACGGAAACACACAGAGGAAAAAAAGTCACTGGAAACATAGAGGAAATAAGCATTGAAACATACGAGGACAAACGAGGATTGGAAACACACAGAGAAACGGGCATTGACAACACACAGAGGAAAATTAGCATTAAACACCAGAGGAATATAAGGCACTGAAAACATAGAGGAAAACAACCTTGGAAAACACACGAGAATTATAAGCACTGGAAACATAGAGGAAACAACCAGGGAAAACACAGAGGAAGTATAAGGCATGGAAAACAACAGAGGAAAACAAACACGGAAGACACATAGAGGAAATAAGCATTCGAAAACACACAGAGGAAATCACATGGAAAACCACAGAAGGAAATAGGCATTGGAATAAGCACAAGAGGGAAAATAAGACCATTGGAAACACACAGAGGAAAATAGACATTGGAAAACAACAGAGAAGAATAAGGCATTGGTATAACTTGAGGGAAATAGGGTATTATTCAAGAACATAAGTAGGGTCATGTTTCACGAGTATAAAACCTGTCCCTTCTCAAGGACCTGAGCTGTCACCAGAACACAAACAAAAAGATGGTCTTTACAGGAGTGGTTTTTGGTGGCAAGCTACTGTACAGTTTATGGGACACAAGCAGCTTTGTTGACAGTCAGATGCTAATACATGTATCCGAGGGTTCCTCTAGCCAGGTGAGACGCCCAGGCAAATTTACATTATCATTATAGATCATATGCACAGGCAAACTCATTAAAAAAAAAAAGGCCCTGGAAAATACATATAGGAAAATACGGCATTGGAAAATACATAGAGGAAAATAAGGCATTGGAAAATATACAGAGGAAAATAAGGCACTGGAAAACACATAGAGGAAAATAAGGCATTGGAAAACACATACAGGAAAATAAGACATTGGAAAACACACAGAGGAAAATTAGCCAACGGAAAACACACAGAGGAAAATAAGCCACTGGAAAACACATACAGGAAAATAAGGCATTGGAATACATATAGAGGAAAATAAGACATTGGAAAACACACAGAGGAAAATAAGACACTGGAAAACACAGAGGAAAATAAGGCATTGGAAAACACAGAGGAAAATAAGGCACTGGAATACACATAGAGGAAAATAAGACATTGGAAAACACACAGAGGAAAATAAGCCACTGGAAAACACACAGAGGAAAATAAGGCATTGGAAAACATAGAGGAAAATAAGGTATTGGAAAACACACAGAGGAAAACAAGCCACTGGAAAACACACAGAGGAAAATAAGTCATTGGAAAACACACAGAGGAAAACAAGCCACTGGAAAACACACAGAGGAAAATAAGGTATTGGAAAACACACAGAGGAAAACAAGGCATTGGAAAACACACAGAGGAAAACAAGCCACTGGAAAACACACAGAGGAAAATAAGTCATTGGAAAACACACAGAGGAAAATAAGGCACTGGAAAACACACAGAGGAAAACGAGGCATTGGAAAATACAGAGGAAAATAAGGCACTGGAAAATACAAAGAGGAAAAAACTTATATTATTGTTACAAATCATATGCCCGGGAAATTTTATATTATCATTATGAATCATACGCCCGAGAAAGTTTGCATTACTATTTTAAGTCAAACCCCCGGGATTATTTATATTATCATTATAAATCATATGCCCAGGAAAATGTACATCATCAACAAACACCAGATACAAAACTTAGGAGAAAAAGACTGAAACTTCCCAGCTGCTCTTTTTCTCACACTGGACGGAGCAGCAGGGAAGTTTAAGTCTTTTTCTCCTAATTTTTTGTATCCGGTGTTTTTTTGTTTGTGATCTTACGCTTGACAAAGGCCAGTTGGCCGAAAATTTGCGCCTGTCTTGTCTTGTTGTATAAACTACGCGTTCTTATTCTTTTTTCGTGTTTTTTTTTTCTGGTTCCTGTTTGCTTGAACACGGGCAGTCCCTCTTCTTTTGCATTAAGTTACACGAGCTGACCACAGTCTATTGCATTGTTCTACAGTCTGCATTTCCGTGGGCGTGCATGCTGGGTGGGTGTTTTCATGATTCCATAAACCAGCCACTGAGGTGATTTACAGGATCTTTAACATGCATATTTGATATCTTGCTTGTGGACAGACACGAAGGAGGTAAAGGCACTGACAAGTTGACCCCTCATCATCATCATGCCCCTGCCGCATGGAGTTGGCGATCATGGCCCTCCATACGAATCTGTCTTTCGTCGCTGCATGCGCATCTCGCACGTACCACACTCTCTGTCTTAATCCACTCTGCAAATCCGTTCAATATTTTCTTCCTGGGTCTACCTGGTGCTCTTTTCCCCTCCAGCTTTCTTGTTGTGACTACGTGTTCAAATTTCTCTTGCCTCGTAAAATGTCCTGTAAATTTGCTTGTTTTTTTTCTTCTTCTTTCTTCCTTCTTCTTCTTCTTCTTGCTTCTTTTCAAAACTGTCTCGTGTTTGCTTTCTTTGCTGTCCATGGAACTCTCAACGTTCTTCACAGAAACCACATTTCAGCTGCCTCAGTCTTGTTGACCTGGGAGATCGGAAAAATCTCCGCTCTTTACCCATCAAACAGAATTATCCCGGCAGAACTGATCCCAGGGCCTTCTGACGCATGTCAGGACGTTCACCCACTCCACCTTGCCTGTCCGCAACCTGCTCTTTGTTACTATTATTGTTGTTCAAAGCCCAGCCGACTGCGTAGAGCCATATCAGGGCTATAACCGTTTCAAAACATACAAAACTTCAACAGGAAAAAAATAGAAAGAAAATTATTACACAAATCAATGATGTCCGATGTTGTGGACTACAATCTACGGACATGCCCCCACCGTTGACCACTCCGTCCAATTAATCGCACAGGGGATTAAAAAAAAACCTGAATACAAACCCAAGCATACCTAAGGACACCAAAACAGATATAAAAACGGCACAAATTACCAAAACTGCTTCCGCATATCTCATCTCTCTGGGCCAAAAATGCACTTAACACATGTACCCAATTATCAATCCCAACAAAAAATACATAAGACTTTATCCAAACACACAGGACAATGGACCAGCAAGACAGAAAATGATAGGAAGAAATAAAAGAAAGCAAAGGAACAAGGCAGAAACAAAGAAGTGACAGAAAAGAGGAAATTTCTTGCACAGAATTTCCAGAAGGCGAGGACACCATACTGAAAGACCCCGGCATCCCACGGGGGTAACCTGTAAAAATAAATTAATACCTCCCACCACGAAATCAGTCTTAACTCGCAGTCAGTCGAACAGCATTAGGAGCTGAAAAGGTGACTGAGGGTCTATCTGGGGTGATTTGACTTTTTCTCAAAATTGATTTCTGTAGACTATAATCTATCCCCCACAGATATTTTTTCTTGAAAAAAATATCATCAATCAATTTAAAATGGTATTTTAATGCACTGATCGCAGTAGAAAGAACGCAGTTTCCTACCAAAAGT
>CM060306.1:119055703-119060703 GCA_030674185.1 Monoplex corrugatus | reverse complement strand
TTAATGCAACAGCCCACTACAGCTATCTGGGGTTATTAGCTGACGGGCCCTTCTTTCTACATGTATACGTCTCATCAGCCGTGGGGTTGTAGACCCTGTACGCGAATTGTTGCATTATTTAATCCACAATTGGATTGGCGTTTTGGGTGTCCAAACAGGAAGTCATCGCTCTCGTGAATTCCTATACAATGCTCCACACCAAATCTGCCAGCAACTATCTGGCATGCTTCCCCACTTGGGTTCCGGAGCTCTTTCAGTATAAATAGTACCTCACCTTCTGGAAATTCTGTGCTAGAAATTTCCTCTTTTCTGTCACTCTCTCTTTGTTTCTGCCTTGTTCTTTTGCTTTCTGTCATTTCTTCCTATCACTTTCTGCCTTGCTGGTCCACTCATCTGTATGTGTTCGATAAAGTCTTACGTACTTTGGCTCTAAAGAAATGAGATATGGGAGGCAATTTCGTCATTTGGCCGTTTACACACACACACATATATATATATTAGATATAAATATATAATATGTATATAATGATATATATATATATATATATGTTTAATGTTTAGTATCCTAAAGTTATGTTTGAATTTGATTCAGTATGTTAAATCACCTGGTGAAAATGGACGGAGTGGTCAAACAGAGTATTTCCTTAGATTATTTGGCAAAGCACTATACTTGTACTTAATTTCCGTTCCTTCTTTACCCTGTTGCAGTAGTTTGTGTGTTGTATTAAAACAGTTATAGCCTGATATGGCTTACGCATGTCGGCTGGGCTTTAAGCAACGATAAGAATAGAATGGCAAACTCCTTGTAAAACGCAACGCGCTACAAGTCTTGAATGGGGGATAGGGTGGGGTGGGGAGGGAGTAGGAACTAGAAACACTAAGCTGACATCACGCAGAATGATGGAAATTAAAGAGGAACAGTGAAAGGCAGATTAATATGACACGAGTGATCGAGATAATGATATGTATGCTAATAGAGAGAGAAGAAAGTGATATGTCTGTAGAGAGTAAAAAAGAACAGCGAGAGAAGAGGAGAAGAGAGAAGGAGAGAGAGAGGAGAGAGCGAGAGAGAAGAGACACGAGAAGACCGAAAAGAGGAGAGAGAGAGAAAACGAAGAATAAATGAGAGAAGAGGGGAGAGAGAAGAAGAAGTGACAACATGAGAGAGAGTAAGAGCAGAGGCAATAGACTAGATGTCGACAAGAGAAGACAGAAGAGAGAGAGAGAGAGAGAGACAGAGAAGACGAGAGACAGAGAGAGACAGAGAGGAGAGACAGAGAGAGAGAGAGAACACCAGAGAGAGAGACAGAGAGAGACACACAGAAGAAGAACAGAGAGGACACAGGAGAGAGAGAACAAGAGACGAGAGAGAACTTTTCTAGAGAGAGAAAGAAGAGGAAACAAAGAACAGACAAAGAGAGATACGACATGACAGAGAGACAGACAGAGAGACCGACAGGCAGAGACAAGAGAGCGCAGTCAGACAGGTGAGACACAGACAAGATAGAGACAGCAGATGACAGACAAACAGAGGGAATTACAGAACCTTGATTCCCAACGGTACAGGGTGTTAGCACGTACATGTAAGTTAAATACTAGATACCTGCCTCGCTAATCAATGAGAAGACTACTTTGATTTCTGTGGTGTGCTGACCGTAACATGTTGCTCTATCACAGAAACAAAGATTAATTGCAATTCTCACAGTACCACCAAGGCAAGCATACAGACACAACAACAACAGGACACACACAACACACACACACACCAACACCCAAAATATATATACAATTGTATACACACACACTACACAACACACAACACACACTCCCACACACAACAACACACACACACACAAAGATACATTAGGATAGAGACAGACAGACGAAGATGCTTACAGCTGACAGATGAAAGAAAGACAGCGACAGCTATCAAAGAAAGGCGCACGCACAGCACACGCTCACCACCGACACACATCACACACACACTATCAACACCACTCACACACAAACAAAAAGAGAGAAGACAGACATACAGACAGACAGACGAAAGAAACACAGACATGACAGACATAAGAACGAGCGAGCGAGCGGGGAGAGAGACAGACAGACAGACGGGCAAGAGACGTGCTGCGGACAGCGAGACCACAGACATGACAGACAGACAGACAAGCAGACGCAGGAAGAGACAGAGGACAGAGCGCAAGCGAGGCACCTGAAGACAGACAGAGACAGGAGCAGCAAAGGACGGACCCGGGCAGGCAGAAAAAACACGGATGTGACACTTCAGAGAAGGGGACAAATACAGTCATTTCCCTGTGTACACATTAACACACCCTGCTACCCATTCCCCACCCCATCCTCCCCAAGGCCGGGTAAAGACAAGAGAGCCTGTCAGTCAGTGTCTGCTACACACAGAAACAGTTGTGTCACAACCTCTAAGTACCGTCCTGTACAATGGGGTCTGAGGATAGCACAGACTTTTCTCTTTATTCCAAGTCTGCTATCTTAGGAGGAGACCCACAGACTTTGTTCTCTTTATTCAAGATGTGTCTTAGAGAGACCACAGACTTCTTTCTCTTTATTCTAAGTCGCTAGTCTTAGGAGGAGACCCAGCCCATGAACAAATCAAAGCCATTGCAGGTCGCTTAGCGAAACCTGATCATGCTTGCCGTGACTATAGAACTCTCAAAAGCTGTGGTCGTGAGCGATAGGAGTCCCGAATGAACGAACGTGGACTTTGCTCAAAAGATTTCATCGCACGCCGAATTATGTGCAGTTTTATCAAAGTTCTCGAAGGTGACTGATTCCTTTTTTTTTCTTTTTTTTTTTTAAGGATCAAGGAAGTTACCTTTGAGCTCACCTTTTTTTTCGTCTCTCCACATCTATTAGCAATGTATGTATGAAATCGCCCGTTACCAATACAGGTATAGAAACTATAATGATATTGAGTTATTGTTTGTCCATTGTGACAAACATTCAAAAGAAGAGAAATGGAGATCGTCTTATGCTGTCCCGTACAAAGTGTTTTAAGAATATAATACACGTCATTACATGTTTGCTTTTTGTTGTTGTTGTTGTTGTTTCTTTTCTGTATATTCCCAAATCAGTTTCGATTTAGTGTGATTGTGGTTTTTAGACACAAAACAATCTTTAGGAGTCTGTCACTTCGTCTATACAAGGTATTAACATGACAACTATTTTGCATCATTAGATACAAACTATGTTCATAACGATGTGACTGTCATGATATTAAATGACCGTGTTGCTCATGCATGTGCACCCCTTCATGAGGGACAGTGACCCGTTACATGAATAAACCATCTGAAGTCTGAACTCTCTCTCTTCTCTCTCTCTCTCTCTCCTCTCTCTCTCTCTCTCTCTCTCTTCTCTCTCTCTCCCCCGATTAATGGAACGATACATTGTGTATCGACTGAAAGTGTACAATCAAGTTGGATTGCATTGTACATGTTTGCTTACGTAGCATCGAGTTAATTTTTCCATCTAATACATTATCATTATAAAATGAGCTGTACCCCTTGACATTCGGGCCGTAACAGACTACTGTCAATGAAACGGTAAACATCACTCTCTTCTCTCTCTCTCTCTCTCTCTCTCTCTCTCTCTCTCTCTCTCTCTCTCTCTCTCTCTCTCTCTCTGTATTCATCATGTATCTTCCTCAAGCTGTACTTGTTGCTGCAAACAAACGGCAACAGAAGTTTGAAAAATGGCTTCTACTCAATAACTTTTACTGTTGGGAAACAATCCATCACTGTCATTGTCGTTGTCATTCATTCATCTCTCTCTCTCTCTCTCTCTCTCTCTCTCTCTCTCTCTCTCTCTCTCTCTCTCTTCTCTCTCTCTCTCTCTCTCTCTTGAGTAAAACAAGGTGATGCATGCAATCTTGTGTTTTTTTCTCTTTTTATAAACGAATGAGCGAATGAAGTAATTCTGAATGGCATGCATGGTGCACTTGTTAACCGTGTTGCTTACGAACTGTTTATACATTTGTTTGTTGATGATGTTATCTTGATGTCAGAAACAACCGTTGGAGTACAGCCACAGTTGAACAGTTTACAATGTGCATCAGCAGCATTTCAGTTAAAAGGTTAATTTACCTAAAAGCAACGTTAAGTATTTAGGAAAGGTGGACATTTGGATGTGAGGGAAAATGGGACGTGTGATGGTAGTAATGTAATGTTCATGGTAAATGCTTATAAGTATTTGGGAATAATTTTTTTCTGCGTGTTGAGTTTTGTTGTTGCATGTAAAGACCTTGCTAGCAGAGTAAAAAAAACTAAGTATACTGCAAAAATTGTATTTTCTTAATAACAATTCTTTTGATTTAGGATTGTATTTTCTTAACAACAATCGTTATAATTTACTTTGTAACATTGTTTGATTCTCACATTCAACCTCTTGTCCAATACAGCTCTGAATTCTGGGGTTTACATAAAGCTGTTGTCCACTGTGAATCAGTTCACATATTTGCCTTAAAGATTTCTAGTGAGTGGATATGCGCACACCCAACCTCTTTGTATATGGAGAGACAGATATCCAATATATGCAAATTCTGCAAAAGATTTCAATATATATACGCACATTCTGTTCTTAGATGACTCCGCTACCGATTTAAATAACCGTAATACAGATGGAAAAATACAGAACACCTACTCGCAAAGCTCGTAATACGCAGTGTTATTCAGATGCCAAAGGTAAACAAACATGGGTATCAATTATACGTGCCTGCTTGTTTGAATATAGATTTGGTGTTCCATTGTTTAATCAAGGTGTTGGCAAATTAAATGAATTCGTGCGTGAGTTTCGTCAGCGTTTGAATGACTGTGGGTTGCAGAATTAGAACGATCATGTTCAAAACGGTGACAGATTTAATATTTACAGAACTTTTATATAATATGGTGATTAGTGAAAATCACACACCAACACATACTCACTTGCAATTCACTTTTATACTAACTGTTCTTTGAGTGATTCATTGGGAG
>CM060306.1:119045703-119048203 GCA_030674185.1 Monoplex corrugatus | reverse complement strand
CACACAACGTACACACACACACACACACACACACACACACACACACACACCAATCTCACGCCAATAAAACACAAACACACACACACACATACACACACACACACACACACACACCACCACCACCACCACATCACCACCACCACCACCACCGCGAAACCACCACTAAACAAACAAACTTAAAACTTTAAAATCACGACTTTATATCGAATTCTATTTCAGCTGACGCTTCTTTGAGGTCAAAAAAACTTTCAAAGGTACACAAGATGGGGTTTGCATAAAAAAAAGGGAGATTGGCCACCTTGCTTTTATTAACTTTCTATGGATATGGGTCAATGGGTATACGATCTGTGAGTAACCTGCGTTTGAGGGGCATATTTACACCCACACACACAAACACGCACACACACACACACACACACACACACACACACACACACAACAACACACACACACACACACACACACACACACAATCCACGCCATAACACACACACACACAACACATACACACAAAGCACACATACACACACAAACACACACACACGTAACACACACACACACACACACAATCTCACCAAATAAACAAACACACACACACACACACAACACACACACACCATACACACGCACACACACACACAACCACACCACACACACACACACACACACACACACACACCACACACAACACACACATACACACCCATCCAACAAAAACACATTCGTAATTAACTCTCCCAATCATCGACCATCTCGAAAAAGAGGAAAGAAAAACAGCCCAATAAACCGTATTCTCTCATCTCTCTCTCTCTTTTCACAACCAGATAATATATATATATATATATATATATATATATATATATAATATATATATATGACAAGAAACTAGAATTTGAGCCGTGCATATATATATATATATACAATATATACAATATATAATCATATATGTGTATAATACCACCACACACACACACACACACACACACACACACACACACACACACACACACCCCACACAACACACACACACACAATCACACCCATCCAACAAAACACCATTCGTCAATTCAACTCTCCCAATCCATCGACCCCATCTCCGAAAAAAGAAGGGAAAAGAAAAACAGCCAAACAAATAAACCGTATTCTCTCTCTCTCTCTCTCTCTCTCTCTCTCTCTCTCTCTCTCTCTCTCTCTCTCTCTCTCTCTCTCTCTCTCTCTTTGTGTGTGTGTGTGTGTGTGTGTGTGTGCTGTCTGTCTGTCTGTCTCTCTCTCTCTGTCTGTCTGTCTCTCTCTCTCGCTCTCTCTGTCTGTCTGTCTCTCTCTCTCTGTCTCTCTCTCTGTCTGTGTGTCTCTCTCTGTCTGTCTGTCTGTCTGTCTGTCTGTCTGTCTCTCTCCTCTCTCTCTCTCTCTCTCTCTCTCTCTCTCTCTCTCTCTCTCTCTCTTTCTTTCTTTATCAAGGGCCGGACACGTAAAGGTCTAAATGTGAAACCGTCACAAAGGACGTCATCAGAATGTCTTGCTCAGTTCTGAATGTCACATCGTTCGGTGTTAATGAGTCATGGGACATTCAATGTCCCGACCCAAGGTAAAGTTTACTTCCATGTGGACAAGACGAACTGTGGAAACGGGCAACTATATAAAGATAGATGACAGACAGAACACGTGACTTTCAGTTTCAGTTTCTCAAAGACAGTGTCACCGCGCTCGGAATTATACATATTGATGTTACAAAAGCCCTGTCATGGATACGTTCCAACATGCTCATGACATAGCCCTATGCGCTGGCATTGTCTGCAGGTCCTACTTAACGTATGGGTTTTAAGTATGTCTTTGAATCTATCTGCCACCTAGGCCACACTGTACCCAAACGTCTCTCTCCATTTACAATCTTAAAAAAAATTTTTTTTCAAACTTGTTTTCAATTCATTTTTTGACAAAACACAAATACAGACAATGAATGCTGAAAATTATTACACTATCATTCACAAAACTGAACAAGATTTAAGTACAATGGATCGAACAAAACTCATATGCTATACGTAATATCTACTAGTCCGTTGTATGTTTTTAAAACAATATAAAGTCATTTGATTTATATAGTTTTAGATTTTAGTGTGTTGTTGTTGCTATTTCGTTCTTTTTCTTTATTTCTTTGTGTGATTGTTTTAAATTTATTTGTATTCGTTTTCAGCAAACTTTAATGATAAAATCTTTAAAACACACACACACACACACACCAACACACTATATATATATATATATATATATATACAACTATATATATATATATATGATCATCATGTGCCCTTGCCGTATGGCGTTGGCGATTGTGGCCATCCACAAGAATATCTATCTTACGCCGCTGCAGGTGTATTATCTCTTATCGTTTCTGTCCCCATCCACTCTGCAAAACTAATATTTCCTGCCAAGGCACCTGGTGCTCTTTTTCCCTTCAGCTTTCCTGTTGACTAAGTGCTCAAATTTCACCTGCCTCATGTCC
>CM060306.1:119030703-119043203 GCA_030674185.1 Monoplex corrugatus | reverse complement strand
CACAGAAAGAAAGAAAGAGAAACACAGAAAGAAAGAAAGAAAGAAAGAAAGAAACACAGAAAGAAAGAAAAAAGAAAGAAAGAAAGAAAGAAAGAAAGAAAACACAGAAAGAAAGAAAGAAACAAAAAAGAAAAACACAGAAAGAAAGAAAGAAAACAGAAAGAAAGAAAGAAAAAACACAGAAAGAAAGAAAGAAAGAAACACAGAAAGAAAGAAAGAAAGAAAGAAAGAAAGAAAGAAAAAGAAAGAAAGAAAAGAAAGAAAGAAAGAAAAGAAATGAGTCATATCATAAGTAGGCAAAATGAACGAGTACAATCAAAAATCAAATCAAATCAAATCAAATCAGCCAAGCAACAAAGCAATCAACAACAAACTCATCAACAATAAATCAAACTCATCCCATCAACAAGTAGCAACATGCCTTGAATTAACCAATCAATCAATCAACCAACCAACAACCAACCAGCCAACCAACCAACCAACCAACCAGCCAACCAAACTACAACCAACCAAACCAACCAACCAACCTATCAACAACTACCAACCAACCAAACCATCAACCAATCTACCAACCAACAACCAACCAACCAACCAACCATTAATGTTCTTTTAACCTTGATCCCGCACCCTGTCCACTAGCCAACCAACTACCAACCAACCAAACCAACCAACCAACCTATCAACCAACCTACCAACCAACCAACCATCCAACCAACCTACCAACCAACCAACCAACCAACCAACCAACCAACCAATTTAATGTTCTTTTTAACCCTTTGACTCCCGCACCCTGTCCACTAGCATCCTGCATTGTCAACCATGCTAGCAAAGCAAAACCTTAACCCTTTGATTCCCTCACTCTATCCACCAGGAAGCTGGTGGATAGGATGAGGGAGTCAAGCAAAAACTTAACCCTCTGATCCCCTCACACTATCCACGAGCTTCCTGAAGGAAGGTGGTGGATAGGATGAGGGAGGCAGAAGATTATGTTTTTGCTTTGGTGTGGCTGACAATGCAGGCTGCTAGAGGGCAGGGTGCAGGAGCCAAAGGGTTAAAACAGGCAACCAATCAACCTCCATAATCCAGTCGACCAATCAGCAATCAATACATAAACAGGGTTAAAACAGGCAACCAATCAACATCCACAATCCAGTCGACCAATCAGCAATCAATAAATAAACAGGGTTAAAACAGGCAACCAATCAACATCCACAATCCAGTCGACCAATCAGCAATCAATACATAAACAGGGTTAAAACAGGCAACCAATCAACATCCACAATCCAGTCGACCAATCAGCAATCAATAAATAAACAGGGTTAAAACAGGCAACCAATCAACATCCACAATCCAGTCGACCAATCAGCACTCAATACCTGAGAGACCTGGCCACTTCCTCATTGTTGCCCTTCAGCTCCTGCATGCGCTCCGTCAGGGTCTTGCTCTTGTCCAGGACCCGGGTGCTGGGCAGACCCACCACCTCCTCATATTCTTCCTCTTCCTCCTCTCCCCCACCCTCATCCTTGTCCGAGTTCATCCTGCGCAGGCTCCTCCTCTGATGGCGACGGATGCGGATGGTGGCCAGGAAGTCCAAGGCGCGCTGCATGTCCTCATGGGTGAGGGTGTCCACGGACTCGTTGTCCGTGTCGTCCTGGTTCGGATCCTGCTGACTTCGCCGGCTCCTGTCCCGGTTTTGACGGGACTTCCTGTTGGGGAAGTAGCGGCGGCGCAGCGGGGCCCGGTGGTCCGTCTCGTCCCCGGCGAAGGCGTCGTTGTCCAGAGCGTACCGCCCGCCCTGTCTCTCGAGGCTGTCCAGGTCGTGGAATACCTGGTCCCGGCCTTCGCTCCTGGTTCGGTGTAGGCCGTGGGGTGGGGAGGAGGCCTCCATCTGGAAGACGTTGTTGTCGAACTCTCCGGACCCTGTGGGTGAGTACCTCTGATAGCCCTCGCCTGTCTGATAGTAGAAGTCGGAGTGTCTCTCGTTTCCTCGAAACTCCCTGTTTGGTGGGTGCCCGGAGGCTGGGCGGGGCACGGTGTCCATGTCGTAGTCAGCTGGCAGGTCAAGGTCGGATGGGTAAGCCCCTGTCGGGTGGGCGTTAGCATTGAACGGTCCAATTCTCGACATTGTCACGGTCTGAGTATGACACACTGTCTGCCTTCACATTTCAAAAAGTTGGAGGAATGGTTTGTTTTTTCAGTATAAACCACCAGCCGGCTATACGACCAGTGAGTCAACGCTTCCCTTTTGACTGTCGGACACAGGCAACAGTGTCACATGTGTTACCCAACCCAGTAAACAAAGGTAATGGTTCAATGTTTGTGGAAGGTGGGAGAGAACAACGATAGGTCTACACGTGCTAACCACCAGCTGAGAACACGCTTATGAGCGAGTCAACACTCTGCCCGCCTAAGACAGACAGTCAAGTGTTGAGCCTACACGTGGGATCCAGCCGCTTCACAAGATAGTAAGTGTACTGTGGGAAGGTCGTGGAACCACAACAGGTACGGTGGCTGAGCCTGCAGATCGAGGGAGACTTTGGGATGAAAACTGTCTAGAAACAGACAGTAGCCTAGTAACTCGTGCTGGAGACAGTTTGTTCGTCATTTGGGGTTCAACGTCCGCATCCACTTAGGCGATACGGCAAACAGATTGCTATGAAATCACACACAAAAAAATGATGGCCTATATGACCAAAGTATTGTTTTTAACTGGACACAGATTAAGGCGAAAATGTCGTTAATGGATAACGATAAACCCACTCTCTTGGCCTTGACAGCCGGACGTCCAGTGGTACGGAACTCCCTTCACAGACAGAGTGTCGTAAAAGCTACGGCCAATCTCCTGACGACAGATCTACGTTTACGCTATCCACCCAGCTTCACAATCACTAACTTCAAACTTTGAACATCGATGATGGTAGCAGGTGACGCGGCTGTTTTGACTTTTAACACACAAAAACGAGTCAGCATTTCCGCCGCTGACAATAGACAATACAGGTATGTATGAACTCTCAAACCGGCTTCCAAACGGCTTCACAAGCCGCTGAGAGTAGAAAATACAGGTATGTATGAACTATCCAGCCGGCTTCACAAATCTGTACTTAAAAGTGAACACGCTCCAACGCGGAGACAATACGTGAGTCAACGTTATCCGGCTGTCGGCACAAGTTGTCTTAGCACTTCCAATAACACAAGACGATGAACGTCAGAGCACACCCAGAAATATCATGTCATACTGCACAATCCTTGAGTCAAGTCCTGTCAACAACACGGTGTCAACAAAGGACTATATATACTATCGTCTACACACGGTCCTACTTATACAAGTTGAAGGTCTCAAGAGCACACACTCAGTATCAGTTAGCATGCCAGCTGATTACAACAGCACAGTGTACTTGTTGGTCGCTCCTTCACTCACTACACTACTACACCAGGGGAGACCACAAACAGGCAGGAACACTGTAACCCGACATCACCATGTGTTACATCTGTCTGTCTGTCTGTCTCTCTCTCTCTCTCACTCAAACGCACACACACACACACACACACACACACACACACACACACACACACACACACACACACACACACACACACAAAAACAATACACATACACAAAACATAACTACGCACACACATACAAATACAAAATGGCACACACACACACACACACACACACACACACACATACACACATATATATATATATATATATATATATATATATATAATATATATACATATATATATGTACATACAAACACACACACAAACATACACACATACATTCATTCACACACACACACACAAAACCACACACATACACATACAACACACACACACACACACACACACACACACACACACACACACATACATACACACACACACACACACACACACACACACACACACACACACACACACACACACACACACACACAACACACACAACAACTGTGTACACAACAACCCACATCAGCACGACAATAGTTATCTTAGAAACCACACACACACACCACACACACTCAGACACACACACACACTCAACACACACACACACACACACACACACACACACACACACACACACACACACACACAAAAACACACACCACACACACAACACAACTGTGTAAACAGCAACCCACACATCAGCATGACAACAGTTACCTAAACACACACACACACACACACACACACCACACACACACACACACACCACACACACACACACACACACACACAACTGTGTAAACAACCACCCACACATCAGCACGACAACAGTTACCTAAAAACACACACACACACCGACGTTTCATTCAGCTACCAACCAGATCACTGTCCTACTAACATACTTCCCCGTTCGGATGCCGGGGGCTCTTAAAATATAACTAGTACCCCCACGTTCTGCAAATTCTGTGTTAGAAATTTCCTCTTTTCTGTCACTCTTTTTGTTTCTGCCTTGTTCCTTTGCTTCCTGTCATCAATTTCAGCCTTGATGGTCCATACACCTGTATGTGTTCGATAAAAGTCTTACGTACATTTTCCTTGGACTGATAAATTGGGTACTACTGCATTTTTGGCTCTAGGGAAATGTGTTACGAGGAAGCAATTTTAGGTAGTTTTGGTCCGTATTGTATTAAACATGTTTCAGTGTCCTTAGTTAAGTGTAAATTTGTATTCAGGTATATTTTGTCAATCTCCTGTGTGATAAATTTAGACGGAGAGGTAAACGCCACGGGCATCTCCTTTAGATTAAGTGCGCGAATGCACTGACATATGTACTTAATTTTCCTTTCCATTATATGTACTTAATTTTCTTTTCCTTTATATGTACTTAATTTTCTTTTCCATTATATGTACTTAATTTACTTTTCCATTATATGTACTTAATTTTCTTTTCCTTTATATGTACTTAATTTACTTAATTTTCTTTTCCATTATATGTACTTAATTTTCTTTTCCTTTATATGTACTTAATTTACTTAATTTACTTTTCCTTTATATGTACTTAATTTACTTTTCCTTTATATGTACTTAATTTTCTTTTCCTTTATATGTACTTAATTTACTTAATTTACTTTTCCTTTATATGTACTTAATTTTCTTTTCCTTTATATGTACTTAATTTTCTTTTCCTTTATATGTACTTAATTTTCTTTTCCTTTATATGTACTTAATTTACTTAATTTTCTTTTCCTTTATATGTACTTAATTTACTTAATTTTCTTTTCCTTTATATGTACTTAATTTACTTAATTTTCTTTTCCTTTATATGTACTTAATTTTCTTTTCCTTTATATGTACTTAATTTACTTTTCCTTTATATGTACTTAATTTACTTTTCCTTTATATGTACTTAATTTTCTTTTCCTTTATATGTACTTAATTTTCTTTTCCATTATATGTACTTAATTTTCTTTTCCTTTTTTTTTCCTGTTGTAGTATCGTGTATGTTTTGAAATGGTCATAACCCTGACACGGCTCTACACAGTCGGCTGGGCTTTAAACAAAAACAACATTCCAACATACTGACCAAGCCAAAAGAAGTAGTACAGTTCAAGCTTAGTACCGCTGTGTTACGAAACTAAACGGCACTCGCTCCGTTCTTTTCGCCACTGCTTTTGGGGTATGGGGGGGGGGGGGGGGTGTTGGGATGGTGCTACATTCTAACCCATGAAATGAGTGTGATCCTTTTTTTTTATATATATATAAAGTCCTGAATTCACACGCTGCGTGTCAACAGAAACAATTGGCCGTCACAGTTACTGACCCACATGCAGGACGCAATGTGTTTTCTTGTCGTAAACAACTTGTTGGATCACCGCTACGGGTTAGTGTTACCTATTAAGCTTTAAGCTTGTGAACCTGCTAAGCAACTAACGTCTCACTCCGAAAAGTCACGCACACATTTAATCAAACACACGCTCTGTCTGTCTGTCTGTCTGTCTGAATGTCTGTCTGTCTGTCTCTCTCTCTCTCTCACATACATACACACACATATATATACACACAAACACACACACACACACACACACACGTACCTACACCTAAACAATATTTCAATCGAACACACACACACACACACACACACACACACACACACACACACACACACACACACACACAGAGAGAGAATCAAAGGCACACACGCAGAATCACACGCACACACATACACACACGTAACACACACACACACACACACACACACACACACATACATACATAAATAAATACATACATACATACACACATACATATATACATACATACATACATACATACATACATACATACATATACACAGACAGACAGAGAGAATGTATTTACATTTATACACACACACACACACACACACACTCTCTCTCTCTCTCTCTCTCTCTCTCTCTCTCTCTCTCTCCCCCCCTCCATTTTCTCTCTATTCGTAACACATACACACAGACGCGCGCGCACACAGCAACAAACTCAGTGTACTCACTGATAATTTATAAAACCTGGAGACACGACGTTCGACAAACAATCACACCTCCTAAACTCTACCTCAAGATATCCGGTATTGATCAAATTCCTATGCAAACAATAATACAAGTCAAGACACTGCTCTGCCCTGAACTGCTGGTCTCAAGTTACTTGGTGTTGTCCAAATTCCTACGCGAATGATGACCCGAGTAGAGATACCTGGTGCCCAAAACAAATCTCAAGATATCTGCTGTTGACAAAATCCCTATGCAAGAAATTGTCCTGACATCTTCAGCTGAGTCTCGAAAAAATATGGTGTCGACTAAATTCCTATGCAAAAATTTGGTGGTGGTGGTGGTGGTGGTGGTGGTGGTGGTAGTTGTCGTTGTTGTTGTTGTTGTTGTTGTTTTGATTTTCTTTCTGATTTGTTTCGGTTTGGTTTTCGTAGGCTGTTCATTGTTTTTTTCACAGAGCCATGGACTCAAAGATTTGATATCTCGAGTTCAATCCCAGCGCACAACATTAAAAACTGGTCTATTCACTGCCCATGTTTAATATTTCCATCATTCTGGTGGTGTCAGCTTGGTGTTTCACACTAGTCCCTTCTGTCCCCTTCCCTTTCCCAGTTCAAGACCTTGCCAGCCAGCGCATACGGATTTGCGTAAAGCTCACGGAGTATGCCAAGTCATTGCTGGCAAATTTGGGTGGAGCGCATATGTCCGAGTGCGATGAACCTATCCTGAACAAACTCCAAACTATGCAAGTGATGGGCCAAGTCCAGATATACCCATGTCCCGAGCTACATCTTAAAGATAGCTGAGCCTCTCAAATATCTGCAACAACAACAGTCAACAACGCAAAAACAAATAGATCTAAGTCCAAAGCGAAAAACTAGTATTTGTTCCAATTCCTGGAAAAGACACAGCATTCATAGGACATTTTATGAGGCAAGAGAAATTACAGCACATAGTCACGACTGGAAAGCAGGGTGGGGGGGGGGGGGGGGGGGGGGAAGAAAAAAGAGCACCAGGCAGACTCAGGGAGAAAATAATGGACGGACTTGCAGAGTGGCTGAGGACAGAAAGGGTGGGATATGTATTTACAGCGACAACGGATAGATTCGTATGGAGGGGCCATGATCGCTAACGCCATGTGGCAGGGCGCATGATGACGATGATGACCTGTACCAAGTTTCGTGAACAAACAAACGGCCTGGGTAGTCAAGTGGGTAAACATTGAACTTCTAATCGGAAGGTTCTGGGTTCGATCCACCTAGACACCTCCTCGTGTCTACACGGGAGATAATTTTTCCTATCTGCCATTTAATTTTTTCAAAGGATTGTCGCACTCAGGGAGGTTACCTTTGTGCTCACCTTTTTTTTTTCTCGTCCCATTTTCTACGCCACCTTAATGGCCACAGAAGCTGGCACAGTTGTCTTTTTTTTTACAATGCGATGACCATGATGTCGATAGGGATGATAATCATGCTATAAAGTTCCATCTAGGATTGAGACTGTGTGACATGGCTGTACTCTACGCTTACTATCTGTATCATAATATATCCTGGCGTCAACCAGGCCCAACAGATACAGACATCTGCGGTGCTGGTCAGAAAATTTGAACAACATCCTCAACGACGCATCCGTGAAGTGGACGAAACTCGACTGCGTGGCCTTAGTCTTCCCAATGAGCCCATAGCACGCCCAACTGTCTATCTGTGTGTTCACGAAACTGGATACAGGTTTTGGAACAAACACTTTTTCGCTTTGGGCGCATTTATGGTGCGTTTGTCAACATGTCTGCAGACCTGCCAGTGCTACCCCCCCCCCCCCCACCCTTCGCGTGTATAATATCCACGTTAAAGATCCCATAAGTTGTGTCATGTCAATGGCTGGCTTATCGAAACATGAAAACACCCGGCATGTACGCCCACCGAAACGGAGTATGCAGACTGTAAATCAGCATACCGCCTGCACAGTGTGGGTAACACAACGTGCTACACACACACACATCCCAGTAAAAATTGTGACTCTTAAAAACAAAGTAAACAGGACACATTGTCTTTCGCACAGAAAGAAAATAATATCCAACACATACACACACACACACACACACACACAACACACACACACACACACACACACACACACACACACACACACACACACACACAACAATGACAAAGGAACTCAAAGTCGATTTAAATACCTGTACACTATCCACGTTTCATTTCACGACGGAACACACACCCACACACACACACACACACACACACCACAAAATCAGTGACTCTAACCCACTTGCCTAAAACCAATCAACGACACGTCCCAAGAAATCATGGAAAGACAAGACACTCATCGAAAACAATCCTGGAGCTCTCGTTCCTTATCACAAGTCGTGACTGAACTAAAAAATCCTCCTCCTACACACACACACACACACACAAAGTGACCAAGAAGGTGAAAAACGAGAATAAAACCTGGCACTGTGTTCGGTAGAAGAGAGAGAGACACAGAGAAACTCGGTAGCCGCCGAATCGTCCCGCCAGTACCGAAGGTAAAAGGTAAGCAGACGACGTGCCAGTGACTGACAAGCGGAGCCCGCAGCACACTACGACTGGTTCCCAATTGTTTCCCTGTCCCGACACCAACTACTGGCTTCAAAATACAGAAATGGGGCGTGAGACAGAGAGAGGGGAGGGGAGAGGTGGTTTAGGGGGGTGGGTGGATGATGGGGGTGGGGGTGGTTGTCACGCTTCTCTTCTAAACCACTAACCAACCAACAGTAGTTGTATTATACATGTATGTGTGCGTAGTTATATCAAACCCAACCCTGAAGTTCCTGATCCTGATCGTCCCAGCTGTGGCTATTGTCATTATTTATTTTTAACTACAGATATACACGCGCTTTATTCACCCGCCCGTTTCTTAATAAACACGTCATTTACATGGTATGAGACAAGGGCTTGTGGTTGCAGACCTCAAAACTACACACACACACAAAAAGTAGTCTTTTCTTTTCTTTTTCTGTTTTTCTTTTTGTTGTTGTTGTTGGATTGTTGTTCTTCCCCCTCTCTCTCTCTCTCTCTCTCTCCCCCTCTCTCTCTCCTCTTTCCCCCTCTCTCTTTCTCCTCTCTCTCTCCCCCCTCTCTTTCTCCCTCTCTCTCTCTCCTCTCTCTCTCTTTCTCTCCTTTCTCTCTCTCTCTTTCTCTTGTCTCTCTCTCCCCCCTCTCTCTCTCCTCTCTCTTCTCTCCTTTTTCTCTTCCCCTCTCTCTCTTTCTCTCTCTCTCCTCTCTCTCTCACCCTCTCTCTCTCTCTTTGCCCCCTCTCTCCCTCTTTCTTTTTTCTTTCTTAAACCTGTGTTTAACTAGTATAAGATCACATCAAAATCCCCTGGCTAAGCCGGCTTAGATCAGGTCAGTCACCTACAGGGTTTTGATTTGGTGTACGCGAAGTTGATCATTTATTTGCCAAGAACCCATGAGAGAGGTTTGAGACACAGACTGGTTGTAATAAGTGACATAACAGTCAATAATGATTTTAACTGCTATTTAGTGCATATTTCACTTGATCACCATCATCAATAGGATAATAAATGTATGAGTGACTTCGAATCTTTCACTTGTCCCAAGTGCAGGCATTCATAGACATATTCTACAAGATGGATTTGTGCTTCATCTTCCTTAACCCTTTGACTCCCTCCCTCACCCTGTCCACCAGCGTCCTGCATTGTCAACCATGCTGGCAAAGCAAAAACTTAACCCTTTGACTTCCAGCAGGAAGCTGGTGGATAGGGTGAGGGAGTCAAAGGGTTAAGTTTTTGCAGTTTGTGGAGAGGGTGCGGGAGTCAAAGGCTTGAATAAGTTACTAGGGTTTAGCATCATGGATTTAGAGCAACCGATTGTTAACCCTTTGACTCCTGCATCCTATCCACCCACTGCAAAAACTTAACCCTTTGACTCCCTCATCCTATTCACCAGCTTCCTACAGGAAGCAAGCAGGTGAATAGGGTGAGGGAGTCAAAGGGTTAAGTTCTTGCTTTTTTAGTTTGGTTAAGAATACAGGATGATGGTGGAGAGTTAACGAATACATTTTATCCTGAACCTTTTTCATCAGTGTTGATGTTTTGTGTTTAAACCAGGAAATGAATTCCATTTTCAACCACACCGCAAACTATGCTTTTTCTACCTTCTCCCTGCAATGTTCATGTACCTGCCTCTTCCAATCTGTATGCCATATGCGCTGACTCAAAAGAAAGACTTTCAGTGGTCAGATTTCTAAATTATTCTGTGCACGCACAACACTGCAGTGCGTTGTAGTGAATCCAATAATAGCGTTGGCATCTCACAGATCAACCAAAATGTTTTAATAAGTTTTCTCTGAACAATATTCTTATAACTAGTCCTCATATACTGTTATTGTTATTGTTGTTTAAAGCCCAGCCGACTGCGTAGAGCCGTATCAGGGCTATAACCGCTTCAAAACATAAAAAATTTCCACGAAAGAAGAAAAGAAAAGAAAAGTAAGTACACATATCAATGCATCCGCGCACATAATCCAAGGAGACGCACCTGGTGTTAACAACTCCGTCCAATTTATCGCAAAGGGGATTTTAAAAAAACACACCTGAATACAAATCTAAGCATACCTAAGGACACCAAAACATATAAAAACGGGCATAAAGTATATTATCACAGATATAGATAGGGAGACAGGCAACTAGCTCTGTCACACTCTGTGATATGATCATAGACATGGATAGGAAGACAGGCAACCAGCTATGTCACATTCTGTGATTTGATCATAGACATGGACAAGAAGACAGGCAGCTAGCTCTGTCGTACTCTCTGATACGATCACAGATATGGATAGGGAGACAGGCAACTAGCTCTGTCACACTCTGTGATATGATCGTAGACACATGGATAGGGAGACAGGCAATTACTATGTCCACTTATAGTCATAGACATGATAGGAGACAGGCACGCTGTCACACTCTGTGATATGATCATAGACATAGGATAGGGAGACAGGCAACCTAGCTCTGCACACTGTGATAGATCACATGAAGAGACAGGCAACTAGTTCTGACACTGTGATATGATCATAGACATGGATAGGGAGACAGGCAACTAGCTCTGTCACACTGTAATGATCATAGACATGATAGGGAGACAGAACTAGCTCTGTCACACTGTGATATGATCATAGACATGGATAGGGAGACAGGCAACTAGTTCTGTCACACTTTGTGATATGATCATAGAAATGGACAAGAAGACAGGCAGCTAGCTCTGTCGTACTCTGTGATATGATCATAGACATAGATAGGGAGACAGGCAACCAGGTATGTCACACTCTGTGATATGATCGTAGACATGGGAGACAAGCAATTTGCTCTGTCGTACTCCTCCACAGAATCATCATCACTATCATCCCCATTGTCATCACCACATCGCAGGAATCCTTCAGGTGGCAACAGATGTAAAGAAGACAGACTTGATGGATCCGTGAAGTGGATCAGAGATGTAGGAACTGATTACACCACAGGCCAGCACTAAGTAGCAATAACTTAATAACAAGTCGTCCATTAGTCACTTTCGGACTCAGGCACAGAAAGGTGGAAGATTTAGTATGCCTGCACGCGACAGTATATATCATCGTCCGACAAATTAACCCTTTGATTCTCACCCTCACGCTCTATTGTCAACCAGCTACAAAGCAAACGTTACCTTATTCCCTCCCATCACAGCTTCCTGCTGAAGCTGGTGGATAGGGTGAGGGAGTGAAAGGGTTAAGTTTTTGCAGTTGGTGGATAGGGTATTGGAGTCAAAGGGTTAATATGCCATATTTAATGGACTGGACGTAAGATTTACTATATCCACCACGTCACAATCTCAGTACGAATTCCCCAGTTTTGCAAGTCCGGCGTTATGTGTACAATTAACTTACAAGTGACACATGCATGATAGATGGACGCTCCTAATTGAATCCCCTACTAAAGCCATCGGCCAATTTCAAGTATTACGTGTAGGAATC
>CM060306.1:119018203-119020703 GCA_030674185.1 Monoplex corrugatus | reverse complement strand
AAAGTATATAAGAGTTTATCGAACACATACAGGTGAATGGACCAGCGAGGCAGAAAATGATAAGAAGAAATGACAGAAAGTAAACGAACAAGGCAGAAACAATAAGAGTGACAGAAAAGAGGAAATTTCAAGCACAGAGAATTTCCATAAGGTTGGGATATTTTTATACTGAAAGAGCCCCCCGGCATCCCCACGGGAAGCAAACGCCATATCAAGACCTTGCCAACGAAAAAAAATATTTTTGCCAGATAACTGATGACAGACCTGGATTGAGCGCAAATGGAACTCTCCGAGTCCGATGAACCCCTGCTGAACAAATTCCAAACTCCAAATTCCATCTGACTCAGTCAGAGCGCTAGGGAAGGTAAACAGCCAGAGAAAAGTGTAGATCTCATGAGACAAACCTTTACCACACATACCACTGACAGCATCGATGGATTCACAGAACGAAACGCTGACAGGTGAGGGAATGCAGGGGAGGGGAAGAAAGGAATACAATTCATCACCATCATCATCATGTACCCTATCGCATGGCGTTGGCGATCATGGCCCTCCGTTTGTATCTATCCCTTGTTGCCGCAAGTACATCTCCCACCCTGTCTGTCCTCAGCCAACCTGCAAGTCCGTCCAATATTTTCTCCCTGGGTCTACCTGGTGCTCTCTTCCCCCCCCCCCCCCCCCCCCCCCAGTTTCATGTTGTGACCACGTGCTCTAATTCATCTTTGCTCATAAAATGGCCTATAAATGTTGCCTGTCTTTTCTTAATCTTCCTTAAGAATGATTTTCTTGTGTCTATCTCCACCAAGACTGGCTCGTTTGTTTTCTTTGCTGTTCATGGAACTCTCAACATTCTTCTTAGAAACCACATCTTGGCTGCCTCAATCTTGTTCTGGCTTTGCAATTAGCAGCCAGAAAGAAGTGTAGATCTCATGAAACAACCCTTTACCATACATACTACTGACAGCATCGACATATTCACCCAAAGAAACTGCTGACGGGGAAAGAGGGGGGTGTTGGGGGTGAGGGATACAATTCGCTTAGTCAGAATTATTCATGCCGGAGGACATTCTTTATTCATACTCAGCTGCGTCTATTCTTCGCCATGAGAAATCCTCTACTTGTGTATTTCATCGGCAATCGCCTGTACGTATTTCTTCTCTTCTTTCATTCTTCCTCCTATCTTTCTTCTCTTCTTCTTCTTCTTCTTTTTCTTCTTCTTCTTGTCTCTTTCATTCTTCTTCTTCTATTCTTCAATTCTTTTCTCTCTTCTTTCTCTCCTTCTCATTGCTTCTTCTCTTTTCTCCTTCTCATTCTTCTTCTCCTTCTTATTCTTCTTCTTCTTCTTCTTTTCTTCTCTTCTCTTTCTTCTTCTTCTTCTTCTTCTTCTTCTTCTTCTTCTCTCTCTCTCTTCTCTCTCTTCTTCTCTCTTCTCTCTCTTCTTTCTTCTTCTTCTTTCTTCTTCTTCCTTCTTTTTTCTTCTCTCTTCTTTTCTCTTTTCTTCTTCTTCTTCTTCTTCTCTTCTTCTTCTTCTTCTTCTTCTTCTTTTCTTCTCTCTTCTTCTTCTTCTCCTCCTCCTCTTCTTCTTCTTCTTCCTTCTTCTTCTTCTTCTTCTTTCTTCTCTTCTTCTTCTTCTTTCTTCCTCCACCTCCTCTCCTACCACTTCCTCTGACCCGGTCACTATTTTCCGTCTGAAAAAACTTAACCCTTCTTGCTCCTACCTATCCCACGCCTGCGTGAGGACATGATGAGTGCATGATGATATGAGCGAGATATGAATAATGTATGGAGCTGATGATGCATGCATGATGATATGATATGGTGATGATGATGATGTGATGATGATGATTGATGATGATGATGATGATGAATGATGATGATGATGATGATGATGATGATGATGATGATGATGATGATGATGATGATTGATGATGATGATGATGATGATGATTGATGATGATGATGGTGATGGTGATGATGATGATTGATATGATGATGATGATATGATGATGATGATGATTGATGATGATGATGATGATTGATGATGATGATGATGTTTGATGATGATGATGATGATGATGATGATGATGATGATGATGATGATGATGATGATGATGATGATGATTGATGATGATGATGATGATGATGATGAATGATGATGATGTGATGTGAGATGATTGATGTGATTGATGATGATGATGATGATGATGATTGATGATTGATGATGATTGATGATGATGATGATTGATGATTGATGATGATTGTGATGATAGATTGATGATGATGATGATGATGATGATGATTGATGATGATGATGATGATGATGATTGATGAATTGATGATTGATGTGATGATGATGATGATGATGATTGATGATGATGATGATTGATGATGATGATGATGATGTGATGATGATGCTGATTGATGATGATGATTGATGATTGATGATTGATGATGATGATGATGATGATGATGATGATTGATGATTGATGATGATGATGAT
>CM060306.1:119003203-119010703 GCA_030674185.1 Monoplex corrugatus | reverse complement strand
TATCAACAAATGCCTATCAATTAACATCAAGAAGAGAGTCCTTGAGTGTTAGAACCAATACTGTTGTACGATCGTGAGGCATGGACACTCAACACGCAAAATCAGAACAAAATTAAGGCAGCTGAAATGTGGTTTCCAAGAAGAATGTTGAGAGCTCCATGGACGCCAAAGGAAACAAACGAGACCGTCTTGAAGGAGGCAGACACAAGAAGATCATTAATAAAGAAGATGAGTTAAAGAGAAGCAACATTTAAAGGACATTGTATGTGGCAAGAGAAATTACAGCACCCAGTCACAATAGGAAAGCTGGAGAAAAAGACAACACCATGTAGACCCAGGGAGAAAATATTGGACGGACTTGCAGGGTGGCTGAGGACAGAGAGGGTGGGAGACGTACTTGCAGCGACAAGGGATAGATTCGTATGGAGGGCCGTGATCGCCAACGGCACGCGGCAGGGCACATGATGATGATGATGATGATGATGATGATGATGATGATGATGATGATGATGATGATGATGATGATGATGATGCTGATGATGATGATGATGATGATGATGACGATGATGACGATGACGATTATAACGATATGATGAGGAGGAGGAGGAGGAGGAGGAGGATGGTGATGATTTATGAACAGGGCCCAATTAAATATGTAAAAAATGTCTTCAAAACAACAGACTGCTTATTTAATACAACAAGACAAGACAGGCGCATATTTTCGGCCAACTGGCTTTGTCAAGCGTAAGATTACAAAACAAACAAACAAACACCAGATACAAATTTTTTTCTCATAATTTTCGTATCTGGTGTTTGTTTGTTTGTTTGTTTTTTTGTTTGTTTGTTTGTAATCTTACGCTTGACAAAGGCCAGTTGCCCGAAAATTTGCGCCTGTCTTGTCTTGTTGTAACAAATACGCGTTCGTATTCTTCTTTCGTGTTTTTTCTGGTTCCTGTTTGCTTGAACGCGGGCAGTCACATTTGTTTTGGATAACAGACTGCTTGCTAACAGAGTGTACATAAATATATACCCAATTCACAGAGAAATGACACAACAACAATAAACCTTGGGGCATCATGTCATCTATCGTCTTACACAAAAAATGAACAGTTGGAGGAAGTGGCCCAAAATCTACCATGAAGGGGGAAAAAAACCCCAACAAGAATCATCATCAATAAAATTGATATTGTTCTCAAAACTGACATTACCCAAGACACCTGCAGCGTGGGACAGAAAGCTTCTCGGCTTTTCCTAAATCAGAGACATATGGGCGAAAGAGTGAAGGCATTTGTGGTGGGCCGAGAGAGGTTAAAGAGAGACAGACAGACAGACAGACAGAGACAGAAACAGAGACAGAGAGACAGAGAGACAGAGACAGAGAGATAGACAGACAGGACACAGACTGAGACAGAGACAGCGAGAGAAAAAGAGAGAGAGAGAGAGCGAGAGAGAAACAAAGACAGCGAGAGAGAGCGAGAGAGAGAAGATTGTGTGACTGTGTGTGCATGTGTGTGTCTGCGTGTCTGTGTACGTGTGTGATGTGTGTGTATGTGTGTGCGTGTCTGTATGCATGTGTGTGTCTGTGTTGTGTATGTGTATGCGTGTCTGTGTTTCTGGTGCGTGTGTGCTGTGCGTGTGCGTGCGTGCGTGTGAGTGTGCACACTTGTTTTTGTAGATCAAAGGTGGAAAAGATGGGCCGAGAGAATTAAGTTGATGGCGATGATAAATTACGTTAGAGAGTGGAAAGGGGCTGTTTGCTGTGTTACCTATATGTGGTTTTCTTTGACGTGACTGTGTGGCGTTGGTACAGTGCACTTGCACTAACAGGGGAAGGGGGAAGGGGGTGGGACAGGGGGAGCTGCCTTCTTCATTTTTTTTAAGACACAGCAGACGAAGAGATACACTTTACTACAATAATAATAATGATAATATAATATAATATAATATAATATAATATAATAATATAATATAATATAATATAATATATATATAATATAATATAATATAATATAATATAATATAATATAATATAATATAATATATATATTATTTATATTATATTATATTATATTATATTATAATATAATTAATATAATATAATATAATAAATATAATATAATATAATATAATATAATATAATATAATATAATATAATATAATATAATATAATATATATCATATCATATCATATAATATGCTATAATATAATAATAATAATAATATAACATAACATAACATAACAACATAACATAACATAACATAACAGGTAGAAAGAAACTCTAGGGAGAGCTAGACAACAGAAGGTCTTCAGAGAAGTAACCCCCTTTAGACAAGTGTTTCGGCCCTGAATTCCTTACACTCTCGGGGGGCCGGGCCACATCCAGGTCATGACTCCTGGATGCCCTTCTGCTGTTGTCTATTTTTTTTTTTTTTCCCACGCCGGGGATCGAACCTGGGCGATTCTGCGCTTCAGAACTGCGGTACGTGGTTTTACCAATGTGCTAACGGGGCACACATCATCTGTAGGGAATTTAATCCTTATGAAGTTCACTTTTTTGGTTCCTCCTTGCCCAGATCCAGCTTGAGCTCCTTTCTGCTGCCTCTGCCATCGCTTTAAGGGCTCTAGTCCTCTTCTTCCCAGAAATGGCGAGTTGTTTCATGAGATCATAAGCGGAGGTGCCCACAAACCCTCTTGCCCCGACCTCTATGGCGAAGATTTTGACCCGCAGACCTGCTTTCTTCAGGGTGCTTGCAAGACCGGCGTATTTTTCGGTCTTGTAGATATGTGCTTCTTCCATTCTGCTTTCGTATGGCACAGTGAGTTCTATCAGAATCACTTGTTTCGAGGAGTCAGAGTGGAGAGCGATGTCTGGTCTCATGCCTGTCTTGCTGATGACATCTGGGTAATTTCTCCACTCTGGGAGGTCTGCTGTACACTCCAGTCGACTGCTCCATCCAGAAGACCCTTTGGCAATGTGCTGGTTGTCATAGCAATTTCGGGCCAGACCTGTTTCCCTCCTGCTTTGTAGAACGTTGTCATAGCAATTGGTGCGTTTGGGGTCATGGTTTTTTCGCTAACCACATCTGTGATCACTTTCAGAACTTGGTTGTGCCTCCATGTATACCTTCCTTGGGCTAGCGCTACTTTGCAAGAGCTTAGGACATGTTCCACTGTTTGTTTCTTCTGACAGAGCGGACATGCTGGGTCGTCTGCTTTCCCCCATTTCACTAAGTTTGCATTCGAGGGGAGCAGGTCATATACAGATCTGAGGAGGAAGCTTATCCTTAGAGGAGCCATGTGCCACATATCGTTCCAGCTGAGACTTCTTTGGAGTGCACTGTCCCATGTTGTCCATTGCCCCTGTTGACCTTGCTGGACTGCCTTCTGCACTCTTTTGACATCTTCTTCTTCCTTCAACTCCTGTATGATCATGTCTCTTTTTTCCTTCCCTTTGGCTTTGGACCACCACTGCATTTTTGTTGCTCCCAGTCCCTGTCTGTTGGTTTGCGTGTGTCCAATTATTTCTTTGATGCTGAGGTTTCTCTTGGCATTGTTTACAGCCTCTTGGACTTTCCACTTTCTGCCAGTTCTCAGCTTTGGATGAACTGCTCTCACGATATTGTCCTCCGATTCCTCCAGCATGCTCAACAGTCTTGCTTTTCCAACTTTGTATTCCTCCACTATGGATTTCAGAGGTAGCTTCAGCATTGCTTGACGACAGTAGAATGCAACATCAGTGAGACCAGGTGGGACACCGAGCCATTTTCTTGTGTATTTGTTGATTTTGGCTTCCATTGCTTCGACTGTGCTGGTGCAAATGTCATAGATTAGCAGTGGCCACAGCAGCTTTGGTATCAGCATGAACTGTAGACACCAGACTTTGTATTTGCCTGGCAGTCCGCAGTTATCTATTTTCTTCAGGCCTTCTTCTGCTGTTTGCTTGGTTTCACATCCCCTTTGTGTGTCTTTCAGGGAGTCATCATACCATCTTCCGAGACTTTTTACTGGCTCTTCTGTGACAGTGGGGATGGCTTGGTTGGCTACCATGAATTTGACTGAATCTGCCACTTTTCCTTTTCGCAGTGAGAGACTTCGGGATTTCTTAGGTTTGAACCTCATTCTTGAAGAGGCCACCAGCTCATCCAGCTGCTTTAAGATTTGGTGTGTCTCTTCCTCATCCGTGGACAAGACTGTTGTGTCATCCATGAAAGCTTTCAGAGGAGGCATCTGGTATCCATCTCCCAGATTCACTGGACCTGAACTCTTCATTGCAGCTTTCAAGATGACTTCCATTGCCAACACGAACAGTATGGGAGAGATTGCACAGCCCATTGCAATGCCCACCTCTAGGTCTATCCAGTCCGTGGTGTATTCTTTGGTAGAGAACCGCATTGAGAACCCTTGGAAATACTTCCTCAGCATTGTTCGGATGTTTTCTGGGATGTGATACATTTCAAGAGCCAGCTGGATCATATCGTGTGGAACTGATCCATATGCATTCGCCAGATCAAGCCAAACTACGTCAATGTCTCTCTTCTCTGTTCTTGCTTTTTGGATGGCATCCCAAATCAACGTGGCATGTTCCAAGCATCCAGGCATTCCTGGTATGCCTCCCTTTTGGACTGACATATCCAGATACTTGTTTTCAGTCAGGTATTTTGTCAATCTTGCTGCCATAACAGAGAAGAAGATTTTCCCCTCGACGTTCAGAAGTGATATTGGCCTGAACTGATTGATGCTGCTGGAGTTCTGCTCCTTCGGAATGTACACTCCTTCAGCTCTCATCCATTGGTCGCTGATCTTCTGGTTCCTCCATGCTGATCGAATCATCTTGTGGAGCCACTCGAGCACTTTTGGGCATTTCTTGTAGAGCAGGTATGGTATTCCGTTTGGTCCAGGTGCTGACTTGGCTCTGGCTTTCTTTACTACGTTCTTCACTTCATCCAGTGTTGGTGGTTTGTTATTGAATTTTCCTTCTGGCGCTGCAGGCCAAACCAGATTTTGGATTTCAAGTGGTGCCTCGCGCTGAGAATCGGAATATGTTTCCCTGAGATGCTGCTCTAGGGTTTCCTTGCCCACTGTGAGAGTCCCTGATTTGGGTTGTTCAAACAGCTTTCTTGCAAAGTCAAAGGGATCTTTGAAGAAACGATCTTGAGTCTTCTTCTTTTTGCTCTTTCTTCGCCTTGCTGATTCCACTTTGCTGAGAGCATTGTGTTTGGCCTTCAGATCTTTCCAGAGTTCCAGGAGCCCTTGCTTCTCGAATTCTGAGGCAGTTTTCATTCGCTTTTTAAGCTTCCTTTTCTCCCTCCGGATGCTCTCCATCTGTTGCTGTCTTCTGGATTTCTGGGGAGGCGTTTTTGTCTTTGGCTGCTTCACTCCATAAGTGTCCCTGCAGATAGAGTATATGATGTCTCCGTATGTGTCAAGTTTGTGTTCCAGCGTACTGTTCCCTATTAGCGCATTCAGCTTAAGGACAAGTTCCTCATCTAATTTCTCCCATTGTTCTTTTGCACCGGCAGGCGGCAAATTGAGTTTTCCACGTTTGGCGTTAAGAGCTTGTGCAAAATCCGCATCAGAACCGTCAGCGTGGATGTCCTTGGCACTATGGTTTAATTCCTGGCCTTGGTCATCCAACGTCTCACCTGCTATCGCAGTGCGCTGCTGCTGGTTCGTATGTGTCTTCAAACAGCCCATTTTTGTCCTGTGGATCTTCATGCCGCGTTTGGTGGCGAATCTCCTTCCACACGCACACGGAAATTCCAACTGGTCATTAATCATGGTCCGTTGTGCGTTTCCAGTCGTGATGGAGTCAGTGCCGATGGATTCATCATTCTCTCCCCCTTTCGGTGAATCCTGGGAGCATCTTTCATTTGGAAAACTCGTGGCATGTTATCAAAGGCAAGGTGGGAAGCCAACCCACAAAGCCCGCAGATCTAGTCTTTCCCAGTGTCCTTCGGTCTTTCCGAATGTCCTCCGAACTATTCCCGGAAGTCAATGGACTGACCATGTGCAGGTAGAAAGAAACTCTAGGGAGAGCTAGACAACAGAAGGTCTTCAGAGAAGTAACCCCTTTAGACAAGTGTTTCGGCCCTGAATTCCTTACACTCTCGGGGGGCCGGGCCACATCCAGGTCATGACTCCTGGATGCCCTTCTGCTGTTGTCTATTTTTTTTTTTTTTTCCCACGCCGGGGATCGAACCTGGGCGATTCTGCGCTTCAGAACTGCGGTACGTGGTTTTACCAATGTGCTAACGGGGCACACATCATCTGTAGGGAATTTAATCCTTATGAAGTTCACTTTTTTGGTAACATAACATAATATAACATAATATAATATAATATAATATAATATAATATAATATAATATAATATAATATAATATAATATAATATAATATAATATAATATAATATAATAAAATATCATATCATATATCATATCATATCATATATAATATCATATAATATGCTATAATATAATAATAACAACATAACATAACATAATATAATATAACATAACATAACATAACATAATATAACATAAGATAACATAACATAACAATATAATATAATATAATATAATATAATATAATATAATATAATATAATATAATATAATATAATATAATATAATATAATATAATATAATATAATATAATATAATATAATATAATATAATATAATATAATATAATATAATATAATATCAACAGTATAGTAATAATAATAATAATAATAATAATAACTGGATGGACTTGCGTAGTGGATAGAGACAGACAGGGTGGGATAAGTACTTGCAACGACAAATGACAGATTGATAAGGAGGGCTATGATCGCCAACGCTATGCAGCAAGGCACATGATGATGATGATGATGATGATGATGATGTTGAATAATCTAAGTTGTTTCAAAGGGGAGCTGCTTTTTCTTTTCTTTTCTATTTCTAAAGACACAGCAGACACTACAGCAGTAATCCAAGTTGTTTCAATAACATACTGATACAAGGATATACACAGAACCCATACGCTTGACTGATACAAGGATATACTGATACAAAGACATACTGATACATTGATACAAGGATATACTGATACGCGTATACATTGATACAAGGATATACACAGAACCCATACGCTTGACTGATACAAGAATATATTGATACAAGGATATACTGATACAAGGATACACACAGAATCCATACGCTTGATTGATCCGAGGATATACTGATACAAGACTGTATTGGTGCGAGAACATATTGATACAAGAATCTATTGATACAAGGATACACACACAACCCACACGCTAAAGCAGGACCTCAAGACCTTGCCAGCCAATAGGGCTTTTATGCCCATGCTTACGGCTTATACCGTAATTACGATCTTCTCCATCACGTGGCATCTGTAGCGTCAGCGCATATGGAATTTGAATCCGAGCGAAAGAGACGCGCCATCTTGAAAGCCTGAAACTGAAACTGAAGCATACTAACCCCCTTTGACTCCCACA
>CM060306.1:118980703-118998203 GCA_030674185.1 Monoplex corrugatus | reverse complement strand
GAATATTTCACCATAACCACCGACTGCAAAACCTCAACCCTTTGACTCCCTCACCGTATCAGAAATACTGTCCTCTGCAAGTAGGGCCTACACCTTTAGCGCTTAGATTTGATTAGCGCTTAGATTTGATTTTATCAAGATTTTGCGCTATACAAATAAAGTATTGTATTGTATTGTACATCTCCCACTTTCTCTGTTTTCATCTGCTCCAAACGTCCGTCCAATATGTACTCCCTGGGTCTACCTGGTGCTGATTTTCCTTCCAGCTTTCCTGTTGTGACTAGGTGCTCTAATTTCTCTTGCCTCATAAAATGTCCTTCATATATTGCTCGTCTTTTCCTAATCTTCTTCATTAATGTCCGCTTTGTGTCTGCCTCTTTCAAGACTGTCTCGTTTGTTTTCATTTTTTTGCTGTCCATGGAACTCTTAACATTCTTCTTAGAAACCACATTTCTGCCGCCTCAATCTTGTTCTCACTTTGCGCGCTGACTGTCCACGCTTCACATCCCTACAACAGTATCGGTTCTATATAACACTCACGTACTCTCTTCCTGATGTCAAATGATAAGCATTTAACCAGCTACAAAAAAATGTAACCCTTTCCTTCTCTCACTTACTGAGTGAGTGAGTGACAGGGTCACATTTCCGATTTATCATCATGACTGGCAATGCAGAACGGTAGTAGGGCAGGGTGAAGGAGTCAAGGGGTTAAAGCCCGCGTACTTTCATTTGTACTGTGTCACTGAAACGCTGATTACAAGTAGCCTACCCCAAACCTAGCGTTGAATTACAACACACTTCTGATGTCTAGTGGCACAAAGACCTGTTTTTTTTCCTTCTAACACAAAGCATAGTACTCCAAACCTAGCGTTGAAATACAACACACTTCTGATATCCAGTAGCACAAAGACCTATTTTTTTTCCTTCTAACACAAAGCATAGTACTTCAAACCTAGCGTTGAAATACAACACACTTCTGACATCCAGTGGCACAAAGACCTAATTTTTTTCCTTCTAACACAAAGCATAGTACTCCAAACCTAGCACTGAAATACAACACTCTTCTGATGTCTAGTGGCACAAAGACCTTCATTTCTTCCTTCTAACACAAAGCATAGTACTCCAAACCTAGCACTGAAATACAACACACTTCTGACATCCAGTGGCACAAAGACCTAATTTTTTTCCTTCTAACACAAAGCATAGTACTCCAAACCTAGCGTTGAAATACAACACACTTCTGATGTCTAGTAGCACAAAGACTTTTTTCCTTCTAACACAAAGCATAGTACTCGAAACCTAGCACTGAAATACAACACACTTCTGATATCTAGTGGCACAAAGACCTAATTTCTTTCCTTCTAACACAAAGCATAGTACTCCAAACCTAGCGTTGAAAAACAACACACTTCTAATATCCAGTGGCACAAAAGCCTTCTTTCTTTCCTTCTAACACAAAGCATCGTACTCCAAACCTAGCGTTGAGATATAACACACGTCTAATATCTAGTGACACAAAGCCCTTCTTCTTTTCCCTTCTAACACGAAGCATACGTCCACATATCACTTTCCACCACTAAAACACTCACTCATCATTTTATGTTTAGTAGTCACTTTCTACCATAAAAACACAAAGCACTTTCTGTTCAGATAAGACTTTCTCTACAACCAAAGCGCTTTACCCAGTAACTTCTACTATCAAAACACAAAGCACTTTCTGTCCAGATAAGACTTTCTACTAACAAAACACAAAGCATTTATGTCCAGATGTGACTTTCTACTATCAAAACACAAAGCACATTACGTTCTGATAAGACTTTCTACTATCAAACACAAAACTCACGTCAATAGACTTACTATCAAAAAACAAATATTTACGTCCAGATAAGACTTTCTACTATCAAAACACAAAACATTTCACGTTCAGATAAGACTTTCTACTATCAAAACACAAAGCACTTTACGTCCATATGTCATTTTCTACCCTTAAAACACAAACCACTTTATCTTGAGATGTCACTTTCTACGATTAAAACACAAAGCACTGTGTCATTTTCTACCCTACAAACACAAACTGTTTTACCTTCAGACGTCATTTTCTACCATGAAACACAAAGCACTTTACGTCCAGATGTGACTTTCTACCATAAAAACACCAAACACTTTATGTCCAGATGTGACTTTCTACCATACAAACACAAAGCGTCTTACGTCCAGATGTCTCTTTCTAACATAAAAACACAAAAGATTTTACCTTCAGTTGTTATTTTCTACCATAAAAACACAAGCACTTTACGTCCAGATATCATTTTCTACCATAAAAAAAAAATCAAAGCAATTTAAAGCAATGTATGTCAAGATGTGACTTTCTACCATAAAAACACAAAGCGAGATATCACTTTTTACCATTAACACACAAACCATCTTACGCTTGATGTCCCTTTTATTCTATTTTCGGAGCACTCATATATTATTATATTGTCATAATATGACACAATTCACACAGAAACGTATTCTAAACCAAAGCACAAAAAAACTTTCCATATCCAATCTAGCATCTAAATACACAAACAGCATGCTTGCGTCTAGATCATATATCATACCACATGATATGAAGCTTCCAGAACATTTTCCTCTACTTTCCCACGCACGTATGTAAAATCAGTTACTACCTCTGCGTCACTTACCCAGAGAACAAGTACATTCACTTCCAGTCGCTAATTAAAAGTACACAGTAGTTAGTACACGGTAGTTTGATACCATTTCCGTGTCGAAGCTGTGACAAACTGCCCCTATATAAAACAGGATTATAATTATATCCTATAAGCGGATCATTCTATGGTCTGGCCAGACGGCATAAAGGGTTATAACTAATTTAATCTGCCAGCAGTTTGTTTGTTGATTAGTGTGTTAGCTTGTTTCTTTGTTCGTTTGGTTGTTCGTTCGTTCGTTCGTTCGTTCGTTCGTCGTTCGTTCATTTGTTTGTTTGTTTCGTTCGTTTCGTTCGATCGTTTGTTTGTTCGTTCGTACTTTGGTTGGTTGGTTGGTTGGTTGGTTGGTTGGTTGGTTGGTTGGTGTTGGTTGGTTGGTTGATTGGTTGGTTGGTTGGTTGGTTGGTTGGTGGTTGGTTGGTTGTCGTTGTTGGTTGATGTTGTTGTTGGTAGTCGCGTGTTTGGAGGGAGGGAGGCAGGAAGAGAGAGAGGGAAGAGGGAGAAGAGAATGAGAGAGAACTAGGGAAGGAGAGAGACAGACAGAGGCAGGGAGAGGAAAAGAGGTCTTGAGCTAAAAAAAAGTTCCTAACACCACACACACACACACACACACACACACACACACACACACACACACCACACACACACCACTACAACACCACACCTCACCACCACACAACACCACACCAACACACACACACCAAACACACACACACACAAACACACACAACACACACACACACACACACACACACACACACACACACACACACACACACACACACACACACACACTGATTACGGCACTAGCAACGCACATCCTCTTTCGTTCTCACGCATATGATTCAGTCGGCACACACCATCATCATCATCATCATCATGTGCCCTGACGCATGGCGTTGTCGATCATGGTCCCTCCATATGCATCTATCCCTTATCGCTGCAAGCACATCTTTTACCCTCTCTGTCCTCAGCCACCCTGCAAGTCCGTCCAATATTTTCTAATCTGCACACTGCAAGGCGGCTAATCCACTGATAAGAGATCCCTTGCCATGCAATTAAATCTTATCACCACAACATAATGTCAACACACACTCCAACATATTGGCAAAACACATGAAGTACCCACTGAGCGAATGCAGGCGGTTTGGCTCAGTCGATGATGCCACAGACTCAGGATCTGACGTCTTAAGTTCAATTCCAGACGGCGAGACAAAAACTGGCCTGTATGCTGCCAGTCTTAACGCTCCAATTATTCTGGTGTCAGCCGGAATAGCTCAGTTGGGAGAGCGTTAGACTGAAGATGTAAAGGTCCCGGGTTCAATCCCGGGTTCCGGCACGGAACATTATCCGGCGGTTGACATTTTTATTCCAGTGGTAGGCTGATAAAATACCAGTATTAAATAAAGACAAGGTAAAACGTAGTCCACATAGGGCCTCAGGACCCGGCCAGCTCATGGGTTTATGTGCAGGCTTAAGGCTTGCGCTATGGTCACCATACACATGACACCTGTGACGTTAGTGCATATGGAATTCGTTCCGAGCTCAGAGACGTCATCTTGAAAAACTGAAAATGAAACTCATTCTGGTGGTGTCAGTGGTTTTATGGGAGCCGTCTCTTCCCTCACTTCGCCATCTAAAGACCTCACTGCCAGCGCATAGAGATATTTCTTGCAGGTTCAGAGGATCTACGCCATCGCTGATGACAGATTTGGGTGGCGGGCATATGGAGTATCTCCCTGGAACTAATAATAATAATAATAATAATTACAATATTTATATAGCGCAAAATCTCGATAAAAATCAAATCTAAGCGCTGAACATACACTTACGCACGCGCGCACACAAACACTTACACATGGCTATAAATGGGGAAAAAGAATAAAAGCAATGGAAATTATAGAGAGCATATTATATACAAATATATATTGCAATGTGATTCCCCTCCGAGTGGAGACAGGCTACAGAGGGGGATGAGTGAGGTCAGGATTTTATGCAGAGGAGAAAAGGTGAGTTTTGAGAGCGGACTTGAAGGAGACAAAAGTAGGTTGCTGACGGACAGAGAGAGGAAGTTTGTTCCAGGAAAGTGGACAAGAAACAGAGAAGGCTCGTGGACCATAGGTATTGAGCTTGGTGCGTGGAAAGCGAAAAGTCAGAGGATCGGAGGCAGAGCGGAGGGTACGTGAGGGAACATAGATCTCAAGTAGGCTTGACAGGTAATCGGGGGCTGCGTTATTGAGGCTTTTGTAGCACATGGTGTCTAGTTTGTACTGTATGCGCTTTGATACAGGGAGCCAGTGAAGTTGTGCCAGGAGAGGAGATATGTGGTCAGCTTTTTTCTTTTTGAGTACAAGGCGTACAGCATTGTTTTGAATGCGCTGTAGGATGTGAATGGTGGAGGCAGGAAGACCAGACAGGAGTGAATTGCAATAGTCAATGCGAGACATTATGAAGGAGAGAACGAGTTTTGCCGTTGTTTCCACTGGCTCCAAACTCCACAACTCTAGAACAACAAAGGCTTATTTTGTTATTTTCTTAAAGTCCAGCCATTGCGTAGAGCCGTACCAGGGCTACAACCCTTTTCAAAACATACACAATACTTCAACATGTTAAAAAAGGAAAAGAAAATGAAGTACACATATCAATGAATTCGCGCACATAACCTAAGGAGATGCCCCTGACGTTAACCACACCGTTCCATTTAACACACAAGGGATTTAAAAAACACACCTGAATACAAAGTTAAACATAATAAGGACACTAAAACATATATAAAAACGGGCCTAAATTACGTAAAATTGTTTCTGCGTATCTCATTTCCCCAGATCCAAAAAAGCACTTAACACATGTACCCAATTGTCAATTCTAAGAGAAAGTACGTAAGACTTTAACAAACACTTAAGGTGAATGGACCAGCAAGGCATACAATAGTAGGAAGCAATGACAGAAAGCAAAACGTTTCTGACCCAGACCTGCCAATCGAGCTACTACCAGATTGGGCGCATTCAGAAGGACTTTTATTGACTGATTGATTGATTTGGTTAAGTTTTTACCACCTCAGGTGACATGGCCGACGGGGATAAACATCCCAGGGAAGTGAGGGAAGGGGGGGGACCTATCTAATTCTATACCGACACCACCAGAACAACAATGACGTTAAGATGGGACGGTGAGAAGGCCAGTTTTAATGTAGCGCACCTCGGGATTTGATCCCACAACCATTAGCATGTGAATCCGACGCTCAAACCAACTGAGCAACTGGGGACAGCATAAGGGTTAGTTTTTATCGTTGGATGATGAGATCTGGATGGATTCTTCTCCTTTTCCTTCTTCTTCTTACTGCTGCTTCTTCTTCTTCTTCTTCTTCTTCTTCTTCTTCTTCTCCTTCTCCTTCCTTCCTTCCTTCCTTCCTTCCTTCCTTCCTTCTTCTTCCTTCTTCTTCCTTTCTTCTTCCTTCCTCTTCCTTCCTCTTCCTTCTTCTTCCTTTTCTTCTTCTTCTTCTTCTTCTTCTTCTTTCTTTCTTCTTCTTCCTTCTTCTTCTTTCTTTTTTCTTCTTCTTCTTCTTCTTCTTCTTCTCTCCTCTCTTTCTCTCTCTCTCTTAATGTTGCAGGGTAGTATTAAAAAACATATGAGGTCTTGAGTCCATGGTTCTATCAAAAAAGGCACCCACGCCCGTCCACGTTATCTTTCTCCTCGAGAGGAATGTACACCGAGTCATAAATGCTAAGACAAAATAATACAAACACACTAGGAAAACATGCACTTGATGACTCGATTGGGTTAAAAAAAAAAATTTTAAAAAGGTGTGAAGAGATAAAAGAATTATCAGTTTTTGTTTGTTTGTTTTTGTTCTTGTTTTGTTTTTTTTCTTCTTAAAGCACCATGCACATAAGGCAGGGGTCGTGGGTTTGATCTTGAGGAGGGATACAGACAATTCACTTTTGTTTTGTCTTGTTTTGTTTTATTGCACTTTTCGTTTGTTTTGTTTTGTTCTGTTCTGTCTTGTTTTGTCTTAATTACTCGCCACTCCTTGACCTCTTCCCTCATCACCCGTCCGACGTGCACTTGCACACACGTACATACAAGGGTTAGATTCGTATGGGCGGCCATGATCACCAACGCCATGCGGCAGGGGACATGATGATGACGATGATGATGATGATGATGATATAATTATATATGTGTGTGTGTGTGTGTGTGTGTGTGTGTGTGTGTGTGTCTGTGTGTCTGTGTGTCTGTGTGTGTCTATGTCTGTGTGTCTGTGTGTGTCTGTGTGCATGTCTGTGTCTGTGTGTATAGATAGACAGACAGACAGACAGACAGAAGATAGAGATAGATAGATAGTAGATAGATAGATAGATAGAAGATAGATAGATTAGGACACACACACGCATTATATATATATATATATATATATATATATAAACACATGTACATGCATATGTGTATTTGAGTGCGTGTCTGTATCTGTGTGTGTCTATGTCTGTGTATTTCTGTATCTGTGTGTGTGTTGTATGTGCGCTCGCGCACGCACGTTCAACCGACCGATAAAAAAATGGTATATCAGTGTCACTTTCAAACGATGTTGAATGGTGATAATCCCAGATGGCGTGAGGTACGTAAATTCAGGCATGACACTTAGCGAAAGTACCAAACACGCATTTTATACGGCAAAGAAGCTATGACTGGCATTAATTCTGTCACTTGCAGCCAGGTTTTCAATCCAGAACAACTACAAAAATGGATCGTTAGCCATGAAACGTATGGACCCAGTGGGCACACTGTGGGTGCCAGGCAAGGGTGCAAAATTGTGATTTGCACATTGTACGCCTGAATACTTTGGTCGAACTGGCCTCCCTGCCCAACTGGTCAACAGTTTCAGTTTTAGTTTCAGTTTCAATTTCCCAAGACGACGTCTCCGCGCTCGGAATGAATTCCATATGCACTAACGTCACAGGTGCTGTTTGATGGAGAAGATCAAGAATGATCACGGCACAAGTCTCAAGTCTACACATAAACCTAGGCGCTGGCTAGGTCCTGAGGTCCTACCTAGATAGTTCCATAACCCTGAGGTCGTAGGGGAGTGAGGTGGCAGAGACCTCAACTTTTCCCGGGACCAGCACCACGAGGGCGGCGCCCATCCCGTCTCCCTCGCTTCAAATTCACATTCATATTCACATTTATTTTTTTACCAAGACTTCAGAGAGGTCAGAAGGTTAATTGGTCTTCACGGGGGTGGGACCAGAGAAATCAACCTATCTCTCCAATCTTTTTTACCAAGGCAGCCGGGCACTGCCCTGCTCTTCACGATTTTCAACTGCCGTGGCATCTTTAGCGTGCGCAGCCAGAAGGCACACGGGTCCGACTCGTTTCTCGTCCAATTCCGAAGGACGAGACGTTCAGTTCGATTTTCCGGTCAAACTGAGGAGAAAAGTCGAGTCATATACGCGGAGCTAACCCTGGAACCTCGAGTTTAGTTATTGGAAGGCGAACGTCTGAACCATTCTGCCACTCTTCTCACTGCTCTACAGGGAAAGGTTTGCGTGCTGGGGAGATGTGCCGGATGCATCGGGGAAAAATAAATAGATGCCAAAAGAGACTTGCAGAGTTTGCGCCGCAACGTAATTTATGTATGATCTTGACCCCGTTGCATTAATGTATATACCTAATTATGTACAAATTGTGAACATGCATTTGTATACTATTTAAGTTTTGTTCACATCCCATGACAAGGGGCTATAGCTTATTCACATTAAACACACACACACACACACTCTCTCTCTCTCTCTCTCTCTCACACACACACACACACACACACACACACACACACACACACACACACACACACACACACACACACACACACACACACACACACACACACACACAATGATAAGTGAGACGCATTTTGCATTGATAGAAGAGAATATGAACATTTATTAAAACTTAAAGAGAATAATTTAATAACGCTTTGTTAGATAAACTGTTAGCCTCAGTTCATGACCAAAAATTATTCTGGGAAAATGCGCATAAAGTCTCCTTTAAGAAAAGTATGTTAGCAATGAAACTACGGTAGAAGATTGGTTTCGTCATTTTAGAAACTTACAGGAAAAAGACGCCGATAATGATGATGAAATAGAGGTAGAAAACAGTAATGGTTATTTTAATCGACCGATCTCAAAGGAAGAAATCCTGTTAGCATTTAGGAAGTAAAAAATAGAAAAGCTGCCGGGCCAGATGGGATGATTGGTGAGTTGCTTAAAACTGCAGGAAATCATGTAATTGACTTCTATTTGGTGTTCTTTAATGCTTTATTTCAGAAAGGCCTGTTTCCGAAAAATTGGACTGAAGGTATTGTGCTCCCTTTGTATAAGAAAGGTAATGTCAATGATCCTAGTAATTACAGAGGCATCACATTGTGTGACGTCAGTAGTAAAATTTACAGTGCTGTTATAAATCATCGTTACAAGAGTGGGTTCTAGAAAATAGCATAACGGGAGAACATCAGGCTGAGTTTCAAAAGAATTATTCGACTATCAATCATATGTTTACTTCGTTAGCTTTAGTACAAAAACAGTTTTCTTTCAATCGTAAGTTATATGTTGCCTTTATCGATTTTTAGAAGGCTTTTGGTTCAATTAACCGACAAATTCTCTGGTCTGTTTTAGTGAAGAATGGAATAAATGGAAATTTGTAACAATGTATCAAAAGTATGTATGAAAATGTCAAGGTTAGAGAGTAAAACGTTAATCAAAACTGACAGACTATATACGACGTACATATGGTGTGAAACAGGGCGATGTGTGTAGTCCAGTTTTGTTTTAGCTTTTCATTAATGAACTTGCTGTAAAAATAATAGCGAATGGTAAACATAGAAAAATTTCACCCATGATTATTCTGAGCTTTTTATTTTACTTCTTGCAGATGATGAAGCACTGTTGTCAGAAACTGTAATTGGTTTCCAAATACAATTGAATAATTTACAGGAAGCAGCACGTTCACTCGAATTAAAAGTTAACCTAAATAAAAGTAAAATAACTGTGTTTAGAAAAGGAGGGTATTTAGCATCAAGAAAAAGATGGACATATAATAATGATGTGATGCCTGTTGTTAATGCGCATAGATATTTAGGTATATTATTTTCTACTAAACTTAGCTTTGCTCCAGCATATACTGATCACGCTAGTAAAGCTAAAAATGCTGTGTTGTGTATTCTACGAAAATTACGTACCTTAAATAACAGAAGTTTGCCTTTATTTTTGAAGCTGTTTGATTCCCAGATACAACCTATTGTCCAGTATGGTGCAGAACTATGGGGTCTTGATGATATTGCTGCATTCCATCGTGAAAAAGTACAATTATTTGCTTTAAAGAAATTTTAGGAGTTGAAATGAGGACGCCCAATGACTTGGTATATGGGAAACAAACAGATATCCAATTTATATAACTTGTGCAACAGGATGCATCAGTTACTGGTTAAAATTAACTGGAATGGATAATCACAGGCTGCCATGTAAAGCATATAAAATGTTGTATGATCTGGATGCTAGAAACAAAAGAAACTGGGATTCAAACGTCCGTTGTATTTTGTATCGGTAGGTTTTGGTTTTGTATGGGTGAATGAAGGTGTCCAGGATATCAACCGATTTTTGCATGCCTTTAAAGATGGATTGATTGCATGTAGATGGCAGGAATGGAACTTTCATATCAGGAATAGTGATGGATTTCTGATTCAGCTAAAAACCTTGGTGTCTGCATTGACTCTACCCTCTCCATGAACAACTTTGTTTCTCAAACTGCCAGATCTTGCTACTATCACCTCCATCGTATAAGCCTGATCAGGAAGTATCTCTCTGTCAAAACAACTGCAAAACTCGTTCTCTCCTTCATAATGTCTCGCATTGACTATTGCAATTCACTCCTGTCGGTCTTCATGCCTCCACCACTCACATCCTACAGCGCATTCAAAACAATGCTGCACGACTTGTACTCAAAAAGAAAAAAGCTGACCACATATCTCCTCTCCTGGCACAACTTCACTAGCTCCCTGTATCAAAGCGCATACAGTACAAACTAGACACCATGTGCTACACAAGCCTCAATAACGCAGCCCCCGATTACCTGTCAAGCCTACTTGAGATCTATCTTCCCTCACGTACCCTCCGCTCTGCCTCCGATCCTCTGACTTTTCGCTTTCCACGCACTAAGCTCAATACCTATGGTCCACGAGCCTTCTCTGTTTCTGGTCCGCTCTCCTGGAACAAACTTCCTCTCTCAGTCCGTCAGCAACCTACTTTTGTCTCCTTCAAGTCCGCTCTCAAAACTCACCTTTTCTCCTCTGCATAAAATCCTGACCTCACTCAATCCCTCTGCAGCCTGTCTCCACTCGGAGGGGAATCACATTGCAATATATAATTGTATATAATATGCTCTCTATAATTTTCCATTGTTTTTATTCTTTCTCCCCATTTATAGCCCCGTGTGTGTGTGTGTGTGTGTGTGTGTGTGTGTGTGTGTGTGTGTGTGTGTGTGTGTGTGTGTGTGTGTGTGTGTGTGTGTGTGTGTGATGTGTGTGTGTGTGTGTGTGTGCGTGGGTGCGTGTGTGTGCGGGCGTGCGGCGGTGTGTGTACGTGCGTGCGTGTGTGTGTGTTTCAGCGCTTAGATTTGATTTTGCGCTATATAAATATTGTAATTATTAATTATTATTATGGATTTGAAGTATACAGAACATTTTGCACAGTACATGACATGAAACATTATTTGCAGATGAATTTAGACAGACATTTGACACTGATTTTGACAAAATTCAGATCTGGTGTCTCAGAAATTACTCAGCATCAGTTTCAGTACAGGAAACATTCTACCAAAGATTTAGAGTGTCCATTGTGTACAGATGGGAATGAAGATGAGTATCATTTTGTTTTGTGTTGCCCTATCTAGCAATTATGAGCTCAGTATATTCCGCTAAAGTACATTAGATACCTTAGTCAGTTTCGACTATGTTTGCTTTTGGCATCAAAAAAGAAATTACCGTCAGAAATGTATCAGTTTACTTATTTAAAGCATTTAACCTACGATCAACTTTAATATCGCAACTTTTTGTGTTATAAATGTTGCATGTTCTTCTGCGTACATGAAATGCATGTTCGATATATCTTGTATACCGCACCCCTTCATGAGGGGGCAATGGCTATATGAATAAATCATCCGCATCTCTCTCTCTCTCTCTCTCTCTCTCTCTCTCTCCTCTCTCTCTCTCTCTCTCTCTCTCTCTCTCTCTCTCTTTGTCTCTCTGTGCATATCACTGACAGATATACAGAACTAGATGAATGTGACTTGCTACTCTTTCTGTTGCTGACATTTTGTTTTGTTTTGTTTGTTTGTTTGTTTGTTTGTTTGTTTGTTGTTTGTTTGTTTTTTGTTTGTTTTTTGTTTGTTTGTTTGTTTGTTTTTAGTGAGACAGTTAAATGTTAGATATTGGTTTTCGACCGAGGTTCGATGTGTATCGACAGTTTAACTAGGGTGGATTTTTCAATATTACTCTCCAACCTAATTTTCCGCAGCTAATATGTAACACATATAACAGTCAAAGCTGAACAACTGCAAATGCTTGCGGGACTGTGTTGCTGGGGGGGCGGGGGGTGAGCGAGTTTGAAGAGAGAAGAGAGCAGAGACAGAGGGAGACACAGAGAGAAAGAGAGACAGACAGACAGACTGAGACAAATACAGACAAAGAGAAAAAGAAAGAGACAGAGAGAACAACAGAACAGAAAGAGAGACAAGACAGAGAAGGAAAAAAAGACAGATAGACAGAGACAAAGAAGAGAAAAAGAAAGAAAGAGAGAGAGGGGGGGGAGGGGAGGGGAGAGAGAGAGAGAGAAGGAAAAAAAAGGTTGGCATCAATTATTTGTCAGTGATGAGTTGATAGGCATGTGACGGTCTGAAGTATTTTCCATGAATGCAGTTGTTTCCGTTATTATATCATCTCTCTCTCTCTCTCTTCTCTCTCTCTCTCTCTCTCTCTTCTCTCTCTCTCTCTCTCTCCTCTCCTCTCTCCTCCCCCTCCTCTCCTCCCTCCCCTCCCTCCCCTCCCCCCACCCTCTCCTCTCTCTCTGTGATAGAAAGAAGAGAGAGTGTAGGGGAGCGTGTGCAAATCAGTGTGTGCGGTGTGTGACAAAGCAGTCTCTGGTATAAACACCACCAAAAGCTGTCTGCCACACTCATTCTAACTCTTATATACTCCATTTGTATTAGCTTTCGCATACATACATATACACACTACATGTGCACACAACCACACCACACACATGCACACACACAACACACACACACAACACACACCACCTGAACACCATTCAAGAAAAGCAGATCAAACACCAGAAACATAAAAGAGCGAACTTTACACGCCTACGAGGGTCCCATGTGCAGTTATACAAACACGCTCAGCAGTACCGTAACCTACACACACTGCTTCCAGCTTCTCAAAGCCCCCACCACCACCCCACCCCTGTGGGGATGCCGGGGGTTCTTTCAGTACAAATAGTATCGACACCTTCTGGAAATTCTGTGCTAGAAATTTCCTCCTCTTTTCTGTCCCTCTCTTTGTTTTTCTGCCTTGTCCCTTTGCTTTCCGACATTTCTCCCTATCATTTTCTGCTTTGCTAGTCCATTCACCTGTATGTGCTCGATAAAGTCTTACGTACTTTCTCTTAGGACTGAGAATTGGATACACTTATTAAGTGCATTTTTGGCTCTAGGGAAAGGATATATGCGGAAGCAATTTTAGGTAATTTGGGCCCGTTTTTAGATTATGTTTTGGTATCCTTAGTCATGTTTAAATTTGTGTTCAGGTATGTTTCATAAATCCCCTGTGCGATAAATTGGACGGAGTGGTCAACGCCAGGGGCATCTTCTTAGATTATGTGCACGAATGCATTGATATGCTTGCTTAATTTTCTTTTCTCTTTCATTTTCCAGTTGAAGCATTGTGTATGTTTTGAAACCGTTTATAGCCGTGATATGGCTCTACGCAGTCGGCTGGGCTTTAACCCTATGACTCCTGTACCTTGTCCACTAGCATCTTGCATTGCCAACCGTGCTACAAGAGCAAAACCTTAAATTAATTTTTGCCTCCCTCACCCTGCCCTTTGATTACCTAACCCTAAAGGAAGCTGGTGGATAGTGTGAGGGAGGAAGTCAAAGGGTTAAGTTTTTGCAGTTGGTGGATAGGGTGCAGGAGTCAAAGGGTTAAACAAAAATAACAGTAAAAGTAACAGCTTCTGAAAGGTGGACACCCCAAGATGGCCGCGCTGTAGCACGCAGCACGGCGCGAGTAGCCACTCTGCTTACTTTTACGCTCTATGACACACACACACACAGACACACACACACACACACACACATACATACACACACACACACACACACACACACATGCCACACACACACACACACAACACACACACACACACACACACACACACACACACACACACCACACACATTTATACATATACACACACACGATCACCTTCACCACACCAGACATACATACACATACGCAAAAGCACACAGACATATACGGAAACACACACACACACACACACACACACACACACACACACACACACACACACACACACACACACACACACATACACACACACACTCACACACACACACACACACACACACACACTCACAATCATACGCACACACATACACACACACACCATACCACACCACCCGCAACTCACTCCCCTCTCCTAACCCATAATATGCTGATCTAAGCAGGGGAAAACTGCCCCCCTCCCCCAACCCCCAAGGAACACAATGCATTACAACATGGGCCACATCGTGACCCGACACTTGTCTCTAAGCACCTAAGTCAACAACCCCCTGTACCCTCTGCGCTGTTACCACTTCACCACTGTCGACCTCCCACCAGCCAGCCATTGCACAATGTTCCCACACTTAACCCTTTGACTCCTGCACCTATCCCCCAACAGCAAAAACTTGACCCTTTGATTTCCTCAGCCTGCTGTCGACCTCCAAAAATAAAGGGTTGGAACTACACACCAAGAAGACTGAAGTCATGGTAATCAGTAAAAAAACATGAAATCCCCTCATGCAAAATAACAGCAAACGGCGCAACCTTGAGACAGGTTGATAAGTTTAAATATCTGGGAACGATCATCTCAACAGACGGCAGATGCACATCAGAAACAGCCAACAGAATCGGCCCAGCTAAAACAGCATTGAAGAAGATGAAAAGCATTCTTACCAACAAATACCTATCAATTAACATGAGGAAGAGGGTTCTTGAATGTTATATAGAACTGATAATGTTATACGGTTGTGAGGCGTGGACGGTCAACAAGCAAAGCCAGAACAAGATTGAGGCAGCCGAGATATGGTTTCTAAGAAGAGTGTTGAGAGTTCCATGGGCAGCAAAGAAAACAAACGAGACAGTCTTGATGGAGGCAGACACAAGAAGATCATTCATAAGGAAGATTAGGAAAAGACAGGCAACAGTTATGTGCCATTTTATGAGGAAAGGGTAATTGGAGCATCTGGTCACAACAGGAAAGCTGGAGGGAAAGAGAGCACCAGGTAGACCCCGGGAAAAAATATTGGACGGACTTGCAGAGTGGCTGAGGACAGAGAGGGTGGAAGATGTGCTTGCGGCAACAAGGGATAGATGCATATGGAGGGCCATGATCGCCAACGCCATGTGGCAGGCCACTTGATTATGACTGTCGACCTCACACCAGCCCTTGCACAGTGTTCCCCATACTTGACTCTTTGACTCCCGTACCCTATCCACCAACAGCAACAACTTAACCCTTTGGTTTCCTCAGCCTGCTGTCGACCTCAAACCAGCCAGCCTTAGCACAATGCTCCTCATTCTTAACCCTTTGACTCCCTCACCCTATCCACCAACAGCAAAAACTTGACCCTTTGATTTCCTCAGCCTACTGTCGACCTCACGCCTTTGCGCAATGTCCCCCATACTTAACAGTTTTACTCCCTCACCCTATCCACCAGCTTACTACAATATCGGTCATGATAGTAAAGCAAAAACTTACCCCTTTCACTCCCTCACCCTATCCACCAGCTTCCTGCGCTTATCATTCATAACTGCATAGCATAAACAACCCTTTTAATCCCTCATCCTATCTACCAACTTCCCGAATTTATCATTCATGACTGCAAAACAACTTTTTTAATCCCTCATCCTATCCACCAGCTTCATGTATTTATCAGCCATGACTGCAAAACATAAACTTTTTAATCCTTCATCCTATCCACCAGCTTCATGTATTTATCAGCCATGACTGCAAAGCATAAACAACCCTTTTCATCCCTCATCCTATCCACCAGCCTCCTGCGTTTATCAGTCATGACTGCAAAGCATAAACAACCGTTTTCATTCCTCATCCGATCCACCAGCTTCCTGCGCCTATCATTTACGACTGCAAAGCATAAACAACCCTTTAATTCCTCACCCTACCCACCAACTTCCTGCGTTTATCATTCACGACTGCAAAGCATAAACAACCCTTTTAATCCCTCACCCTATCCACCAGCTTCATGCATTTATCATTCATGACTGCAAAGTAAGTACTTAACCTTTTCATTCCCTCACCCTATCCACCAGCTTCCTGCTTAGAAGCCAAGATAGCAAATCAAAATAGTAATAATAATAATGAAATAGAAAAAATGATGATGATGATGATGATGATAATAATAACAATAATAACAATAGTAATAATAATAATAATAGCAAAGCCAGAACAAGATTGAGGCAGCCGAGATGTGGTTTCTAAGAAGAATGTTGAGAGTTCCATGGACAGCAAAGAAAACAAACGAGACAGTCTTGATTGAGGCAGACACAAGTAGATCATTCATAAGGAAGATTAGGAAAAGACATGCAACATTTATAGGCCATTTTATGAGGAAGGGGGATTTGGAGCACCTAGTCACAACGGGAAAGCTGGAGGGAAAGAGAGCACCAGGTAGACTCAGGGAGAGAATGCTGGACGGACTTGCAGGGTGGCTGGGGATGGGGAGGGTGGGGAGATGCTGGGGGCAACGAGAGATAGAGATGGTTGGAAGTCCATGGTCGCCAACGCCATGCGGCAGGGCACCTGAATAATAATAATAATAATAACAACAATAATAATAATAATCACAACAACAACAATCAAAATATTAATAATAATGATAATGACTGTGCTGTGACTCCCTCACCCTATTTCACCAGCTTCCAGCTAAGAAACCAAGATAGCAAAGCAAAAAAAAGCAAAAATAAAACAGTGATGAGAATATGCCTCAACCAAATCTGCCTTCCCTTTCAGTCACTCCTCCTTTGAACTGGCCCAACTCACCCTTACTTTCCCTCATCAGACGTTCCACCTGCTTTGCCTCTACCGCCCTCCACCCAACTCCAAGAACCGTCTGACTGACTCTACCTTCACTGACGAACTGCCTGACCTTCTGTCTTACTGCAATTCACTCAGTGGTTCCTACATCATCGCCGGGGACTTCAACATTCATTTTGACCATCCTGCCAACACTCTTACTTCTAAAGTTATTGATCTACTGGACTCATATGGTCTGGTTCAGACAGTCAACGTGCCTACACACACACGGGGGCATACCCTAGACGGTATTATCCACAGGGCTGATCAGGCCATCGTGAAGTCCATCACCACTGATCACACCCTCCCTTCTGACCATGTCTGCCTCATCTCTGATCTCCTGCTTTCCCGTCCTCCTCCTCAGAA
>CM060306.1:118968203-118975703 GCA_030674185.1 Monoplex corrugatus | reverse complement strand
ATAATTGACTAACCACAACAATGAACAAGTCAAATAACATTTTAAAGGTAATTCGCTATAGGACTTTTTGACAGGCTAACAAAAAATTCATACAGTAATGATGATGAGGCAAATATGTCAGAAACTGTACTCACAGATAGTGTTGGAATATGTCGTTTTACCCTAACGCAAGAAAGAATATGACTATGTGTTATCTTCTTTCCACACAGACACACTATGTTATTGGTATATTTTGTTTTGAATGCATCAAGTTTCCATCTGTACATAAGGGACTGTATAGTTCTGCTGGCATGAAGCTGCTTAAGTATTTTGCTAACTTCAAAGTTCATGTGACATTTATCATACTTTTTCTGTTTTAATTGGAACTGCTTCCAGACGTAGTTGTCCACTAAAGTGTAATTCTCGTGCAACGAGAGAGAAAGCTGGATATTGTTTGAATCTGGTGAGTTATTAGCTCCCCGTTTGGCAGCCCTGTCAACTTTATTATTATAACTAAAAGAACTATGAGAAGGTATCCAGCAGAAAGTAATATCAGTGCCTCTTAAAGATAAATTATGAATCAAGTGACTTATTTCCAGAATCATTTCTGATCTTGTTTGTAATTTTGATAATTCAAGAGCCTGAAGTACTGATTTTGAATCAACGCAAAGAAGTATCTGAAAAATTGTCCTAGGAAGACTTATCAGAAAGTTTAAAGCCATTAATATTGCAAAGAGTTCAGCTGTAAAGATAGATTTATCAAGTCCTATGTAGAAAGATTTTTCAATTTTGAGAGCAGGTATTAAAAACGCTGAGCCTGCTTTTCTTTCAATTACTGACCCATCAGTGTAAATTTTCAAATGATCAGAATATACGTCGTTTATATGACATTTAACCTGACTTGCCAGTAAGTTTATATTGTCTCCTTTTTTTAAATTAGTGTGGTGTACGTCAAATCGTGCTCTTTGGAGTTCCCAACTGGGTACTGGCGAAAAGGAGGGTCGTATAGATACAGGATCTACGTCTAGATCAATTCCTGAGCCTTTCATGACGTCAGATGTGTATGTTGCAAGTGTGACCTGTGAAGATATTGATTTAGCTCGTTTTGGAAAGTCGGTATCTGATCTCAGTTTAATTTCTGTTTCTTTAATGTCTGTGTGTGTGTGTGTGTGTCTGTGTTTGTGTGTGCATTTGTAAGTAAGTGTGTGTGTGTAGGTGTGTAGGGGTGTGTGTGTGTGTATGTGTGTGTGTGTGTGTGTGTGTGTGTGTGTGTGTGTGTGTGTGTGTGTGTGTGTGTGGCAGCCATGCTGAGCTCAGCTTCCGTAAGATAGTTACTGAACATCAAGGTAGTTACAGTGTGTGTGTGTGTGTGTGTGTGTGTGTGTGTGTGTGTGTGTGTGTGTGTGTGTGTGTGTGGTGTGTGTGTGTGTGTGTGAGTGTGTGTGTGTGTGTGTGTGTGGGTGTGTGTGTCTGTCTTTCTGTCTGTCTGTGTGAGTGTGTCTGTGTTTGTGTGTGTGTCTGTGTGTCTGTTTCTCTCTGTCTGTCTGTCTGTCTATCTGTTTGCTTGTCTGTGCATAAGCATTGTGTAGGGGTGTGTGTAGGTGTGTAGGGGTGTGTGTGTGTGTCTGTGTGTGTGATTATGTGTATCTGTGTGTTTGTGTGTGTGTGTGTGTGAGCGTGTCTGTGTGATTATGTGTGTGTGTATGTGTGTGTGTAAGTGTGTGTGTGTGTGTGTGTGTGTGTGTGTGTGTTCGTGTCTGTGTGTCTGTCTGTCTGCCTCTGTGTGCATGTATGTGTGTATGTTTGTGTGTGTGTGTAAGTGTGTGTGTCTGTGTGTCTGTTTCTCTCTGTCTGTCTGTCTGTCTATCTGTTTGCTTGTCTGCCATAACAATAATCAGTAATAATAATAACAATAATGATAATAACTGACTCCCTCACCCTATCCACCAGCTTCCTGCATCGTGTGCTCCACAGATATTGATGACTGGAAACATACCATTTGGATCACAAGCGAATAATAACTGTTTACAAAGGAAACACACGGGTTGACACAGGCGGTAAGTACCAGAGGGTAAATTATATCAATATATAGACAATCAGTCATTCATTACCGACAATCAACACCGTGTCTGCTTTGATGATATGAAAGCAACAGGAAGCCAGCCACTGTGAAGGCATGCATTACACTGCAGTCATGCTGAGCTCAGCTTCCGTACGATAGTTACTGAACATCAAGGCAGTTACAGTGTGTGTGTGTGTGTGTGTATGTGTGTGTGTATGTGCATGTGTGTGTGTGTGTGTGTGTGTGTGTGCTGTGTGTGTGTGTGTGTGTGTGTATGCAAGTGTGTGTGTGTGTGTGTGTGCAAGTGTGTGTGTGTCTATGTGTGTGTGTTTGTGTCTGTCTGTCTGTCTGCCTGTGTGTGTGAGTGTGTGTGTGTTTGTGTCTGTCTGCCTGTCTGTCTGTCTGCCTGTGTGCCTGTCTGTCTGCCGGTCTGTCTGCCTGTGTGTGTGGAAGTGTGTGTGTGTGTGTGTGTGTGTGTGTGTTGTGTGTGTGTGTGTGTGTGTCTGTGTCTGTTTGTGTGTGTCTGTCTGTCTATCTGTCTGTCTGCCTGTCTGTGTGCATGCGTGTGTGTGTGCGTGTGTGTGTGTGCGTATGCGTCCGTGCATAAGCATTGATTGTTTCTATCCTTGTAAAGAGCAACGAGCATGCTTTTGACATTAATGTTTACGCTGTGGATGAAATTATTCATATCATGTTGCCATTAGCTTCATACAGACTTCTACCGAAACACACACACACACACACACACACACACACACACACGACACACACACACACACAAAGATACAAACACACACACAGACATACACACACACACACACACAAACACACACACACACACACCAAAAAGCCCATACACACATATATGGAGTCATAATACACGCAACATCGCAGACATGACAACGAGAATTTTTTTTATTAACCTTTCAATTCCTGCACACACATACACACACACACACACACACACACACACACACACACACACACACACACACACACACACACACACACACACACACACACACATACACACACACACACTCACATTAACCTTTTAAGTTCCCATGAAAGTTGGTACGGTGAATTGACTGAGCACAGGTGGGGGGGGGGGGGGAGGGGATAGGTAGGGAGAGGGAGGGTAGCAAAGGTACAACCCTATCAACATGAACATATGGCAGCCGGCTTTACAATCGTTATCTCAAAATCACTGATAAACATTTAGAATAATAATCAGCCCTTTCGCTAAAACATTGTGCAATTTCCCTGTAAAGTTGCGTGTAATTACTAATAACTTAATCTGATTATGGTGTCATGTAGTGCTGTTTTTTTTTTTCCATGTTCACATATTATAATGACCTTGTCAGTGTGCCAACTGATACTGAGGTAGTAGTAGCTTTGGTGTTCTCGTCCAAGAATCACTGAATATAGTTATCAAGAGGCAGACAGAGTTAGACAGAGAGAGACAGACAGACAGACAGAGAAAGAGACAGAGAGAGAAAGAGACAGAGAGACAGAGAAGAAGTCACAGAGAGAGATAGAGACACAGAGACAGAGAGAAAGAGAGAGGGGAGAGAGAGAGAGAGAGAGAGACAAAGACAGAGAGAAAGAAGAAAGACAGACAGATTAGAAAGAGAGAGAAAGAAGTAAACAGAGAGACAGACAGACAGAGATAGAGACACAGAGACAATGACAGAGAAGAAAGAGCGAGAAAGAAGAAAAGCACACAACACACACACACACACACCACACACACACACACACACACACACACACACACACACACACACACACACACACACAACACACACATATACACACCCACCGCGCGCGCGTGAGAGAGAGAAAGAGAGAGAGATAGAAAGAGAAAAACGATAGAAAGAGTGAGAGAAATGATCACGCCACATCACATAATTGTATATATAATACATGTACGCTGAGATCTGCCAGTGATCACAATTGAAAAAAAAAATAGACTGAACGGAATTAATTCAGCAGATCAAAAGATAAATGAGATTATGAGATTATGGAAATACATCATTTGCTTAGTGAAAGAACAAAAAAAAAAACAAAAAAGTATCCACTACTGTGGCTCTTTTCCTCGCATGACGACAACAGGAAGCCAGTGACTCTGAAAGAATGCACGGTTACATACATACATAATGAGCACAGCATCCGTACGGTAGTACTTAACGCCATAATACTAATAGTCTCATTCAAGGCACTAACATAAACGTTTGTTACCAACCAGTGACGGTGGTTTAGTGGTTAGCACAACGGACTACCGATTGGAGGGTTGTGGGTCGACAGATCTGGCTGAAGCACCTAAGGAATCAGCTGAGTGCCATGAATCCCTCTTAACCCTTCCACTCCCGCACCCTGTCCACCAGCATCCTGCATCGACAACCATGCTAGCAAAGCAAGAACTTAACCCCCCCTTTACCAGTCGCCGGGTGTAGTGGTTAACGCAACAGACTACTGACTGGAAGGTTGTGGGTTCGAATCCCCATCAGTACTTTCAAAAATCATTGTGGGGTTTTTCGGCTCTAACCGGCTCCTACCCAGAGTTGGGCGTGCTAAGGGCTCATTGGGAATACTGGAACTACACAGTCGAGTCTCATCCACTTGGCGGATGCGTCATTGAGGGTGTTGCTCAGAATCAGATCTTCTGACCAACACCGCAGGTGTCTGTATCTTCTCGGGCCTGGTTGACGCCAGGATACGCTTGTGATAGTAAGCGTAGAATACAGCCCTGTCACGCGTCTCAATCCAGATGGAACTCCATAGCATCATGATTATCATCCACATCAACATTATCATCATCGCATAATATAAACTGTTTCAGCTTCTGTGGCCATTAAATTGAAGTAGAAAATGGGACGAAAAAAAAAGGTGAGCACAAAGGTAACCTCCCTGAGTGCAATGATCCTCAAAACAAAAACAAAAAAAAGAAACTTAACCCTTTGATTTTCCCCATCCTGTCCACCAGCTTCCTCCAGGAAGTCAAAAGGTGAAGTTTTTACAGTTTGTGGATAGGGTGCGGGAGTCGAAGGGTTTTAAACAAACACCAAAATTAGGCAAGTGTTTCGAACCACTAGGCCACTGCTCTCCTAACCGTGATACTAAGCACTGAAAACTGGACAGGCGGCAGGAAGATGGGTGGGTGGGTGGGGTGGTGAAGGGGAGAGCGTTTTTTTTGTGTGCGTGTGTGTGTGTGTGTGTGTGTGTGTGTGTGTGTGTGGTGTGTGTGTGTGTGTGTGTGGTGTGTGTGTGTGTGTGTTGTGTTGTGTGTGGGGGAGAGGGTGGCAGATAAACATGCATGCTGGTTAATCCAATACCAACTTTCCACAAAATCCCCTGGACATTGGTCTCACACCTTTTCATCAAAAGTTCACAAATTCTGGCCCTGTTCACCCCACCCCCACCCCCACCCCTCAAGCCACAAACGAGTTGTTATCCCCAGCCACACACGGCTAACCACCAAACATCCGACTGTTGGCCCTTCGTCTGACACAAGCCTACAAAATGTTGCCTGTCCATGTCCCATCCACCAGAGACATAAACGCAAAAGATCGGCGACCAACTGACTGACCAAAGACACGAATACAAATATCTGCATCACCTGACCGACCAAAGACTAGAATTCAATGATTTGAATGACTGGCGCTACCTGACCGACCAAAGACATTACTACAAAGATCGGCACTACTTGATCTACTAAAGACATGAATACAAAGATCCAGCACCACATGACCGACCAAGACTCGAATTCAATGATTTGAATGACTGGCCCTGCCTGACCGACCAAAGACTCGTGTACAAAGATCGGCACTACTTGATCGACCAAAGACATGAATACAAAGATCAGCACCACCTGATTGACCAAAGACTCGAATGCAATGATTTGAATAACTAGAACTACTGCCTGACCAGCCAAAGACACTAGTACAAAGATCGGCACTACCTGATCGTTCAAAGACATGAATACAATGATCGGTACTACCTGATCGACCAATGACATGAATATGATGACTGGTACTACCCGTTCAACCAATGACATAAATAGGAAGATCAGCACTACCTGATCAACCAAAGACATGAATAGAAAGATCGGCACTACCAGACTGACCAACAACATGAATACGATGATAGGTACTACCACATCTACCAAGACATCAATACAAAGATTGACACTACCCGTTCAATCAAAGACATGGATAGGGTGATTGGTACCACCAACCCTACCAAGGACATGCATACAAAGATTGGCACACGGATGAATGTCCAAGCCAGACAGGACCAGAGTCTTCAGAGCATGTTCTACACTTCTGCCCACTGTTCAGAAACGAAAGAAACGAAGAGTTGCTAAATGGAGAAACTCTGGAACAGCAGCTTTACAGTAACAAAGAAGACTTGATTAAAAAAAAAAATAATAATAATAAAAGAAAAAGAAAAGAAAAGAGAAGCACACATATCTCTTTCATCCAGATCATCTAGACCAACTATTTAAGGCGAAATCATGCTCGTATACACAAGAGAGAGAAGAGAGACAGACAGACGAGAGAGACAGACAACAGACAACAGACAGCACAACAGACAACAGACAAACACACACAACACACACACACACACACACACACACACACACACACACACACACACACACACACACACACACACACATACAGCGAGAGAGAGAGAGAGAGAGAGAGACTCACTTGTAACTGAAGTGATTGATTACACTCGTAAAACATCTGTGGACAGGCGGGATTTATTAAAGCTATTATGTCATATTACTGTCATTACTGAAATCGTCTATCTTTCAGTATTAAAGGGGAGAGTGAATGATTTAATGTTCTTACACTTTTATAGGTACTTATCATCTAGTTTATGTTCAGCCGCTTTGGAAGAGCCACTGGCCACATATCAGTAAGCCATTAGTCAGATACTTTGTCCTCTCCCCCCTCGACGCTTAACGGTACAAGAGAACAGAAAAGAAAGTTAAGTTCGTCCTCTCTCTTCTTTCTCTCTCTCTCTCTCTCTCTTCTTCTCTCTTCTCTCTCTCCCTCACACCACACACACACACACACACACACACACACACACACACACACACACACACATCACACTCGCGCGCACACACTCACACTCGCGCACACACACACACACACATACTCATACACAAATATGTACAACACATCCAAACACACAAACAAACACACAGATACATACACACACACAAATGATTACACACACACACACACACACACACCACACACACAACACACACACACACACACACACACACACACACACACACACACACACACACACAACATACACACACACGCACTCTCTCTCTCTCTCTCTCTCTCTCTCTCTCTCTCTCTCTCTCTCTCTCTCACGTCAACTGTTTGATCGTCTGGTTTGAACTAAGGGGGCTGGGCACGTGGTGATCAACA
>CM060306.1:118930703-118950703 GCA_030674185.1 Monoplex corrugatus | reverse complement strand
CGTGTAGTCACCACTGCGACTGGTAATGTTTGTGTTAATGGTAAAGAATTTCTAAATATATTGTTTATCAAGATGTAATCAATTTGATTTCTTGCGCTGTCTCCTGGATTCATCTATCGTCCATTTTCTTCTGTTAGGTTCCTCAAACCAAGTATTTCCTGTTATAAATGTGTTTACTTGTGCCGACTCAACAAATTTGTTTCCCCTTTCATTCCGCGTGCCAAGGACATGAGGTCTAACTATGTTATCTACTTTCTTTCTGTCTACTTTAGCATAAAAATCTATTATTAGTGTAATGTCCTGTGATTCAGATTGAGCCTTGGCTGTCTCTTATTCTGCTAAGAAATTATAAATTTTTTTTCCTCAGTATTTGCGGATGTTGGTGCACATACTTGGTTGATGGTGATATCAAATGGCTTGCCCTGCAATTTAACTTGAAAACTGCAGTTGATACAGCCCAAGTATCCTTTGGTAGACTTGACGTGGCATAATAATAATAATTACAGAATTTATGCGGTGCTAGATCTTGACCAATCAAACCAAAACGCACTCACGTACCAGGCATACGCCTACAATCGACAAAGACCACCTTACAATATTTAATATACAGACTGAGGGATAGACGTAGTTGTAGAATTCATTCTTTGGAAAAGAGGTGTGTTTTTTAACTTGGATTTAAAAGCAGAAAGGGTAGGTGTAAGGCGAAGGCAGAGCGAAGTCTATTCCAGGCTGACGGTCCTGAGACAGCAACAGAACACTGGCCAACACTTGATAGTTTAAATCTAGGGACCTGAAGGGAAACAATGTCTAAAACTGAGCGCAAGGTGCGAGCTGGCGTATAAATGTTGATGTTGTCACAAATACATGATAGAGCAGACTCATCATCATCAGGTGCCCTGTCGCATGGCGTTGGCGATCATGGACTTTCATCTGTCTCTATCTCTCATTGCCCCTTACATCTCCCCCACCCTCCCCGTCCCCAGACACTTTGCAAGTCCGTCCAGCATTTTCTCCCTGGGTCTGCCTGGTGCTCTCTTTCCCTCCAGCTTTCCCGTTGTGACCAGATGCTCCAAATCCCCTTCCTCATAAAATGGTCTATAAATGTTGCCTGTCTTTTCCTAATCTTCCTTTGAGTGATCTACTTGTGTCTGCCTCTATCAAGACTGTCTCATTTGTTTTCTTTGCTGTCCATGGAACTCTCAACATTCTTTTAGAAACCATATCTCGGCTGCCTCAATCTTGTTCTGGCTTTGCTTGTTGACTGTCCCCGCCTCACAACCGTACAACAGTATTGGTTGTATATAACGTTCAAGAACTCTCTTCCCGATGTTAATTGATAGGCATTTGTTGGTAAGAATGCTTGTCATCTTCTTGAATGCTGTTTTGGCTTTGTCGATTCTGCCGGCTATTTCTGATGTGCATCTGTTGTCTGATGAAATGATCGTTCCCAGGTATTTAAATTTATCAACCTGTGTCAAGGTTGCGCCATTTGCTATTATTTTGCATGAGGGGATTTCATATTTTTTACTGATCACCATGACTTCAGTCTTCCTGCTGTTTAGTTCCAGCCCCTTACCTTTGCTTTCTATTTCTAGTATATTCACCTGGGTTTTGTAGACTGGTGAATAGATTTGTAACACAAGGTATCCAGCTTATATTCAGTTCCTTTTAAGAAAGGCAACTAGCGAACAGAGCGAAGGAGAGGACTGACATAATCAAACGTTTTCTTTTTAGCATCTCAGTATTGTGAAAAACTGTCCCAGTATCAATGGCCGCTGAAGTGGTGTAAAAAAAAGTGGAACAGTTTTAAGCAAAAAGAACAAAAATATGACAATATCCTATTTCAGAGCCTTCAGAGTGTTTTGAGAAATTCTGGCTTAGTGTCGGTTGCAGATTTAGTTTTCTGAAGATAACATTTCATGTTTGGAAAGTTCCATATGCAAAATGACATGTGACAGGAAAGGATCTAAAAGGGATCTGGCTTTCAAATCAAGCACTCGAGCTTGTATAGACGCGATTCCCTCGTGAGGTTTGAATTATTAAAGCCTCATTACTCTTTATGGAGTATAGAGCCTGGACATAAAAGATATCTTTGTAATCTCTACACAGTTATTTGATCGTCTCCCATTAGATGTTTCCAGCCATAAATTCTTCCAGAAAATTTAATCTTAATCTCTCTTCATGTGTTCGAACTTCCTGTTTTGCCTGTGATTCTTTTCTTTGTTTTGTTGTTGTTGTTGTTGTTGTTGTTGTTCTTGTTCTTGTTGTTCTCCTTTCTTTTGTTTGTCTGCTCCATTTTCGGAGCCACTTTCGTGGCACTGATCCCACACCGCTCATTCTGGCTCTTCCACACACCACCAGCGTCAAGGTCTTTAAGTCTCAAAGTCCTAGTGCCAAGAAGCTCATTGCAGTCAGCGATATCAAACCGCCATAGCACAACCCACCAGAGGACACTCTGCACTTCTGCCAGGTCGCCCTGGTGGAATTCAACAATGCCTGTTCTGATCCAACTTATTTAGGACACTGCCTCCTATGCATTCCTTGGGGGTTTCACCAAGAGGTTTCAGTAAGTCAAATAATTTTCTAAAAGGATTCACGCTTCTGCATGCCTGGCAACTTGTTCGTGTTGCTGCACTTCAGGGAAGGAGAATTGTGTCAACTGTTGTGTCTGACTGTCTCCTTCCTCTAATCTCGCGGGCACACACACACACACACACACACACACACACACACACACACACACACACACACACACACACACACACACATACACACACACACACATGCAACACACACACACACACACACACACACACACACACACACACACCACACACAACACTCACGTTGTTTTTATTGTTGTTGTTTTTTGTTGTTGTTGTGTTGTTTTGTTCTTGTTCTTGTTCTTGTTGTTCTTGTTGTTCTCCTTTCTTTGTTTGTCTGAACGACACACTAACGCAGACACACACACTCATACATACACACACACACACACATACACGCACACACACATACACACACACATACACACATACACACACACTCACACACATACACACACTCACACACACACACACAGACACACACATCATACATACACACACATACACACACACACACACACACACACACACACACGCACACACACATACACACACAGATACACACATACATACATATATACATACACACAAACATAACACAACACAACATAACATACACACACACACAGACATACACACACTCATACACACACATACACATACACGCACATACACACGCACATACACATACACACACACACACACACACACACACATGCAACACACACACACACACACACACACACACACACACACACACACACACACATACACATACACATCGTGGACTCAATGTTTCATTTCTGGAGTTTAATCCCACCATGAAACTTAACGAGTTTACCTTCTGCTGCCCATGATGATATTCCATTGATGCATCGACAGCCAATCTATCCTTTGTCACAGCAAGTACATCTCCCAGTGACAAAAGATAGATTTGTATGGAGGACCATGATCGCCAACCCCATGCGCAGGACACACTGATGATGATACATCGACAACAGATCAAACATGCCACCAAGCAGTCTTCCTCTAAGACGACTTCTGTGTTCTCCAGATCATAAAGAATGACAAGTTCTCCAGATGACTTCTTTGTTCTCCAGATCATAAACAATGGCAAGTTCTCCAGATGATCTCTGTGTTCTCCAGACCAGACCATAAAGAATGGCAAGTTCTCCAGAAGACCTCTGTGTTCTCCAGACCAGACCATAAAGAATGAAAAGTTCTCCAGAAGACCTCTGTGTTCTCCAGACCATAAAGAACGACAAGTTCTCCAGAAAGACCTCTGTGTTCTCCAGACCGTAAAGAATGAAAAGTTCTCCAGATGACCTCTGTGTTCTCCAGACCATAAAGAATGACAAGTTCTCCAGATGACCTCTGTGTTCTCCAGACCAGACCATAAAGAATGAAAAGTTCTCCAGATGACCTCTGTGTTCTCCAGGCCATAAAGAATGACAAGTTCTCCAGATGACCTCTGTGTTTTCCAGACCATAAAGAATGACAAGCTCTCTAAATGACCTCTTGTTCTCCAGACCATACAGAATTACAAGTTCTCCAGATGACCTCTGTGTTCTCCAGACCATAAAGAATGACAAGTTCTCCAGATGACCTCTGTGTTCTCCAGACCATAAAGAATGACAAGTTCTCCAGATGACCTCTGTGTTCTCCAGACCATAAAGAATGACAAGTTCTCCAGATGACTCTGTGTTCTCCAGACCAGACCATAAAGAATGAAAAGTTCTCCAGATGACCTCTGTGTTCTCCAGACCATAAAGAATGACAAGTTCTCCAGATGACCTCTGTGTTTTCCAGACCATAAAGAATGACAAGCTCTCTAAATGACCTCTGTGTTCTCCAGACCATACAGAATGACAAATCTCCAGATGACCTCTGTGTTCTCCAGACCATACAGAATGACAAATTCTCCAGATGACCTCTGTGTTCTCCAGACCATAAAGAATGACAAGCTTCTAAATGACCTCTGTGTTCTCCAGACCATACAGAATTACAAGTTTCCAGATGACCTCTGTGTTCTCCAGACCATACAGAATGACAAATTCTCCAGATGACCTCTGTGTTCTCCAGACTATAAAGAATGACAAGTTCTCCAGATGACCTCTGTGTTCTCCAGACCGTACACAATGACAAGTTCTCCAGATGACCTCTGTGTTTTCCAGACCATAGAGAATGACAAGTTCTCCAAATGACCTCTGCGTTCTCCAGACCATAGAGAATGACAAGCTCGCCAACAGACCAAGGTCTTCCAACACGCCAGAGAAAAAGAAAAAAAGTTCTCCTCTAGAAGATCTTCTCCCCCCCCCCACTCCCACCCTACACTTTCACTGTGATATACCTAGGAACGAGACACTAGATGAGTTAGCCGAAAGAGGAGCCCAGGAAGACCCACAGACAACAGTTTCAGTTTCGTTTCAGTTTCAGTTTCAGTCTCTCAAGATGACGTCTCCGCGCTCAGAAGGAATTCCATGTGCACTAACGTCACAGGTGTCATGTGTATGGTGATCAGGCACAAGCCTTAAGCCTGCATATGAACCCATGAGCCGGCCAGGTCCTGAGGCCCTACCTAGACTATGTTTTACCGAGTCTATAGTTTATACTGGTATTTTATCAATCAGCCCACCGCTGGAATAATGTTGGTTACATGTAAATGACGTGTATGTGTGTATCTTACCTTCAAAAAAGGAACATACATTATAAAGTAAATAAACAAATAATCAAAGGTATAATGCTGACAATCTTCAAAAGAAGAACATACATATAAACAAAAAACACATAATTAAAGATCTGATGCTGACAACTTTTTAAAAAAGGAACATACATATAAAGTAAATAAACAAAATTAAGGTATGATGATGACGACCTTCAAAAAAAGGAACATACATATAAAGTAAATAAACAAATATTTAAGGTATGATGATGACGACCTTCAAAAAAAGGAACATACATACAAAGTAAATAAACAAATGATTAAAGGTATGATGCTGACAACCTTTGAAAAAGGAAACACACATACAAAGTAAATAAACACATAATGAAAGGTCTGACGGACCACAGACAACAGCGTCAGTACAGGGAGCAGCGGAGTTTCATCAGATCACTCCTTAAGCCATGGACAGAAAGGAACGACCACTACCTTCTGTGGCAAGTGGTTTCGAAGAGGGCTCCGCAACCAGCCACAAACAGCTGGACGCCCATCTGACCTGCAAGTTCAAACTGGCGCCTTAACCCTTTGACTCCCGCACCCTCCCCAGCAACTACAAAACTGAACCCTTGAACTCCCTCACCCTATCCACCAGCTTCCTGCTGTGGATAGGTGAGGGAGTCCAAGGTTTAAGTTTTTGCTTTGCCAGCATGGTTGGCAATGAAGGATGCTAATGGACATGGTGCGGGAGTCAAAAGGGTTAACCAGCCTACCTGCCAAGAGGACAAAACAGCTTAACCCTTTGACTCCCGCACCCTATCCACCAACTGCAAAAATTTAACCCTTTGACTCCCTCACACTATCCCACCAGCGCTTCCTGCAGGAAGCTGGTGGATAGGATGAGGGAGTCAAAGGGTTAAGTTTTTGTAGGAAGCTGGTGGACAGGGTGAGGGAGTCAAAGGGTTAAATTTTTGCTTTGCTAGGATGGTTGATAATGCAAGATGCTGGTGGACAGGGTGCGGGAGTCAAAGGGTCAAGTGTTTGCTTCCCATGCATGGTTGACAATGTAGGATGCTGGTGGACAGGGTGCGGGAATCAAAGGGTAACATACATTGCAGTGATGTCACCTTTGTCAAGTGGAGCAACAGGAGACATGGCCGACTATAATTCCTTTGATCACCAAGCTCTATGGCAACCCATGGGCACTGGAGGGAAAGAACATGAAAAAAAAAAAAAAGAATGAATGAAAAAAGGAAAGAAAGAAAGAAAGAAAAACAAAAACTAAAACAAAAACGGCCACATTCATCGACAGACGATGTCTGACCATGCTGACGGCGGACGAGAAAATTTAAAAAAATCACCAAGGATCTTAGTTTATTGTACAATGTTCACCTGTGTTTAATCATACAACGGTCACTTGTATCTTTGCCAACAAGTCTTCATGTTGAGTGACCTGTAACAGGCCGTTTTACTTCTTAATCAAATGACGGAATTAAAAATGTAATCAGCCATCCCCTCTTCCCCACCCCAGCCCCAGCCCCACCCCACACACACATAGAATGAGGACAAGTCGATAGCGAAGGTTCAACAGCGGCCACCCGAAGCAGAAAACAAAATTACACAACCCGCTCACGATTACCAGCCACTAATTCTGGGTAAAAAAGGGGAGACAAGCCAGCCTGGAATTAGCAGACGACAAGGAGAAAAATCGATGAGCGCGCGATGAGAAAGCGAACATTCGCCGTAGCGTCACGAGTGGGGTTGCCACGGCTTTTGCACAGGGAAACAGCGCCGGGACAAGTTGTGTGAGTCCTCCCGGTTTTATCAGTACTATTCTGTGAGCCGGACACTAAAAAACCTTGGGATATATTTCTGCGATATAAGTTGTTTTTACTGCGTGGCCCACAGTCACTAGTTCAAACGCCATTTTTGCTCCGCACCTTTCGAAAGTTGTTGGAACGGAATGGGATGAGAGATCATTACCAAGTTTTGTGTGATGGGACGTGATCGATGATGTGATCGTGAGGTGTAGTGTGGTGAGTGTCACAGTGTGTTTTCCGTGGAATGACAACCGCGGAATAACGATGACGATGTTTGACTGAAAAGATCAACCCGGTTTGCTCTGGAGCTCTGCAGGTAAAGAAATAACGTTTATAACCTTACGTTAACGAATGATAGGCTCACTGTCTGTTTTTGGCTTTACTGTTTACGTCAATAGGCTACTGAGGTAAATTTTGATTTTAGTTTTTTGTTTGTTTGCTTCTTTGTTTGTTTGTTTGTTTTGCTTGTTTGTTTGGTTGGCTGGTTGGTTGGTTTTTTTAAAAACTTTTTCCCCAAGACCTATTAGCGCAGTTGTTAAAGGGCTGTTCTCATAACGCAGGGGTAGACGGATCAATTCGAGGACGTCCCACGGTTTCTTATTGGCTGGCTAACTCTTCTGACAGTCACTCTTCTTCTTATTCTTAATGTTGCTTAAAGCCCAGCCGACTGCGTAGAGCCATATCAGGGTTGTAACCGTTTATACACACAATACTTCAACAAGAAACCCCCCCCCCCCCCCCCCAGGAAATTTAAGTACACATATCATATGCATTCGTACACATACTCTAAGGAGATGCCCCTGTTGTTAACCACTCATGATGTAGGCTACTCAAGATCATGTGTCTCGAGTTCGTTCCCAGCCCACATCATTGAAGTTGTCTTGTTCACTGTCCGTCTTAATGCTCCAGTCATTCTGGTGGAGTCAGTGTTTCATAAGTCTACTTGCTCAGCAGAATCGAACAAGCCAAAACAGCTTTCAAGAAGATGAATAGCGGTCTTACCAACAAATGCCTATCAATTAACATCAGGAAGAGAGTTCTTGAATGTTATATAGAACCGATAATGTTGTACGGTTGTGAGGCGTGGACAGTCAACACGCAAAGCCAGAACAAGATTGAGGCAGTTGAGAGTTCCATGGACATCAAAGAAAACAAATGAGATAGTCTTGAAGGAGGCAGACACAAGAAGATCATTCTTAAGGAAGATTAGGAAAAGACAGGCAACATTTATAGGCCATTTTATGAGGAAAGGGGAATAAGAGCACCTGGTCACAGCAGGAAAGCTGGAGGGAAAGAAAACACCAGGTAGACCCAGGGAGAAAATACTGGACGGACTTCCAGGGTGGCTGAGGACAGAGAGGATGGAAGATGTGCTTGCGGCAACAAGGTATAGATGCATATGGAGGGCCATGATCACCAACGCCACGCGGCAGGGCACATGATGATGATGACCTGCTCATCATTTCGACACCTAGCCCGTGTATAGGGTTATTAAGCAGGATCAAGGAGTTATAATAATAATAATTACAATATTTATATAGCGCAAAATCTTGATAAAATCAAATCTAAGCGCTGAAGCAGACACACACGCAAGCACGCACGCACGCACGCACGCACACACACGCACGCACACACACACACACACACACACACACACACACACACACACACACACGCATGGCTATAAATGGGGAGAAAGAATAAAAGCAATAAAAGCAAGAATAAAACCAATGGAAAATTATAGAGAGCATAGCATATACAATTATATATTATAACCATGTGATTCCCTCCGAGCGGAGACAGGCTGCAGAGGGGGGGGGGGGGGGGTTGAGTGAGGTTAGGATTTTATGCGGAGGAGAAAAGGTGAGTTTTGAGAGCGGACTTGAAGGAGACAAAAGTAGGTTGCTGACGGACTGAGAGAGGAAGTTTGTTCCAGGAGAGTGGACCAGAAACAGAGAAGGCTCGTGGACAATAGGTATTGAGCTTAGTGCGTGGAAAGCGAAAAGTCAGAGGATCGAGGCAGAGCGGAGGGTACGTGAGGGAAGATAGATCTCAAGTAGGCTTGACAGGTAATCGGGGGCTGCGTTATTGAGGCTTTTGTAGCACATGGTGTCTAGTTTGTACTGTATGCGCTTTGATTCAGGGAGCCAGTGAAGTTGTGCCAGGAGAGGAGATATGTGGTCAGCTTTTTTCTTTTTGAGTACAAGGCGTACAGCATTGTTTTGAATGCGCTGTAGGATGTGAATGGTGGAGGCAGGAAGACCAGACAGGAGTGAATTGCAATAGTCAATGCGAGACATTATGAAGGAGAGAACGAGTTTTGCAGTTGTTTCGACAGAGAGATACTTCCTGATCAGCCTTATACAATGGAGATGATAGTAGCAGGATCTGGCAGTTTGAGTAACAAAGTTGTTCATGGAGAGGGTAGAGTCAATGCAGACACCAAGGTTTTTAGCTGAATCAGAAATTGGGACTGATGTGTTACATAATGGGAGAGAAAGAGGAGGCAGCTGAGAAAGTTTCTGACGGGTGCCAATGAGGATAGCTTCTGTTTTGTCGTCATTAAGCTGAAGTCTATTGTTGCTAGATAACTGCTGGCAGATGTGGGTGGAGCGCATGTGGAATTGTCCGAATGCGATGAATCCTGGCCTGAACAAAAATCCGCTCTCCAAACACTCCTAGAGAGTTGTATATCACTACTATGTTACATGTTTTTCTCGGGCCAACATAACAAACAAGATAAAGAAAATCACTAAAATAGAACCAGAACCCGTATGTAATACAACCAGACAAGGGCAGACTAATGGTGCAGTCAGACCAACAAGAGCAGACAAAAAGTGCAGTTATACTAACAAGGGCAGATTAACGATGCAGATAGACTAACAAGAGCAGATTAATGGTGCAGTTAGACTAACAAGGGCAGATTAACGATGCATTTAGACTAACAAGAGCAGAGTATCGATACAGTGAGACTGACAAGCTAATGGTGCAGTTAGACTAACAAGGGCAGATTAATGGTGCAGTCAGACCAACAAGAGCAGACAAAAGTGCAGTTAGACTAACAAGGGCAGATTAACGATGCAGATAGACTAATAAGAGCAGACTAAAGGTGCAGTTATACTAACAAGGGCAGATTAACGATGCAGATAGACTAACAAGAGCAGACTAAAGGTGCAGTTATACTAACAGGGCAGATTAACGATGCAGATAGACTAACAAGAGCAGACTAAAGGTGCAGTTATACTAACAAAGGCAGATTAACGATGCAGATAGATTAACAAGAGCAGATTAATGGTGCAGTTAGACTAACATGGGCAGATTAACGATGCATTTAGACTAACAAGAGCAGAGTATCGATACAGTGAGACTAACAAGGGCAGGCTAATGGTGCAGTTAGACTAACAAGGGCAGACTAATGGTGCAGTCAGACCAACAAGAGCAGACAAAAAGTGCAGTTAGACTAACAAGGGCAGACTAATGGTGCAGTTAGACTAACAAGGGCAGACTAATGGTGCATTTAGACCCACACGGGCAGACTAATGATGCAGTTTACGTTTCTCTCTCGCTTCCAGACAATCTTCTCAGGGAGAAAACAGCGCAGTTTACGTGTGTCGATCTCAGGTCTACAAATAAACAAAACAAAATAATAAAAACAGATGGGGAGCGAAGGTGGGGGTAGGGGGACAAAGAAGGGAAATATTCTTTCTCTATATATCTTTGTGTGGCTGGTTGGATGAATGGATTGATCGGCTGGTTGGTAAACTGAGAGAATACGCTACGTTTTGTACAGGTCGCAACCGCTCGCGCTCGCCAGTACACACACAGACACACAGACACACATACACACACACATACACACACACATACACACACACACACCACACACACACACACACACACACACACACACACACACACACACACACGCTTACGAAAGCACGCGCGCGCAAACACACGCACATTCACACACACACACACACATACTCATGCAAGCATGCGCGCGCACGCACGCACGCACACACACACATATGCGCGCGCGCGCGTAATCTGTCTCTTTCTCTGTGCATGTGTGTGTGTGGGTGCGTGCGTGCGCTCGCGCGCGCGCGCGCGCGCGTGTGTGTGTGTGTGTGTGTGTGTTTGTGTGTATGTGTGAGTGAGTGTGTGTGTGTGTGTGCGTGTGTGTGTGTGTGTGTGTGTGTGTGTGTGTGTGTGTGTATGTGTGAGTGAGTGTGTGTGTGTGTGTGTGAGTGAGTGTGTGTGTGTGTGTGTGTGTGTGTGTGTGTGTGTGTGTGTGTGTGTAAAAATCAAAAATGAAACTTTACTTACTTCATGTTTTTAAAGGAAAAGCAGTCTACTAGTTATGCCATTATCCTCAAAAGTAAAAGCTAGTTCTTGCCGATTAAATGAATTTTCGCCCGTCTAGATGTATTTGGTCTGTGGGGGACGTGTTGAAAACCCATAATGGACTGATGGTCTTGTAGTGTAGTAGTTGGAGCCGACACATTGGAATCGAAAAATCAGTAATGAGTTATGTGGGTGCTAGTATTGGAGATGTAACAATAATCACAGGTCGCGTGTGCAGTGTGCATTTTCTCCACAGAAAAAAAAAACCAGGGCAGCAAAAGACTTGCCCCTGACAAACTTCTCATAGAAAAAAAGACTACTTTAACAGAGAAACAATTATCGCACCGAAGGAGAAAAAAAAGGTTGGTACTGTATTGTACCGAAACGTTCTTCCTTTCTCGCAGAGTAGGGTTGAATTTTCAGTCAGAAATTGCGATGTAATGATGTAGAACTAACTGAGAGCCAGGTTCAACCAGGCAACCATTATGTAGAACTATGATGCCGTAAGCAATTTTCTGGCAGATTCTCTAAACCTACACAACACCGTGCGCTCTGACGAGGTCTTAAAATAGAAAGGGGGGAGGGGGGAGGGACCTATGAAGCACTAACCTCACGCCAGCAGGATGATGGGAACATTCAAACTGGCAGCAAAAAAACAGGCCAGAATTTTCGATGTCGCGGGCTGGGATTGAACTCGGGGAGATCAGATCTTGAACCTGGCATCCATTCTTCAAGATTTCGCTGCAAATAACCATCCCGCCACTCTTGGTCGAAGCATCATCGTTCAATCCACGATCGAAGGAGAACCGAATAAAGCATCGGTATCTCACAATGCTACTAACATTTTTAAAGGCTTCTTTGAGCAATTTTTTTCGCTAGTCCTCGTATACTCTGAGAGTGGTAGGACTTTAAAACCTACAGAACAGAACTGGTCGAGGCAAAAGCAAGCGCACACATCTCGGAGCAACGCCGGACAAAACAGCAGGGAAGATTTTAAAAAAAAGCGACAACAGAGGGGCATCCAGGACCCATTACATGGATGCGGCCTGGCCTGGCTCTCTTAGAGTGTCAAGAGTTAAGGGCCAAAACACTTGCTTGACGGGGGTTTCTCCTCTGAGGACCTTCTGCTGTCTGGTTCTCCCCAGAGTTTCTTACTACATGGCATTGTCTGAGTGCGGTGACTCCCTGTTGGACAAACTCCAACTGCTTCTTGCTGGCTCTGTGCTTTTTGTGGTTTGTGTTCAACCCTGCATCTTGCCCTGTTTGCTCTCATTGAAATTCGCCGTCTCAAAAACCACACACACACACACACACGCACGCACGCGCACACACACGCACGCACGCACGCACGCATACACACACATAAACACACACACACAGATATATATATATATAATATATACGTATGTATATATATATGTGTGTATATACATGTATATATATGTGTGTGTGTGTATATTATACATATACGAAAAATGAAAAAGACCTACAAAATTTGAGAGAAATAGAAAGCAAAAATATAGGGCTGGAGCTAAATAGTAAGAAGACTGAAGTCATAGTAATCAGTAAAGAGCAGGAAATTACATCATGCAAAATAACAGGAAATGGCACAGCACTGAGATATGATAATAAGTTTAAATATCTGGGAACGCTCATCTCACCAGACGGCTGATGCACATCAGAAATAGCAGAATCGGCCAAGCTAAAACTGCAGTCAAGAAGATGAAAAGAATTCTTACCAAGTGCCTATCAATCAACATCAGGAAAAGAGTTCTTCAGTATTATATAGAACCGAAAGTGGTACGGTTATGAGGCGTGGACAGTCAACACGCAAAGACAGAGCAAGATTGAGGCAACTGAAATGTGATTTCTAAGAAGAACGTTGAGAGTTCCATGGACAGCAAAGAAAACAAACGAGACAGTCTTGAACGAGGCAGACACAAGAAGAACATTAGTACAGAAGATTAGGAAAAGACAAGCAACATTTATAAGACATTTTAAGAAGCAAGAGAAATTAGAACACCTAGTCACAACAGGAAAACTGGGGGAAAGAGAGCACCAGGTCGACCCAGGGAGAAAATATTGGACGGACTTGCAGAGTGGCTGAGGACAGATAGGGTGGGATACAGACTTGAGTGACAAGGGATAGATTCACATGGAGGGCCTTGATCGCCAACGACCGTGCGGCAGGCACATGATGGATGATTCATGATACATATATATATAATATATTATATATATAATATAGATATAATTAGATAGATTGATTGACTTGTTTTCTTCCAAGTTTTTGTCATGTTATGTCTCGTGTCTCGTCATTCTTCCAGGAAAGGGATCACAAGATTTCATGAGTCCAGCACAGTCCCAGTCTTCAACATAAAAGTTGTCTTGTTTGCATCTCATCTTAATTAATGCTCCAATTACTCTTGTGGTGTCAGTGTTTCATGGATTCTTCTCCCCAGTTCAGAACCTTTCTAGCGCTCAGGGTTTTGTACATAATCAAGTAGTTTGTGAGATAACTGCTGGTAGATTGTCCAGCTGCGACACAATCAAAGAGTTTTGTCGGATAATTGATGGCAGATCGTCTGTCTGCGATGAGTATGTCTTTAGCAAAGTTCTCTGTCTCCTTTCTATCTTTCTTGTCTATCTGTCTCTCTCTCTCTCTTTCTTTCTCTATGTCTCTGTCTCTGTCCTGTCTCTCTCTCCCTCCCTGTGTGTCTGTCTCTCTGTCTCTATGTCTCTTGTCTGTCTGTCTGTCTCTCTGTCTCTGTCTCAGTTTCTCTCTCCCTGTGTCTTTAGCAAAGTTCTCTGTCTCCTTCTCTATCTTTCTTGTCTATCTTCTCTCTCTCTCTCTCTTTCTTTCTCTATGTCTCTGTCTCTGTCTGTGTCTCTCCCTCCTTGTGTGTCTGTGTCTCTGTTTCTCTGTCTCTTGTCTGTCTGTTTGTCTCTCTGTCTATGTCTTAGTTTCTCTCTCCCTGTGTCTCTGTCTGCCTGCCTGCCTGCCTGTCTGTCTGTCTGTCTCTCACAAACACACTTTCTCTTCTCTTTCTCTCTTTCTCTCTCTCTCTCTCCTCTCTCCTCCTCTCTCTCTCTCTCTCTCTCTCTCTCTCTCTCTCTCTCTCGCTCTCTCTCATTCTCTTTTCCTATTTATCCAAGAGCTGGCAGCAATGCGAATTGGCAGCTAGGCAAAGAGTTAACCGAGAGAGGGCTCTTCCATTCCTTCTTAATCCATCAGCTGGGCTGGACCTGTTGGTGCGCGTTGTGTGGATGTGTCCCGGGGTTTGTCATCTCCCACCTTACCAGGCGGAGTGTAAATGGGGTGACTGATGACTGGGTGCGACTGTCATACAGCGCATGGATAGACTGCTCTGCCCCTTTCTCTTCTGCTTGGTTAATTAAAGGGCTACCGTGAGGCGTCGGGAGCTTGGGAAGTGACTGTCCAGAGAATGGCGAGGCATTGAAGCTCTGGGTCCCATACAGGATACCCAGGTTTTCTTGATCTCTCTCTCTCTCTCTCTCTCTCTCTCTCTCTCTCTCTCTCACTGTCTCCGTCTGTCTCTTTCAGTCTCTCTGTCTGTCTGTCTGTCTCTGTCCGTCTCTCTTTCTGTCTGTCTGTCTCTCTATCTCTTTTTTTCTCTTTCTCTCTCCCCTCTCTCTCTCTCGCTCTGTCTGAATTCTCTCTCTCTCTCTCTGTCTTCTCTCTCTCTTTCTCCCCCTCTTTCTCTCACGCTCTCAGAATCTCTCTCTCTCTCTCTCTCGCTTTCTCTCTCTCTCACTCTCTCTCTCGCTCGCTGTTTGTCTGTCTGTCTGTCTGTCTCCCGCTCTCTATCTCTCTTTGTCTTTCTCTCTCTCTCTCTCTTTCTCCTCTCTCTTTTTCTGTCTGTCTTCTGTCTCTTCTCTCTTTGCCCCTCCTTCTCTTCCTCTCTCCTTCCTCCCTCTCTCTGCATCTCTCTCTCTCTCTCTGTCTCTGTCTGTCTGTCTGTCTCTCTCCGTCTTCTCTCTCTCTCTCTCTCTCTCTCTCTCTCTCTAGCTAGCTAGCTAGCTTACACACACGGACTTGCTCGCCTCGCACGTCCCCAAGGAATTTCATTAAAACTACCCAATGGACGCAGATCAATGCAGTCCCCCACCCCACTCCAAATTGCCTACCCCTCCCCCTCTTTAAAATGTAGCTCACCCACAGGCGCCAAGTCTAATCAGCATTCAGTGCTGTGCTCATGATCCTGTTTCAGGTCCTTTGTCTCATTCCACAGACTCCTTGGGGACGCGTGAGCCAAGTCCGTATGAGTAAAAGAGAGAGAGAGAGAGAGAAGGGGAGGGAGAGAGAGAGAGAGAGAGAGAGAGAGAGCGGATGGGGCAAAGAGAGAGAGAGAAAGAGAGAGAGACAGAGAGGAAGGAGGGAGGAAGAGAGGGAAGGGCAAAGAGAGAGAGAGACAATTAGCTCTGTAGTGGCCTGTCGCCGTGGTGTAGTGGTTAACTTAACGGATGCCGACTGGAAGGTTGTGGGTTCGAATCCCCATCAGTCCCTTTAAAAATCATTGTGAGATTTTTCGGCTCTAACCGGCTCCTACCCAGAGTTGGGCGTGCTATGGGCTCATTGGGAAGACTGGGACCACACAGGCGAGTCTCATCTACTTCACGGATGCGTCACTGAGGGCGCTGCTCAAATCTTCTGACCAGCATCGCAGTTGTCTGTATCTCTCGGGCCTGGTTGACGCCAGGGTATGTTATGATAGCGTGGAGTACAGCCCTGTCACGCAGTCTCAATCCTAGATGGAACTCCATAGCATCATAATTGTCATTTTCATCGATACCATCATCATGGCATTGTAAAAAAAACTGTGCCAGCTTCAGTGGCCATTAAGGTGGCGCAGAAAATGGGAAGAAAAAAAAGGTGAGCACACAGGTAACCTCCCTAAGTGCGATGATCCTAAAAACTAATGAGCTCTGTAGTCTCGTCATGGAATTCAAACTGGACGTGACATTGATCAAGGGGGCTTCATCAAGCTCAGACAGTTATATATATATGTATGTGTGTGTGTGTGTGTGTGTGGTGTGTGTGTGTGTTTGTGTGTGTGTGTGTGTGTGTGTGTGTGTGTGTGTTTGTGTGTGTGGTGTGTGTGTGTGTGTGTGTGCTGTACCCAAACCTGTCAGTTGTTATATGTCAGACGACTTGTGTCTGCGCAAAACTCTGTCTGTTGGCGAGGTCTTAAAATATGAGTGGGAGGGGGTTATAAAATATCATTGTGTACATTCTGTATATTGTGTGGAGTTCGTGTGTCAACGTTTTCTTTTCATTTTCTGTAAAAAATGTTTTTATTTGTCTTGTTTTGTTGTCACTCTTCGTTGCCACATTGTATGTTAGATGTCTGTTGTGAAACAAAAAATGAATTTAAAAAAAGGAATGGGAGGTGGGTATGAGCGAGGGTAAGCGAGGGCTTCTTGGTAGAGCCATGGACTCAAGATCTGATATCTTGAGTTCAATCCCAGCCCGCAACATTTAAAAATCTGGCCTGTTAGCTGCCCATCTTAATGTGTCCATCCTTCTGGTGGTGTCGGCTTACTGTTTGACAGATCCATTCTCCCCTTTCCCCGTTTCAAGACCTTGCCAGCGCACAGGGTTTTGTGCAGGCTTAGGAAATCTGTTAGACGATTGCTGGCGAATTTGGGTGGAGCAGATATGGAGTTGTCTGAGCGCGGTGAATCCCTTTTGAAATAACTTCAATATGAAAGAGGGAGAGGATAGGGGAGAGAACGAGATTCTGAGACTCTTTGAAAAAGGCGTGACTAAAATGATTGGATCACATATATACTATGATAGGCAGCAAGAAGTACATTTTCATATAATGTGGGTTGGGACTGAATTCGAGGCTTCAGATATCTCAAGCCCATGGCTCTTTCAGCTGAGTCAGTTAGCTCGCCAGAATACTCATGGACCCAGACCAATGCACGTTCCCACACAACCTTGTATAAACTTGTAGGCCATTCACACACACACTGGGCCAATTCAGCATTCAGCCCTGGACCCAGGGACCAACTAGCGGTCAATTGTTTCGTTCCCCAGAGTGCGGAACACCTGAATTACATCTACAGTCACGTCGTGGTTGGCTCTCTTGATGGAGCACTTGTCTCAGGATCGGATATCTCGAGTTCAGTTCCAACCCTCAACATTGAAAATTGGATTGATCTCTGCCCACCTTAATGCCTCAATCATTCTGGTGGTGCCAATGTTTCATAGATCCTCTCTCCATCGGATATCTCGGGTTCAGTTTCAACCCTCAACATTGAAAATTGGATTGATCTCTGCCCATCTTAATGCCTCAATCATTCTGGTGGTGTCAATGTTTCATAGATCCTCTCCCCCCCCCCCCTCCCTGCTCATTTCAATACCTTGCCAGCTTATAGGGTTTTGGCACAGGCTTAATGTGTCTGCCAGATAATTGTCACCATAAAAAAAAAACACGAAAAAAGAATCAGAACGCGTATTTAATACAACCAGACAAGACATTGTATTAAATACCCGTTTTGATTCATTTTTCGTGTGTGTGTGTGTGTGTGTGTGTGTGTGTGTGTGTGTGTGTGTGTGTGTGTGTGTGTGTGTGTGGTGCGTGTGTATGTGTGTGTGTGTGTGTGTGTGTGTGTGTGTGTGTGTGTGTGTGTGTGTGTGTGTGTGTATGTGTGTGTGGTTTTCTTTTTTTTTCTTTTTTTTTTTGGGGGGGGGGGGGTGTTTGTTTTTTGTTTCTGTTTGCTTGAACGCAGGCAGTCACACTTGTTTGGGATTTCAGATAATTATTGGCAGATTTAGATGGGACGTACATGGCATTGTCAGTCGTGCGGTGAATCTTTATTGAACAAATTCTCAAATCCAAGTTGCATGGGATACTCGCTATCATTCACGCCACATACAGAGAGAGAAATATCCATCTGATTAAGACCTAACGATGCACTCAGCTGCAGTGTATGTATACGCAAGGTAAAGTTTCCCCATAACCCCGAGGTGGTAGAAAAGCAGTAAGAAACTCTGCGAAGAACTGGACAGCAGAAGGTCCACAGAGGAGAAACCACCCCCGTCAAGCAAGTGTTTCGGCCTTTAACTTCTGAGATGGTAGAAACCGAGACGATAATCTGAAGTCTCGTATGCAGCACGCACTCACTGCACGTTGAAGATCCCACGGCAAATAAAGGGGCTGTCCCTAGCGAAATTCTATGGGGAAAAATCCACTTTCATTGGTAAACAAGAATACGTGCACGCGGAAGAAAAAAAAGGGATGACACTGCAGTGTGACGATGTGGTGTTCTTGATAACCCGAGTTACACATGATTAAGCCATTGCCACAACGACAACAGCAACAACAAATATCATCATCATCATGTGCCTCACCGTATGGCGTAAGTGATCATGGCCCTCCATACAAATCTGGTTTTGTTTGTTTGGGGTTTTTTTGTTTGTTTTTGTTTTTTGTCGTTGCAAGTACATCTCCCACCCTCTCTGTCCTCAGCCACCCTGCAGGTGCGTCCGAAGTTTTCTCCCTGGTCTGTTTGGTGCTCTTTATCACTCCAGATTTCCTGTAATATCAATTTGAAGCGAGGGAGAGGGGATGGGCACCGCCCTCGTGGTGTTGGCCCCAGGAAAAATCGAGGTCTGTGCCACCTCACTCCCCTACGACCCCAGGGTTATGGAACTATCCAGGTAGGATCTCAGGACCTGGCAGCTCTTGGGTTTATGTGTAGGCTTAAGGCTCGTTCCGTGATCGTTCTGGGTCTTCTTCATCACATGGCACCTGTGACTTTAGTGTGTATGGAATTCATTCCGAACACGGAGACGTCATCTTGAAAAACTGAAACTGTAACATCATGGCCAGACGCATGAAAAGAAACCTAAACGACGTAAATAGGGACTCCACTGGAGCACCTTCGTCTGTTAGAGAACGTTATACTGCGCAGGTGGCACCCGATCGTCATCAAGTCACTGCGATCAGATTAAAAAAAAATCTTGCAACAACAAAAATAACAATATACACGAATACAGATATATCATCACCAATGAGATTTGCCAATAATCAGTGGACTCGGGTCATTGCACCATTATCCCCAACCCTCCCTCCCTCCCCCTCACCTACCTCCTCTCTCCCCTTCCCCTACCTCCCCTCACACTCACACACAGACGTCCCTCATTACAGGCTAATAATGTATCCTGCTCTCAGACCCTGAACCGAATTAGCATCGATCTCCTCGCCCTTGAACTACCTTAAGTCAATTGCTTTGTTCCCCAGAGTGCAGTCCCCATGAATTAGATCTGAGGCCCATTTCTCATAACGCTAGTAGGCGAGTGTTTCGCGAGGTAGGCTAGGTATGAGCGTTTCTTTGTTCCACCTAGCGGCAAGCGTGGCTAGGTATTCGCTAGGTAAGGCTAGGTAACATCGAAAAAATCGTGCAGATGGCGGCCGTGCAAATTTCCTTTGTGTTTGATAACGACTCTGACTTATATTGTGAAACAAGCGCTGTCATTAGTTAAAATCTATTTTTGCGTCTTGTGCGTTTCATAGCGTACTTTTTTTTCTGGCCCTTACCACTCGC
>CM060306.1:118923203-118928203 GCA_030674185.1 Monoplex corrugatus | reverse complement strand
GGACAATAAAGATGAAAAGAAGAAGGATGAAACAGGAGAATAAGAAGAAGAACGAGGAGCAGGAGATAGAATAGGAGAACAAGGGATGGAGAACAGAAAGTTAAGGATCAGAAGGACGAGAAGGAGAAGGATTAGGAGCAGAAAGATAAGGACAATAAAGATGAAAAGAAGAAGGATGAAACAGGAGAATAAGAAGAAGAACGAGGAGCAGGAGATGCAATAGGAGAACGAGGGGGTGAAGCGCAGAAAGTTAAGGACCAGAAGGATGAAAAGGAGAAGGAGCAGGAGCAGAAGGATAAGGACAATAAAGATGAAAAGAAGAAGGGCGAGAATAAGAAGGTTAAGAAGACGAACTAGGAGCAGAAGACACAATAGGAGAACGAGGGGATGGAGAACAGAAAGTTAAGGACCAGAGGGATGAGAAGGAGAAGGATTAAGAGCAGAAATATAAGTACAATAAAGACGAAAAGAAGTATGAGATTAAGAAGAATAAGAGGAAGAAGAAGGAGCAGAAGATACAATAGAAGAGCGAGGGGATGAAAAGCAGAAAGTTAAGGACTGGAAGAACGAGAAGAAGAAGGATTAGGAGCAGAAGGATAAGGACAATAAAGATGAAAAGAAGAAGGATGAGATTAAGAAGAAGAAGAAGAACGAGGATCAGGAGATACAATAGGAGAACGAGGGGGTGAAGAGCAGAAAGATAAGGACCAGAAGGATAAGAAGGAGAAGGTTGAGGAACAGCGCATGAGAAGCATGAGGAAAAGAAGATCGATGATACTAAAGACGAGAAACAGAAGGATGAGAGTAGATTGATAAAGAGGAAGCGGATGAGAAGGAGAAGGATTAGGAGTAGAAGGAGGAAAAGAGACAGGCGGAAAGGAGGATAAGAACGAGAACGACTAAGAGCAAAGGGCGAGTGAAGAAAGACGAGAAGGAGAGGAAATGAATAGGAGAGACAGGAGGCAAAATTAAAACAAAGATCTGTTTTTGTCCAGCCCTCGCCTAGAGAGAGTCTGCACTAATACAAATAAAGCATCAACATTTGTCACTGTTGAAAAATAACGCAAAACAAATAAAAAAGCTTTAAAGGCATAAAATTTACAAGTTTATACACAAAAGGATTGAAAACAAACAAGAAAAAAATTGAAAGAATACAAAGAAATCGATTAAAAAAAAAAGTTGATATACTTAAGGGAATAAACACACCGAAAGAAGAGAGAGAGCGTGTATGTGTGTGTGTATGTGTGTGTGTGTGTTTCGCGCGCGCGCGTGTGTGTGTGTGTGTGTGTGTGTATGCGTGTGTGTGTTTTGGTGTGTGTGTATGTGTGTGTGTGTTTGTGTATGTATGTGAGCACGTATGTGAGTGTGTTTGTTTATGTGTGTGAGGGGTGGTGGTGGTGGTGGTGGTGGTGGTGTGATGTGGTGTGTATGTGCGTGTGCGTGTGGAGAGTATGTATTGTTGAGTGTGTGTGTGTGTGTGTGTGTGTGTGTGCGCGCGTAAGCGTGTGCATGTGCGTGTGTGTGTGTGTGTGTGTGTGTATGTGTGTGTGAACGCGCGCGCGCTGTGGGTATGTGTGTGTGTTAAGATAAAGAAAAGCAGTCGCCCTGGTGCAACAGATTACCGACTAGAAAGTTGTGCGTTCGAATCTCCATCAATCCTTTCAAAATTATTATGGAAGTCTGTGGCCCCCTTCGGCTCTAAACTAAAGCTGAAGGTGCTATGGGCTCATGGGAAAGGCTGGAACCACACAGTCTAACGTCATCCACTTCAGGAATGCATCTTTGAGGTTTTGCTCAAATCTCCTGACCAACACTGCAGGTGTCTATATCCCTCGGGCCTGGTTGATGCCAGGATATATTATGAAAGCAAGTATAGAGTACAGCCTTGTCACGCAGTCTCAATCCAGAATAGAACTCCACAGCATCATGATTGTACTCTCCATCGTCATCATCATCACAGCATCGTGAAATTGTTCAGAGTCTGTCACATTAATGTTGCATAATACAAGACAGCACAGTAACAGAATAAAGAAAGAAAGAAAGGAGAGAAGAAGAGAGAAGAACAGACAGACAGACAGAGAAGAGAGTGAGAGAGAAGAAGAGAGAGAGAGAGACAGAGAGAGAGAAGAGAGAAGAGAGAGAGTGCGAGAGCAATTTAGCGAGCTGTCAAAAAGTAACTAACATCGTTTATGTAACATGAAATAGATGAATTTACTGTAGATAAAAACGAGAGAGAGAGGGACAGATACAGAGGCGGAGAGAGACAGAGACAGAGAGAGAGACAGAGAGAGCGACAGAGGGAGACAGAGAGACAGACAGACAGACAGACAGACAGAGGAGAGAGAGAGAGAGACAGACAGACAGAAAGAGAGAGATAGAAGAGAGAGAGAGAAGCAGCTAAATGTCATCGTAGCCATAATGAAGTGAATGTCCTGATGTTCTTGCTCATGTCACATGTTGTGACAGTGCCGATAGCGATCGATGACAACGATGGGAAGACAACGGCATTCCATTCTAGTTCAAGACCGCCTATAACAGGAATGTACTTCAGCCCTACGCCTCCTGCCACAGTATTTTCTGAGGTCACCAAGGCCTGAGGAATCCATACACCTGTAGTGTTATACGGAAACTAGAACAACACTTTTGTATCCATGACGTGTTAAGACTCGAGTATATGATCCCACAAATGCCTATGATTAACATCAGGAAGAGAGTCCTTGAATGTTATATAGAACCAATATTGTTATACGGATGTGAGGCGTGGACAGTTAGCAAGCAAAGCCACAGCAAGATTGAGGCAGCCGAGATGTGGTTTCTGAGAAGAATGTTGAAAGTTCCATGGACAGCAAAGAAAACAAACGAGACAGTCTTGATGGAGGCAGACACAAGTAGATCACTGATAAGGAAGATTAGGAAAAGACAGGCAACATTTATAGGCCATTTTATGAGGAAGGGGGATTTGGAGCATGGTCACAACGGGAAAGCTGGAGGCAAGGAGAGCACCAGGTAGACCCAGGGAGAAAATGCTGGACGGACTTGCAGAGTGGCTGGGGACGAGGAGGTTGGGGGAGATGCTGGGGGCAACGAGAGATAGAGACAGATGGAAGTCCATGATCGCCAACGCCATGCGGCAGGGCACCTGATGATGATGATGATGATATGATCCCAGTCATTCATACACCTGTAGTGTTATACGGAAAACTAGAACAACACTGTTGTATCCGTGATGTGTTAACACTCGAATATATGGCCCGAGCCTTTCTAGACGAACTTGCTACACATTCAGTTCTGAGTAGGAGCCGATCAGAGGAGAAATATTCTGTAGTGATATTTTTGGACCTGATGGGGATTGGAACCCACAATCTTCCACTCGTCAGCCGTGGTGCAATACTATACACGGTGATGGTGGATCAACCGTATTAAACTTGTTCATACAGATGTGGTCTTCAAAGTGTTGGTACTAATAACAAGAAACACCCGAGCTGCTGGATTGAACCAGAGCACCAATGCTTCATCATTGTCTGGACAATCACGTCCCAACTTCCGGTAGACACCTCAGCGTTTGTCAAGGCCAGCAGTATGAGGGTGATTGGGTTCACTGTCCCTCGCTGCTTTACCTTCTGCAACCCTGAACAGTTGGGAAGTCTGTATTTCTTCATATCAACACTTGCACACAGTTTGTTTCTGACAGGTGGTGGGGACAGGGGCCAAGTAGATCCCGAAAGAGATAGACAAAGGATCAAAACTTATAGAAAATTAGTCATTATAAGCCAGGGACTTCTAAAGAAAGACAACTACCATACTCACACACAACAACACACGTACATAGACAAATATATGCAAGCACGACACGTACACTACATACCCAATGTATGCTCACATACACAAACACACACACGCTTACACACACACATTCACACACACACACACACACACACACACACACACACACACACACACACTACACACACACACACACACACACACACACACACACCACACACCACACCACAGCACACACATACACATGCACACGCACACTCTCTCTCTATTCTATCTATCTATTTTATCTATCTGTCTGTCCATCTCTATCTATCTACTCTAATCCATTTATCTGTCTACTTATCTATCTATCTATCTGTCTGTCTAGCTATCTGTCTAGCTATCCATCTACCTGTCTATCTATCTGTCTTTCTTTCTGTCTATCTATCTATCTGTCTGTCTATCTATCCATCCATCTATCTATATATCTGTCTATCTATCCATACATCTATATATACGTCTGTCTATCCATCTGTCTAGCCATCTATTCATCTATCCATCTATCTAACTATCTATCTATCTATCTATCTATCTATCTATCACTCATTCACGCACACCAAAAATACATTTCAACCATTGTTATGACATCTGTAAAATTGAAGACGGAGGCGTTATGACTCCAGCCCCCTTCCCCCCCCCCCCCCCCACACACACGCACTCCAAAAGAAGTGAAAAATGGAGAATCCTGTCAAATGTAATGAAATCTGGGGCCAGTCTATATTCCCCTCGCCCATCGCCATTTTGAAAGGTTTATGAACTTAACGACCGGATGTCGGCCATTCCGGGCGTTGATTGGTTCAAATAAATCTGTCATTCTCAGCTCCAACACGTCAGTTTCTGCACTTTCAACTGGCTGAGCCTCAAGCCTGATCTCATTATTGTATTCTCTCTTGCGCAAGTACGCTTACAGAACACACACACACACACACACACACACACACACACACACACACACACACACACACACACACACACACACACACACATGTACACACGCATATACATGCACATACACACACACGTACATAGACACACATCACATATACACACACACTCGTACGCACACGCATACAGACACACACACACACACACACACACACACAGACCACACGCAATCACACACACACACACACATACACACACACACACGCACTCACACACATGAACACGCATATACA
>CM060306.1:118908203-118920703 GCA_030674185.1 Monoplex corrugatus | reverse complement strand
ATGTTTTGAAACAGGTTATAGTCCTGATAGGGCTCTACGCAGTCAGCTGGGTTTTAAATAAAAATAACAGTAACAGTCGTTATCATAGTCATAATCATTTCCATTGTCATTGTCATTATCATGTCATTGTCATAGTCATAGTCGATAGTCATTGTCATAGTTCTTGTCATTGTCATAGTCATTGTCATTAGTCATAGTCATTGTCATAGTCATTGTCATATAAGTCATTGTAATTATCATAGTCATTGTCATATGTATTTCATAGTCATTGTAATTATCATAGTCATTGTCAAGTCATTGTCATAGTCATTGTCATTATCATAGTCATTGTCATTATCATAGTCATTGTAATTATCAGTCATTGTCATACTCATAGTCAATATGTCATTGTAATTATCATAGTCATTGTCATAGTCTATCATAGTCATTGTCATATTCATTATCATAGTCATTGTCTAGTCATTGTCATAATCATTATCATTGTCATAGTCATTGTCATAGTCATAGTATCAAGTCATTCATTGTCATTAGTCATTATCATAGTCATTGTCATAGTCATTATCTAGTATTGTCATAGTCATTATCATTAGTCTTGCATAGTATTGTCATAGTCTATTGTCATGTCAAGTATCATAGTCATTTATCATAGTCATTGTCATTGTCATAGTCATTATATGTCATTGTCATTGTCAATGTCATAGTTCAGTCATGTCAATAGTCTATTGTCATAGTCATTGTCATAGTCATTGTTATAGTCATTATCATAGTCAATTGTCATAGTCATAGTCATTGTCATAGTCATTATCATTGTCGTAGTCATTGTCATAGTCATAGTATCATAGTCATTGTAATTATCATCGTCATAGTCATTGTCATAGTCATTGTCATAGTCATTGTCATTGTCGTGCCGCTTTATTGTGCCGAGTATCTATTTATTCAAATGTCATGAAGCAATTTATTGTAATATGTATATATTTGCGTTAGATTTAATTCATTTTGTGGTCACAATGGAATGTTCCGCATGTGAAAACTATCTGCCGACATATGAGTTAGAGAATGAGAACCAGTACTACGGAATAAAATGGAACGGAATCTTTTATTCAATGTCTGTTCACAATTGTGATTTTAGACACAAAACAAGAAAACTAACAAATCGATAAAAGCATGGATGGGGTGGGGGTATAATGTTGAAAATCAAAATAAATATTTCAGAACAAAATTAAACAACACTTGGAAAGCGTGCCCCCAATCCCGCCAGGGATGCAACTACAACAGGCTGGCTGATTCTGTTGATAGAACCATGGACTCAAGGTCTAATGTGTCGAGTTCAATCCCAGCCTGCAACTCAAAAACTGGTCTGTTGGCTGCCCATCTTCACGCTATCGTTCCCGTGGTGTCAGCTCCTTCTTGTTCTTCTTGTTCTTTTTGTTCTTGTTGTTGTTGTTGTTCTTGTTCTTGTTCTTCTTGTTCTTGTTCTCTTGTTCTTCTGTTCTGTTCTTCTTCTTCTTGTTCTTTCTTCTTCTTCTTCTTCTTCTTCTCCTCCTCCTCTCCTCTTCCTTCCCCTGCTCCTCCTCCTTGTTGTTGTTGTTCTTCTTCTTCTTCCTCCTCCTCCTCCTTTTGTTCTTCTTTTTGTTCTTGTGTTGTTGTTGTTATAATATCATGTTGTCTTCGTCGTCATGGTCGTCGTCGTCATCATCATCATTGTTGTTCTTATTGTTGTTCTCGTCGTCGTCGTCGTTGTTGTTGTTTTGGGACTGGTTGGTTCTTTCGATTGGGGCCGTGGACTCAAGATCTGTAACATTAAAAACTGGCGTGTCTTCTGCCCGTCTTAATGTTTCCACGATTCCGGTGGTGTCAGCTTGGTGTTTCATAGATCCGTCTCTTCCGTCCCCCATTTCAAGACCTTGCTAGCGCGAGGGGTTTTGCGCAGGCTCAGGAGTCTGCCAGAAAATTACTGGCAGATTTGGGTGGAGCGCATGTGGAGTTTTTCCGAGTGTGTTGAACCGCTCTTTAAAAAACTCCAAACTCACAAATCATTACAACGTCACCGTAACGTCAGCGTTGCTAGGTACGTAACGTCAACATAGCGAGGTACGTAACGTCAACATAGCAAGGTACGTAACATCAACATAGGGAATTACGAACGTCATTATAACGAGATACGTAACGTCAACATAGCGAGATACATAACGTCATCATAGCGAGGTACGTAACATCAACATAGCGAGGTACGTAACGTTAACGTAGCGAGGTACGTAACATCAACATAGCTAGGCACATAATGTCAACATAGCGAGGTACGTAACGTCATCATAGCGAGTACGTAACATCAACATAGCGAGGTACGTAACGTCATCATAGCGAGGTACGTAACATCATCATAGCGAGGTACGTAACATCAACATACTAGGACATAATGTCAACATAGCGAGGTACGTAACGTCATCATGGAGGTACGTAACATCAACTATAGCCAGGTACGTAACGTCACATAGCGAGGTACGTAACATCATCATAGCGAGGTACGTAAACATCAACGATACAAGGCACTAATGTCACATAGCGAGGTACGTAACGTACATCGGGTACAATCATCTAGCGAGGTACGTAACGTCAAATAGCGAGGTACGTAACTCAACATAGCGAGGTCGTAACTATCATCAGTCATAGCGAGGTACGTAACATCAACATAGCGAGGTACGTAACATCATCATAGCGAGGTACGTAACGTCAACATAGCGAGGTACGTAACATCAACATAGCGAGGTACGTAACATCATCATAGCGAGGTTTCGTAACGTCAACATAGCGAGGTACGTAACATCAACATAGCGAGGTACGTAACATCACATAGCGAGGTACGTAACGTCAACATAGCGAGGTACGTTAACGTCAACATAGCGAGGTACGTAACATCATCATAGCGAGGTACGTAACGTCAACATAGCGAGGTACGTAACTCATCATAGCGAGGTACGTAACGTCAACATAGCGAGGTACGTAACGTCAACATAGCGAAGGTACGTAACATCAACATAGCTAGGCACATAATGTCAACATAGCTAGGCACATAATGTCACATAGCTAGGCACATAATGTCAACATAGCGAGGTACGTAACATCAACATAGCTAGGCACATAACGTCATCATAGCTAGGCACATATTGTCATACATAGCTAGGCACATAATGTCAACATAGCGAGGTACGTAACATCACATAGCTAGGACTAATGTCATCATAGCTAGGCACATAATGTCAACATAGCTAGGCACATAATGTCATCATAGCGAGGTACGTAACATCAACATAGCGAGGTACGTAACATCAACATAGTAGGCACATAATGTCATCATAGCTAGGACATAATGTCATCATAGCTAGGCACTAACGTCAACATAGCGAGGTACGTAACATCAACATAGCGAGGTACGTAACGTCAACATAGCTAGGCACATAATGTCATCATAGCTAGGCACATAATGTCACATAGCTAGGCACATAATGTCAACATAGCTAGGCACATAATGTCATCATACTAGGCACATAATGTCATCATAGCTAGGCACATAATGTCAACATAGCTAGGCACATAATGTCACATAGCTAGGCACATAATGTCATCATACTAGGCACATAATGTCATCATAGCTAGGCACATAATGTCATCATAGCTAGGCACATAAGTTAACATAGCGAGGTACGTAACATCAACATAGCGAGGTACGTAACATCAACATAGCGAGGTACGTAACATCAACATAACGAGGTACGTAACATCAACATAGCTAGGCACATAATGTCAACATAGCTAGGACACATATGTCAACATAGCGAGGTACGTAACATCAACATAGCTAGGCACATAATGTCATCATAGCTAGGCACATAATGTCATCATAGCTAGGCACATAACGTCAACATAGCGAGGTACGTAACATCAACATAGCGAGGTACGTAACGTCAACATAGCTAGGCACATAATGTCATCATAGCTAGGCACATAATGTCATCATAGCTAGGCACATAATGTCAACATAGCTAGGCACATAATGTCATCATAGCTAGGCACATAATGTCATCATAGCTAGGCACATAATGTCATCATAGCTAGGCACATAATGTCAACATAGCTAGGCACATAATGTCATCATAGCTAGGCACATAATGTCATCATAGCTAGGCACATAATGTCAATCATAGCTAGGTACATAATGTCAACATAGCGAGGTACGTAACATTAACATAGCGAGGTACGTAACATCAACATAGCGAGGTACGTAACATCAACATAGCGAGGTACGTAACATCAACATAGCTAGGCACATAATGTCAACATAGCTAGGACATAATGTCAACATAGCGAGGTACATAATGTCAACATAGCTAGGCACATAATGTCAACATAGCTAGGCACATAATGTCAACATAGCTAGGCACATAATGTCAACATAGCGAGGTACAGTAATCAACATAGCTAGGCACATAATGTCATCATAGCTAGGCACATAATGTCACATAGCGTAGGTCACATAATGTCAACATAGCGAGGTACGTAACATCAACATAGCAGGCACATAATGTCAATCATAGCTAGGCACATAATGTCAACATAGCAGGTACATAATGTCAACATAGCTAGGCACTAATGTCAACATAGCTAGGCACATAATGTCAACATAGCTAGGCACATAATGTCAACATAGCGTAGGACGTAACGTCAACATAGCTAGGCACATAATGTCAACATAGCTAGGCACATAATGTCAACATAGCTAGGACATAATGTCAACATAGCTAGGCACATAATGTCAACATAGCTAGGCACATAATGTCAACATAGCGTAGGTACATAAATCAACATAGCTAGGCACATAATGTCAACATAGCTAGGCACATAATGTCAACATAGCTAGGCACATAATGTCAACATAGCGAGGTACGTAACATCAACATAGCTAGGCACATAATGTCAACATAGCTAGGCACATAATGTCAACATAGCGAGGTACGTAACATCAACATAGCTAGGCACATAATGTCAACATAGCTAGGCTACATAATGTCAACATAGCTAGGCACATAATGTCAACATAGCTAGGCACATAATGTCAACATAGCTAGGCACATGTCAACATAGCTAGGCACATAATGTCAACATAGCTAGGCACATAATGTCAACATAGCTAGGCACATAATGTCAACATAGCTAGGCACATAATGTCAACATAGCGAGGTACGTAACGTCAATGTAGCGAGGTGCCTAACATCATCGTAAGGAGGTAACGTACTTTTACGTTAAATAAACGTAACGAGGTACGTAACATCAGCATAACGAGGTACGTAACATAAACACAGGAGTACCTAACATCAACATAGCGAGGTACGTAACATCAACGTAACGAGGTACGTAACCTCAGCGTAGCGAGGTGCATAACGTCAACATGGCGAGAGACGTTTTCCGTAGTATTGAGTTCACACTCGCTGAGAAACTCAGCTGCCGGCAGATAGATTTGCACAACGAATCATCGTGTTGCGCTCAGATAACACACACCTCACACTCACAGGATATTTGTTAATGTGGATCAATAACCAGTCTTTTGTACTACTGGAAAAACATGAACAGACTACAATGCCAGCTTGGTGTGTTGCGGACTCTTTCAGACCAGCTCCTGAACCATTTTTGAATCTTCTACTTTATAAACAAACTGGATACGGAAACTGATCAGAGAGAGAGAGAGAGAGAGAGAGAGAGTGTGTGTGTGTGTGTGTGTGTGTGTGTGTGTGTGTGTGTGTGTGTGTGTGCGGCGCGCGCGCGCGCGTGTTCGTTCGTTCTTTATTTAACGTCTTTTCACTGTGCGCGTGTGCGTGGTTACATTGTGTGTGTGTGTGGTGGGGGGGGGGGGTGCTTTTATCTAATGGCTTCTGCCATCAGAAAATAAAGCATTGTCATTGTTATTATTGTTGTCATGGATTGCCGTGCCAGTTATAAGTTTATGTATTCAAATGTCTTGAAATGATTTTTTTTGTATTAGGAAAAAAGACATGCACATCAACTGGATGCTTAAAATTTAAAGATGGTACGCTTATCATGGAAAAATACAGAGTATAAGAGAGATGGGGAGAGTACATTAATGACCTTTTTAGCGATGACAGAAACAAAGAACACTATGAAAAAGAACACTGAAGGACCACACATAATGAAACATGAAGTTAGAGCAGCATTGAAAACATGAAACCGGGAAAAGCCCTAGGACCAGACAATGTTACAAATATTATGGCAGAAATGATAGAGGCCCAGAAGATTTCAGAATTGAAAAAATAATAGTCCTCCTAAATGAAATTTATGACACCGAAAAAATCCCGAAGATATATCAAAATCAATTTTCATTTCACTTCCGAAGAAAGCAAAGGCTATAGAACCGTACAATCAGCTTGATGAGTCATGTAACAAAATCGTATCAAGAATAATCATGATGAGGACAAGGAACAGAATCAAACCAGAAATAGCAGAAGCACAGTGTGGATTTGTCGAAGGGAAAGGAACTGTTTATGCCATATAATCCTAAGAACTATCATAGAGAGTTCAGAAGAGTTGAAAAAGGATGCATTTTATGCTACGTTGATTATACCAAGGCTTTTGATCAGGTAAGATACGAAGAATTAATCAACCAACTAGAAAGACTCAGTATTGATGGAAAAGATCTACGAATAATCAGAAATATATATTGGGAACAAACAGCAGCAATGAGAACAGAAAACGATGTAAGCTCTTTCCAAAATATATAAATAGGGGTTAAGAAGGATTGTGTTTTGTCACCAGATTTCTCTTGTTAACTTACAACGAAACCATCTTGAGAAACCTAGAAGAATGCCCTTGGTAAAGGTTGGAGGAAAAATGATCAACAACATTCGTTACGCAGATGACACCATGCTAATTGCAGAAAATGAAAAAGACCTACAAAATCTTGTGAATATAGTGGAAATAGAAAGCAAAAACAAAGGGCTGGTGCTAAATAGCAAGAAGACTGAAGTCATGGTAATCAGTAGAAAACGAGAAATCCCCGCATGCAAAACATCAGCAAATGGCGCAATATTGAAACAGGTTGATAAGTTTAAATATCTGGGAACGGTCATGTCACCAGACGGCAGATGCACATCTGAAATATCCAGCAGAATCAGCCAAGCTAAAACAGTATTGAAGAAGATGAAAAGCGTTCTTACCAACAATTACCTATCAATTAACATCAGGAAGATAGTGCTTGAGTGTTATATAGAACCGATAGCGTTGTACGGTCGTGAGGCGTGGACAGTCAACACGCAAAATCAGAACAAAATTGAGGCAACTGAAATGTGGTTTCTAAGAAGAATGTTGAGAATTCCATGGACAGCGAAGAAAACAAACGATACATCCTTGAAGGAGGCAGACAGAAGCGCATTCATAAGGAAGATTAGGAAAAGAGAAACAACATTTACAAGTCATTTTATGCGGAAAGAAAAACCAGAGCACGTGGTCACAACAGGAAAGCTGGAGGGAAAGAGAGCACCAAGTAGACCAGGGAGAAAATATTTGACGGACTTGCAGGGTGGCTGAGGACAGAGAAGGTGGGAGATGTACTTGCGGCGACAAGGGATAGATTCATATGGAGGGCCATGATCGCCAACACCACACGGCAGGGCACATGATGATGATGATGAGTATTAGACGGTTGTTTCACTGTATCAGTGTTTGATAGGCACGTCGTGAGACGTGTGTATGTGCTTTTGAAGGTTGTTAAAACATACTTTGGCTCACCGTTCATTTTGGGGTAGTATTTAGCGTCAACGGACTACCGACTGGAAGGTTATGGAATTGAATCCCTTTCAGTCCTGTCAAAAGCATTGTGGGATTTTTCGGTATCAACGGGCCTGTCAGGTGACTCTGGCTGATCGAAAAGAATGGGACTAAACAGTCGAGTCACATCCACAACACTGCAAGTGTCTGTATCTCTTGGCCTGGTTGACTCTCTATCTGTTTTGTCTCTCTTTCTCTCTCTCTCTATTTGTCTGTCTGTCTCTTCTGTTCTGTCTGTCTGTCGTCTCTCTGTCTGTCTGTTCTCTGTCGTCTCTCTCTCTTCTCTGTCTCTCCCCCCCCTCTCTTCTCTCTCTCTGTATGTCTCTTATCTAGCTGTCTGTTTCTCTCTTCTCTCTCTCTCTCTCTCTCTTTCTTTCTCTCTCTCTCTCTCTCTCTCTCTCTCTCTCTCTCTTTCTCTCTCGTCTGTCTGTTTGTCTCTCTCTCTTGTCTGTCTGACTCTTTCTCTTTCTGTCTGTCTGTCTGTCTGTTTGTCTGTCTGTCTCTTCTCTGTCTGTCTCTCTCTCTCTTTCTGTCTCTGTCTTCTGTCTGTCTCTCTCTCTCTTCCCCCTTGTCTGTCAGATGTCCATCGATTGGACGCCCCTTTCCATACCAGTGGTCAGTGAGTTCCTCTTTCTGTCTCACCAGATAATCGTCTGTTCAGGGCTTGGTTTATTGGCAGCACTGTCCGCTGTACTCACTGGTCGCTTCTGGCTAATCTGTGGTGTGTGTGTGTGTGTTGTGTGTGTGTGTGTGTGTGTGTGGTGTGTGTGTGTGTGTGTGTGTGTGTTTTTGTGTATTGGGTGTGTTTGCTCGTGTGTGTGTGTGTGTGTATGTGTGTGTGCACGTGTGTGTGTGCCTCTGTGTGTTTGTCTCTGTGTAAATGTGTCTGTTGCCTTTGAGAGAGAGTTACAAGATGTATATAGAGAGAGAACGAGAGAGAGAGAGAGGAAGAGAGAGAGAGGAAGATAGAGTTAGACATGTTATGAGAGAAAGAAAGAGAGAGAGAAGGAGGGAGAGAGAGAAGAGGGAGGGAGAAAGAGAGAGAGAGAAAACAGAGAGAGAGAGAGGGGGGGGAAAAGAGAGAGAGAGAAAATTGATCTCGCTATATCATAATTACTTTTTAGTATATTCATATCCGCGTGTGTAATTTATGTGCAATGCTTACATGTTTGGACGGTCGATAGAAGTCCTTATCATGCTAAATGTATATGCTTCTGCTGATGAGGGTAATTTGTAACAGACTGAAAGAAAAATAATAAACATAAGCTGTAACAGAACCAATTAAACTGACTGTCACAACGTTATAATTGTTTGTTTGTTCGTTTGTTTTTTTATCTGCTGTAGTTTCCAACAAGACTTAAAATGTTAGCTCGGCTTGGAAAATAGCATGGCAAAAGTAATAAGAAGAATTATGATGATGACGACGACGACGATGATGGTAATGGTGGTGGTGGTGGTGATGATGATGATGATGACAGTAATAATAATAAATTGATATCGATAATGATGATAATAAAACATTTTTTATAGACGAGCCAACAGCAACAGCAGTTTTAGAGGTGACACAGTTTGGGGTTTTTTTTTTTTAATCATCTGATCTTTTTGGATGCGTGTATGCACGTTATTTTGCACACACTGTGCAGGTAATATGTTGCTACATAGTCTGCATACTCCGTCTTTAGTAGGCGTACTTGTTGGGTGTTTTGATGTTTCCACAAGTCAGCCACTGACATGACCAAGATTTTTAACGTGCGATTCGATAGTCTGCGTGAGTATACACGCGATTTCAGTTTCAGTTTCAGTTTCGGTTTCTCAAGATGACGTCTGTGCGTTCGGAATGAATTCCATATGCACCACCAGTGATGGAGAAGATCCAAAATGATCATGACACAAGCCATAAGCCTGCACATAAAACCCATGAGCTGGAACCTCCAGTGGCCGGCGAGCCTCGGTGGTTCAGTTGGTTGAGCGTCGGATTCACATGCTAAAGGCTGTGGGTTGAATCCCGGGATGCGCTACACTAAAACTGGCCTTCTCACTATCCCATCTTACATCATTGTTGTTCTGGTGGTTTCAGTATAGCGTTAGATAAGTCCCCCTTCCCCCACTTCCCTGGGAACGTTACCACCTGAGGTGGGTGTCGACGTAAAAACTGAACCAATCAATCAATCAGTCAGTCTTCAGTGGCCCCGTTAGCTTATACATACCAAAAAAAAAAGTGGGTTTAGGCACGCATAACGCCGACTGTGACATATGGAGCCGAAGCATGGAACCTGATGAAACGTCAGCTCCTAAAACTGCGAATCACGCAAAGGGCCCACGAACGTATCATGATGGAAATCACCTGGAAGTACTGGAAAACGGCGGCATGGGTAAGAGGAAAAACGAAGGTCCAAGACATAATAGACACAGTTTGTGAACGAAAGTGGAACTGGGCTGGTCATGTCATTAAGAGATCTGACAACAGATGGACCACCAAAGTGACGCACTGGATCCCTCGAAGCCAAACAAGGAATAGAGGTCGCCAGAGAACCAGATGGCGAGACGATCTAGAAAAATTGGACAAACGGTGGACCAGAACAGCAGTTAGCCGGGGACAGTGGCGTGCGATGAGGAAGGCTTGTGTCCAACAACGGACCGAAACAAGATGAGAGAAACAGAGACAGAGAGAGACAGAGACAGAGAGAGACACAGAGAGAGACAGACAGACAGAGAGAGACAGACAGAGAGACAGAAGAGAGAGACAGAGAGAGAGACAGAAACAGAGAGAGAGAGAGACAGAGAGAGAGACGAGAAAGAGAGAGAGAGAGAGAACAGAGAGAGAGACAGAAACAGAGAGAGACACAGAGAGACAGAGACAGAGAGAACAGAGAGACAGAGAGAGACAGAAACAGAGAGAGACACAGAGAGAGAGACCAGAAGAGAGAGACAGAGAGAGAGACACAGAAGAGACAAGATGAGCAGAGAGAGAGACAGACAGACAGAGAGAGACAGACAGAGAGTCAGACAGAGACAGAGAGAGACAGAAACAGAGAGAGAGAGACAGAGAGAGGTCTTGTAGAGCGAAAAAAATAATCTGTACCCTTTACCCACCAGGCCAAGATGTGTCCGGGCAAATCGAATTCAGAACCTTCTGGTTGGAAGCCTGACGTTTATCCACTTGACCACTGCGCCCGTTAACCCTTTGACTCCCGCACCCTGTCCACCAGCATCCTGTAACGTCATCAATGGCAGCAAAGCAAAAACGTAACCCTTTGATTCCCTTACCCTATCCACCAGTTTACTGCAGGAATCTGGTGGATAGGGTAAGGAAGTCAAAGAGTTAAGTTTTTGCACCTGGTGGATTGGGTGTGGGAGTCAAAAGGTTAATAGACATAAGTAGTGACATCACTAAGGCTGTCGATGGAGAGTCCTGGTGGTGGTCTCCTTACTGCGATGTCTGTCACTCGGTTTGTCTCCGCCACTGTGGGATTACTGTCGTTGGTAAGGGGATTATTAAGCATTATCCTCTGTCAGTTGGATCAGAATAGGCACAAGCACAGTTATTCTTAGTTGTTTAAAGCTCCGCTGGCCGCGTGGTGCCATACCAGGGCTATACAACCATCTCAGAACATACGCAACACCTCGCTGACAATGGGGAAAAAACAGCTGGAAAAGAAAATTAAGTAAACATACCAACGCATTCGCGCTCATAACCTGAAGAATATGCCCCTGACATCGAAACTTTCGTTCAATTTATTACCAGGGAGGTTCAGAAAACAAACCTGAACACAGCTTTGCTGACTTAACTACGTACACTATAAGTGTTTTATAAATGTTATAAAAACTGCCCTAAATGATCAAAAAATTTTGCTCCTGCGTATGGCATTTCCCGTAGAACCTAAATAGCAATTAATACACGTCTTAATTGAAAATGTGATAGAAAAGCTTTAACCCTTTGACTCCCGCACACTATCCACCAACTGCGAAAACTTAACCCTTTGACTCCCTCACCCTATACACCTGCTTCCTGCAACCCTTTCACTCCCTCATCCCTCTTCCTGTTGGAAGCTGGTGGATAGGGTGAGGGAGTCAAAGGGTTAAATTTTGCAGGAAGCTGGTGGATAGGGTGAGGGAGTGAAAGGGTTAAGTTTTTGCAGGAAGCTGGTTGCGGGATGCTGGTGGATAGGGTGTGGGAGTCAAAACGGTTAAACCCGGGGTTCATCGACCATTGCCTTGCGAGTTAGATAACTCTATCCCACGCAACATTCCCCCCTCATGCTATTCCTGCACCATTTCATTGTTCACAGAGTCTGGTACCATTAACATAACGCCATGATGCTTGACGATGGGGATGATATTCATGATTCTGTGGAGTTCCATTCTGGGATTGAGACTGCGTGACATGGCTGTACTCTACGCTCTTCATCATCATCATCATCATCATCATCATCATCATCATCATCATCATCACCATCGTCGTCGTCGTCATCATCGTCATCATCATCATCATCATCTGTCGTCGTCGTCGTCGTATTACTAGAACATACATGTAGAGTGAAAAGGAAAACCGTTAACAATAACAACAATAACAACAAGAACAGAATAAGATTCCTGCTGGTAGTCGTATTACTATTTTACCTTTGAAAAAATAATTGAAGAACATAGAGTGAAAGGGAAAGGAAGGA
>CM060306.1:118898203-118900703 GCA_030674185.1 Monoplex corrugatus | reverse complement strand
GTAACACACTCCTTGATCAGCATCCAAACATCTTCCCCTTTTTGTTTTAACAAAAGCATCCAAACAGGTGGGCAGGAGAGTCACCTGTGAAACACTAAGGAGAAAGAATGATGGTAACATTAAGATGAGCAGCAACAGGGCTTTTCCTTTTTAACCCTTTGATTCCTGCCTTCTGTCCACCAGCATCATGCAGAAAGATGATGGATAGGGTGAGGGAGTCAATGGGTTAAGTTTGACAGTTGGTGGATAGAGTGCGGCAGTTAGAGGTTAATCTTCTAGTTTCAGTTTCTGAAACTAGAAGATTAACCCTCTGACTGCCGCACCCTGTCCACCAACAGCAAAAACTTACCCTTTTATCTTCTAGGCTGGGACTTAATTCGAGATATCAGATCTTGAGTCCACGGTTATATCTAAAAACAAAAGACCCAAACCAACCAACCAACCAACCAACCAGCCAACCACCAACCACCTACCAACCAATCAACCAACCACCAACCAACCCACAACCAACCAACCAACCAACCAACCAACCAACCGACAACTAACCAAACAAACAACCAACCAAACAACCAACTAAACAAAGCCAAAAACAAACAAAACAAAACAAAAACAATAAACACCCCCCCCCCCCAAAAAACAAAACAAAACAAAAAACAAAAAAATAAAACAAACAGCAACAACAAAAAACTAGCACCCTGCTAGAAAAAAAACAAACTGGCTCGTACTGAGATTGAACCGCTGAATATTAGTTTGCCCACTGATCCGATGCAAGAGTCTATCAGAATAGTGATTTCTCTTTTTGCAGACATCAGTGACCTTTACATTGTAACAGGATGACTTCAGCCTTTGCCTCCTCTCACTAATCTTTTACCAGACTAGTGATTCAGACACGGTCTATACACCTGCCACCAGACATCATCATCATCATCATCGTCATCGTCATCATCAAGTCCCTGCCACATGGCAATGGCGATCATGGCCTTCCATCTGTTTCTGTCCCTTGTTGCCGCAAGCACATCTTCCATCCTCTCTGTCTTCATTCACTCTGCAAGTCCGTCCAATGTTTTTTCCCTGGGTCTACCTGGTGCTCTCTTTCCCTCCAGTTTTCCCGTTGTGACCAGGTGCTCTAATTCCCCTTTCCTCATAAAATGGCCTGTAAATGTTGCCTGTCTATTCCCAATCTTCCTTATGAATGATCTTCTTGTGTCTGCCTCCATCAAGACTATCTCGTTTGTTTTCTTTGCTGTCCATGGAACTCTCAACATTCTTCTTTGAAACACATCTCGGCTGCCTCAATCTTGTTCTGGCTTTGCTTGCTGAATGTCCACGCCTCACAACCGTGTAAGATTATCGGTTCTGTAGAAAATTCAAGAACTCTCTTCCTGATCATCAGACAATTTCTCCTAAAACTAAACGAAAACACTTGATTTCAGACTGTTGATTTAAAGACAATACCTTAACCCTTTGTCTCCCCATACCCTATTCACCAACTGCAAAAACTTAACCCTTTGACTTCTCCTACTTTATCTGCCAACTTCCTGCAGGAAGCTGGTAGATAGGGCGATAGAGTCAAAGGGTTAAACTTTTCCTTTGCCAGCATGGCTGACAATGCAGGATGCTTGTGGACAGGGTGCGGGAACTAAAGGGTTAATCGATTATTCGCAGTAAAGGACTGGTATGGTATTGAACCGACTTGGGTATACCGCTTGGTGGGTTAAGTGTGGAGCTATTTTTCGTATCTCTGTGAATTATTTTTCCTATCTCTGTGGACTTATTATTTTCCTATCTCTGTGGACTTATTTTTCCTATCTCTGTGGACTTATTTTTCCTATCTCTGTGAATTATTTTTCCTATCTCTGTGGACTTATTTTTCCTATCTCTGTGAATTATTTTCCCCATCTCTGGGGAGTTATTTTTCCTACCTCTGTGGAGTTGTTTTTCTTGCATCTAGAGTTATTTTTCCTATCTCAGACACACACACACATACACTTGCGCGCGCACGCACACGCACATACACACACACATGCACACAGAGATACGCATGCGTTGATATAGGCAGACAGACAGACACATACACACGCACGCACACACACTCGCTCTCTTTATCTCTCACTTACGCCACACACACACCACATACACACACATATACTCTCTCCTCTCTCTCTCTCTCTCACACACACATACATACACACATTCTCTCACCTCTCTCCCTCTATCTTTCTCTCTAACACACACACACACACACACACACACACACACACACACACACACACACAGACATACACACATTCTGTCACTCTCTCCCTCTTTCTTTCTCTCTAACACACACACACACACACATACACACACGCATATTCTCTCACCCTCTCCCTCCCTCTCTCTACCACACACACACACACACACACACGCACACACACACAAAACATACGCACAGACAGAGAGAGAGAGAGAGACAGACAGACAGACAGACAGATTAGCCAGAAGCGACATAGGAGGACAG
>CM060306.1:118888203-118895703 GCA_030674185.1 Monoplex corrugatus | reverse complement strand
GTTTATAAAGTAGAAGATTGAAAAATCGTTTATAAGAGCTGGACTGAAAGAGTCCGCAACACACCAAGCTGGCATTGTAGTCTGTTCATGTCTTTCCAGCAGTACAAAAGACTGGTTATTGATCCACATTAACCAATATCCTGTGAGTGTGAGGTGTGTGTTATTTGAGCGCAGCACGATGATTGGTTATCACAACTATGTGCCGACAGCTGTTATTACTCTTACTGTTATTATTGTTTAATGCCCAGCCTATTGCGTAGAACCAGGGCTGTAACTATTTCAAAACGTACAAATATTTCAACAAGAAAATAAAAGAAAATGAGTACACAGTCATATCAATGCATTCGCGAACACAATCTAAGGAGATGATGACCATGGCCTTGACCGCTTCGTCCAATTTATCGCACATGGAGATTTTAAAAAAAAAAAATACCTAAATGCAAATTCAAATGTAACTAAGGTACACTAAAGCGTATGTGAAAATGGGCCTAAATTACCTGAAATTGCTTCCGCATATCCGGAGCCAAAAATGCTGTTAATACAATGTATCCGATTATCAATCCTAAGAAACAGTACGTAAGACTTTATCGAACACATACAGATGAATGGACCAGCAAGGAAGAAAATGATAGGAAGATATGACAGAAAGCGAAGGAACTGGGCAGAAACAAAGAGACTGAGAAAAGAGGAAATTTCTAGCACATTGCTATCTAGCCTTACCTCTAGAGCGAATACCTAGCCATGCTTGCCGCCAGGTAGGACAAAGAAGAAATGTTCTTTCTTACTGTACCTCACGAAAACTTGCCTACCTAGCTTATAAGAAACGGGGTTCAGATTGTCATGCATCCTTAACCCTTTCCCTTACTGGAGCAACCGATGCTGTGATGAGTGTTTTTGATATTTTTTAAGGAAATTTGTTTTATATCGACCTGAGAGGTGTGACCCGGCCTGTGTGTGCCTTTTTGTTTTGTTTTGTTTTTGTTTGGTTGTGTTTGCTTTTTGATTGAGATTGTTCCATACTGACCAGAGAAAGGTGTGTGCTTCTCTCTGCTCTTCTCTCTTTCTCTCTCTCTCTGTCTGTCTCTGTCTGTCCTCTCTCTTTCTTTCTTTCTTTCTTTCTCTCTGTCTGTCTGTCTCTCTCTCTCTCTCTTTCTTTCTTTCTTTCTGTCTGTCTGTCTCTCTCTTTCTTTCTTTCTTTCTTTCTTTCTCTCTGTCTCTGTCTGTCTTCTCTCTCTCCCCTCTCACTCTCTGTCTGTCTCTGTCTGTCTCTTCTGTCTGTCTCTGTCAGTCCCGTCTGTCTCTCTTTCTTTCTTTCTCTGTCTCTGTCTGTCTGTCTGTCTCTCTCTCTTTCTTTCTTTCTTTCTCTCCGTCTGTCTCTCTCACTCTCACTCTCTCTCTCTTCTCTCTCTGTCTGTCCCGTCTTTCTGTCTCTGTCCTGTCTGTCTGTCTCTCTCTCTGTATGTATGTATGTATGTGTGCGTGCGTGCGTGCGCATGCGTGTATAGGTGTTCCTATATGATGTGACAAGACTCATGAAAGTTGAAAGTACAGAAACTGATCTGTCAGAGCAGAAGAGGAAATATCTATTTCAACCAGTCAACGCCTATGATGGTCGACGACCGGTCATTTGGCTCGTAAACATTTCAAGATGGGATGAGCAAGAAAATATGGCGTGCCCCCCCCCCCCCCCCCCCCCCATTTCCATCACACTTGACAAGATTCGTGATTTCCCTCATCATTTTCGGAGTCTTATGGTACCCCTGCTTTCAAATAAATGTAAGCGTTTTTAAGATCTTTCGTGTCTGTGTGTGTGTTAATTGGAGGAAGAGAGCCCTATGTCCGTCGGGTGGGGGTCGGATGGGAGGGAGGATGTGTCAGGACTCATCAAAGCTAAAAATATAGAAACGGACATGATGAAGTAGAGAATGATTCCTTGTACTCGAGATGATAATGTTTTTTAGAGAGATCAAGTTCTGAAGCTCGCTTACGGATGGAGAAGAGAGAGAGAGAGAGAGAGAGAGAGAGAGAGAGAGAAGACAGACACAGACAGAGACAGAGAGAGAATATGTGAGAGAAGAGGGAGAGAGCATGAGAGACAAAGACAGAGAGAATGAGAGAGAGAGAGAGAATGAAAGAGAAGGGAGAGAGAGAGAAAGGGAGAGAGAGAGAAAGAGAGAGAGTAAACGTTGAAGGAGGGAGAGAATGAGAGAGATGTAATTGTAAAGAAAGATTGAAAGAAAGAAAGAGAGAGAGGGAGAGAAACAGCCAGACAGACGGACAAACAGATAGACAGACAGAGATGCAGAGATACAGACAGAGAGAGGGAGAGAGAGAAAGTGTATGTGTGTGTGTGCGTGGTGTGTGTGTGTGTGTGGTGTGTGTGTGTGTGTGTGTGTGTGTGTGTGTGTGTGTGTGTGTGTGTGTGTGTTCTTCGTCTGTTTTAGACTCTAGATGCGTGGGCTATTTTGTTTTGTTTCGCTGGTGCTAGAAATCGATACGACACATCTGTTAATGAAAAATAATCCGATATTGTTAGAATGCCACAGGCAGCGTTACCATGGAACAATAGACGCTGACAGCGTCATACTTTGGTTTTATAAACCAGTGAGGTTATAGGAAAAATAAATGGTTGAAATCACTGATCAGAATTGGCTTGGCTCACAGATGAAATCGTGGATTATTTTGGCATATTGTTCTGATAAATGATTGATGAAACTGTTGATTTTTTTTTTATTCAAAATAAGTCTTTTTTGTTTTTAGTGACTAAGAAGTGGAATGACAGAATAAGACTGTCAAACTATATAAATAGTCTGCCTTTGTATGATTGAAACACCTTTGAACACGTTTCTTTTTCTTTCTTTTGTGTGTGTGGTGTGTCTGTGTGTGTCTGTGTGTGTGCTTTTTGTATTGGTTTGGTTTGTTTTTTTTGTTTGTTTTTTTTATTGTTGTTTTTTGTTGTTGTTTTTTTGGGGGTGGATACTTTTATTTTCCGAGGTTCCTATTCCCCTCCCCCCACTCCCATTTAGCATTTTAACTGATGGCTACCTTCTGACGTCATTAATTTATTGGTATTAAAGTGGAAGAAATTTCAAGTATCAATTTCTGAAGATGACGTTCCCGCACTTGGAATAACTTTCATAGGCAATGACGTCACATATGTCACGCGATGGACAAGATTCACTTCTAGTGAAATGTAGGTCTTCACCTGCGATATCGTTTAAAGTCACACACACGCGAGCGCGCACGCACACACGCACGCACGCACGCACGCACCACACACCACACCACCACCACACACACACACACACACACACACACACACACACACACACACCACACACACACTGGTATGAAAATCAAGCTGGATAGCAGTGATTCATAACTTTTGTAGAGATTGTTGGTATGTTTAAAAAAAATAATGTTTTGATTTCATGTATGCAGTATGAACAGTCCCTGACGAAAGTATGCTGTCTGCACTTTGCATAATGCCTGATTTTATACAGCGGTAATCTATCGTCACCAACGTCAAGTTGCCATGCCGCTGCCCATCCCTCTCCTAGTACCTCGTCCTCAGCCACTCTGCAAGTCCGTCCAATATTTTTTTCCCTGGGTCGTCCTGGTGCTGTCTTTCCCTCCAGCTTTCACGTTGTGACCAGGTGCTTTAATTCCCCTTTCCTCATAAAATGGCCCATAAATGTTGCCTGTCTTTTCCTAATCTTCCTTATGAATGATCTTCTTGTTCTGCCTCCATCAAGACTGTCTCGTTTGTTTTCTTTGCTCTCCATGGAACTCTCAACATTCTTCGTAGAAACCACATCTCGGCTGCCTCAATCTTGTTCTGGCTTTGCTTGTTGCCTGTCCACGCCTCACAACTGTATAACTATCGGTTCTATACAACATTCAAGAACTCTCTTCCTGATATTAATTGATAGGCATTTGTTGGCTAGAAGCCTGATCTATAGTTTGCGCAGTGATGGTGGAAAGGAGGAGAGGTTACCATTCTAAATACCAAGAAAAAGAAGACTAGTTGTAAGGTTTTGCTTCTGCTGTTTCTGTTGTTGTTATTGTTGTTGTTGTTGTTCTTCTTCTTCTACTTCTGTATCTTTGTCACCGTCTTCTTCTTCTTCTTCTTCTTCTTCTTCTTTCTTCTTCTTCTTCTTCTTCTCTTCTTCTTCTTCTTCTTCTTCTTCTTCTCTTTTCTTCATTCTCTTCTTCTTCTCTTCTTCTTCTTCTTCTTCTTCTTCTTCTTCCTCGTCTTCTTCTTCTTCTTCTTCTTCTTTTCTTCTTCTTCTTCTTTTTCTTCTTCTTCTTCTTCTTCTTCTTCTTCTCTCTTCTTCTTCTTCTTCCTCTTCTTCCTTCTTCCTCTTTCTTCTTTCTTCTTTGTTGTTTTTTGTGTTAAAACTGGCCTTCTCAATGCCCCATTTCAACATCATTGTTGTTCTGATGGAGTCAGTATAGGATTAGATAAGTTCCCCTTCCCCCACTTCCCTGGGATGGTTATCCCCGTCGGCCATATCACCTGAGGCAGGTGCCGACAATCAAACGTTCATCTTAATATTTCCATCACACTGGTGGTGTCAACTTAGTGTTTCATAGGCCCTATCCCTACCCCACCCTCTGTCCCTTTTACTATTTCAAAACCCTGCCAGGACATAGTTTGTGTGTGTGTGTGTGTGTGTGTGTGTGTGTGTGTGTGTGTGTGTGTGTGTGTGTGTGTGTGTGTGTGTGTGTGTGTGTGTGCAGGCTCAAGGAGTTAGCAATTGCTGGCAGATTTGGGTGGGGCGCATATGGAATTGTTCCAGTGCGATGAATCCCTCTTGAAAAGATACTCGGAAGTTTTGCAGAAAGCTGGATAATAGGACAAAGGAATGAAAGGATTAGACATTTCACTGTTGTGACTTTGAGACCGTTGTTCGAGAGTCTTGACCAACACTGCAAGTGCCTGTATTTCTCGGGCCTGGGTAACAGCAAGATATGAAAGGAAGCATGTCTGGAGTACAAGCTCTGTAACATGCAGTGATGAACCAGAAGGGAACATGGTAACATTCTTGTCGTTGTCATCGATCACCGTAAACAATGGCATGACATGTCACTCGAACGTAAGGAACGCTGTGGCATCAATTTTGTTACCGGTCATGATGACATTTGGCTCTCTCTGTCTCTGTCTCTTTCTCTGTCTATGTCATTTGGCTCTCTCTGTCTCTGTCTCTTTCTCTGTCTCTGTCTCTCTTTCTGTCTCTCTTTCTCTCTCTGGCTCTGTCTGTCTCCCTCTCTGTCTTTCTGTCTGTCTCTCTGTCTCTTCTCTCTCTCTCTCTCTCTCCCTCTCTCTCTGTCTGTCTGTCTGTCTCTCTGTCACTGTCTCTGTCTCTCTCTCTGTCTCCCTCTCTGTCTGTCTGTATCTCTCTCTCTTTCTCTGTCTCTATTTCTCTGTCTCTCTCTCTCCCTCTCTCTCTGTCTCTCTCTGTCTGTCTGTCTCTCTGTCTCTCTCTCTCTCCCTCTGACTCTCTGTCTCTGTCTCCGTCTCTGTCTGTCTGTCTGTCTCTGTTTCTCTCTGTCTCCCTCCCTCTCTGTGTGTCTGTCTGTCTCTGTCTCTGTCTGTCTATCTGTCTCTCTCTCTCCAATATACATTGTTGTTATAAGTGGTTGACATGTATTTGCTCAACGTGTACCTGCCATTATTTCATGCTTTTGAAATGCACTCGATCGATTGTCATGTACATGTGGAACTCGATATCTTATTAGATTTTTTTTACAACTTGTTTGACGTGGTATATGTTACAGTTAACCTCTTTTCATCATTGCGTCAGTTGATGTGTCTTACACCCTCCCCCCCCCTCCCTTTCCCTTCTTTCTGCTTAATCGTGCTTCTTTCACTTCCTTCTTTTCCTTTTGAGTCTGAGTCTGTAATAAACTTTTTTTAAATGCAATATCAATAAACGCCACTAGGTATATTGTTATACTGGTAATATTGGTACATTATCGTTGTTATTTTTGTTGTAATTATTGAGGGCTGACATGTATTTATTTACGCACTTCTGCCTTGGTTTCTCATGATTTTGTTTAAAAAAAAACATGAGTAATTGGCATAAAAATATATGAAAGTTTGTATTATCACAGCTTATTTTGTAACGTTTCATACTTTATGTGTTGTGGTTCATTTTTGTGTGCACATATTTATTTTATGTGTTGGCTAACAAGGACGAGCTGTAAGGCAGGTCCAGTGGGACCTTATGCTACTATCCTTGAGTAATAAAGTGTTCTGAAGTCTTAACTTTCTCTCTATCTCTTTCTGTCTCTCTTTCTGTCTGTCTGTCTGTCTGTCTCTCTCTCTCTCTCCCTGTTTTGTTTTGCTTTTTTGTTTTGTAATGTGTTTTGTTGTTATTGTTGTTGCTGCTGTTGTTTTTGTTTGGTTAATTGGTTTTGTTGTTGTAGTTGGGGTTAGGGTTGGTTTTCTTTTTGTTTTCGTTTTTCTCCCCCGTGTGTACTTGGCCTTCCCTTCTCATCTCATCATCTTCATCATCATCGTCATTATCATTATCACCATTATCATTATTACATTATTATTATTGTGGTGATTATTATTGTTATTGGTAGTAGTAGTAGTAGTATAAATTGTTGTTGCTGTTGTTGTTGCTGTTGGTGATGTAAATATCGTTACTGTTGTTGATGATGCTAATATTCTTATTTCTTATCGTAATGATGACGATGATGACTTTTCATTACGACAAAGATGAAAGTCTTCTCATCGCTCCACTTGGTAGAAGCGACATTGCTGCAGTACGTGTTCGATCTGTTTTTGTCCGTTGTGTTGCTGGGGTAGGTTGGTGAAGGCGACAGACTGATCTTGCCTTCCATAACCCTACAGGCTTTGAGTCTGCTGTGGCCAGTGAGGGAGCTTAGCCTCATCAGGATCACTGACTGCTCTCTGAACAAAAGTCGTCCCTTTGGCTGTGCTCATCAGGGTGGAGAAGAAGAAGTAGGGAATGAAACGCAGTGTGTTTGAAATCACTTGCGACAGTTCTCTGAAGAAGTTAACAAGAAACACCACGAGGGTGCGGATGGGACCCAGAGCACCAATGCCTCGCCACTCTCCAGACAATCACCTCCCAAGCTCCCGACGCCACTCGATGGTCATTTCATCAATTACATGTAAAGGGGGGCTGTCGATGCGCTGCATGACCCATTTGGACCCAGTCATCAGTCACCTTGTTTACAAACTGAAAGGCAAGGTAGGGAGATGACAAACCCCGGGACACAGCCACACAACGCACACCAATCAGGGCCATCCCAGTTTTCGGACCAAGAGAGAATGGAAGACCCCTGTCTCGCCCCACTCTGGTCTTCATCTCTCTTGCGGGCAGACCGCCCTGCCACCAGCTCACATAGCTACCAGCTCCTTTCCCCTTACTATGTAGTCTTGACCGTTATGAGTTGGAAACTCCCAACGTTGCCATACTTCAACCATAGGGGTTGTTTGAACGGCCGCGACATAGCTAAATA
>CM060306.1:118863203-118873203 GCA_030674185.1 Monoplex corrugatus | reverse complement strand
CCATGACTTTATCTACAAATACATGTTGCTAATATGACTATCATTGCCTGTATTTGGGAAAGCTGAAAAGTTCTTAAGTCATTTATAAATACATTTATACTCCCTCTTGATGATGATAACGAAGCTGACGATAACATCGAATGTGAAATCATTAACCCAATGACTCCCACATCATATCCGCCAACTGCAAAAACTTAACCCTTTGATTCCCTCACCCTATCCACCAGCTTCCTGCAGGAAGCTGGTGGATAGGGTGAGAGAATCAAAGGGTTGAGTTTTTTATTTGCTAGCATGGTTGACAATGCAGGAAGCTGGTGGACAGGGTGCGGGAGTCAAAGAGTTAACTGTTGAAATCATTTACTGTCATGGCAACTGATCAAAACTAATCTTTGTTTCGTGGTTTGAAGTTTGGAGCTTGTTCAAGAGGGATTCGTCGCACTCGGGCAATTCGATATGCGCTCAGCCCAAACTTGCCAGCAAAACTGTACGCCCTGGCAGGGTCTTGAAATGGGGAGGAAAGGGGAGAGACTTATGACAGAGTTAGCGCACATCACCAGTTTTAGTTTCAGTGTCGGTTTCTCAAGATGAAGTCTCCGCGCTCGGAACGAATTCCATATGCACTAACGTCACAGGTGTCAAATAATGGAGAAGATCCAGAATGATCACGGCACAAGCCTTGAGCCTGCACATAAACCTATGAGCTGGCCAGGTCCTGAGGTCCTACCTAGCCTATGCTTTACCTAGTCTACATCTCTAGGATGATGGAAACATTATGATGGGCGGCGAACATGTTAGTGTTTGATGTTGTGGGCTGGGATTGAACTCGAGACATGAGATCTTGAGTCCACGGCTTTTTCAGAAGAACCAACCAGCCTGTGTCTTAGAGATCGATCATGATCCAGTGACAGATTGGTACAAATGTAAGATTTGTACCATGATTATTTTGAGTCTTCTCCAGTACGTGGCACCAGTGGCGTCAGTGCATATGGAATTCATTCCGAGCGCGGAGACGTCATTTTAGGAAACTGAAAGTGAAAGTGAAGGGTAACTTATTATTTAGCTCTAACACTTATTATCCCAAGAAAGCTGTAAAGTTGCATCTCTTCGACCTGTTAGAATTTATAGATGAGCAAAATCCAAGTGTGATATGGACTACTCCGGTTTCAGATACATTCGTATACTTCCATGGTTACGACTTGCTCATAAACGACTTTCTGGGCGTTGTTTATCTTTAAGATCACAAATTACGCATCAATTCATAACACGTCGGATCATTGATAAAGTCAGTATGGCTTAACCATTTTGATATGTTGAAGGTCTAGCGGGGTTAACGGCGCAGTTCTCTTGAGACAATACCACCCGCCCCCCCCCCCCCCCCCACCCGCTCTGTCTTCAACTGATTCTTCTCACGAAACTCTGGCAGTGGGTGTCTTCAATCTTAGGCTTTCCCGTGAAGTTCTCTCACAGAATGACCTCTGTCACCATTGTCTGTTGTTTGATGAAGAGCCACATGTGTGATATGAAAGTCTCTTCATTGTATGTAAGGGGGGGGGGGGTGTTCTTCTTGAACGAGCCATCTGTTTGTTTGTTTGTTTTCTGTTCTTGATATTTCTGGTTTCTTTATGGTGTTTATAAAGAATCCGTTTGAGAATCAGCTTTTTAGTAGTATGTCCAGTGAGTGTGTACATACATGATATGTAATTCTGTATTATTTATATACATATATATATGTGACCTCCCACACAAAATCAGCCTTAACTAGCATTTTGGGCATTTTGAGATATACATTTCACTGGAAAGTGTACATTCTGCTGATTATTTTGGTACTTGAATAAAGCTTGTACTCAAAAAAAATGTAGTAGAAGTTATGTATGTTTAAAGTCATTAAGTTGTATGACGGCCATTTTGAGAAAACGGCCTCTAAAGTTGTTGTGTGCTCTCCTACACATTTTCCGTTAAATTTCTTTATTTGGTGGCTTTGACCGAGTTTGTTTCTAATTTTCGCTGTCATTATCTGAAAGAGCTTTCCATCAATATATTACATGTGCGGGTACTGTACAGGTTACTGTTCATAATTTGAGACAAAAATAGGTACATTTGGTAGGAAATTGCGTTCTTTCTGCTGCGATCAGTGCATTAAAGTACCGATTTAAATTGATTAATAATATTTTTTCAAGAAGAAAATTTCTGTGGGGAATAGATTATGGTTACAGAAATCAATTTTGAGAAAAAGTCAAAACACCCCAGAGAGACCCTCAGTCACCTTTTCAGCTCCTAGTGCTCTTCTACTGACTGCGAGTTAAGACTGATTTCGTGGTGGGAGGTCACACACACACACACACACACACACACACACACACACACACACACACACACACAATATATATATATATATATATATGTGTGTGTGTGTGTGTGTGTGTGTGTGTGTGTGTGTGTATGCATATATATATATATATATATATTGTGTGTGTGTGTGTGTATACATATATATGTATATGTGTGTGTGTATGTATGTATATATTATGTATGTATATGTATAGTGTGTGTGTTTGTGTGTGAGAAAGAGAGAGCGTGTGAGTGCGTGTGTATAAAAGAGAGAGAGAGAGAGAGGGGGGACACTCTATTGCTCAAGGATAATAGCATTAGTTCCCACTGGACCTGTCTTACAGCTAGTCCTTGTTACTCCATAAACTAATAACACAGAGATATAAAAAGTAGAAAAACACCAAGGAGAGGGGTAAAGTCTACTGAGTGAGTGTGTGTGTGCGCCCGCGCTTGTATATGTGTATACGTGTTTGTGCATGTGTGTGTGTGTGAGAAGAGAGAGAGAGAGAGGGAAGAGAGATGTGAATGCACGACTATGGAGACTGTACTCGTTCCAACTACTTGGCAGCATCCTTGAGCCCTCATATGTGCTTGGTAGGTCTAGAAATGGCTAAGGGGATGAGAGGAGGAACGGGACCTGGTAACAGTTTATTCATATTCATATTCATTTTTTTTTTTGTCACGGTGGATTTACCGTATCAAACTCGGGATGCTCTCCCCTTTGAGAGCGCGTCGCCGCAGTGCAGCGCCACCAATTTTTTTATCCAAGACTTCAGAATGGTAAGAAGGTTACTTGCCTTCAAGGGGAGGCACCTGGGAGGCAGCTGTATCTCGTGTTTAATCCGGCCCCAGCTGTCGACATCAAACCTGGCCTGTTAGCTGCCCATCGTAATGTTACCATCATTCAGATAGTGTCGGTTTAGTGTTTCTTACGTCCCTCCCCCCCTCCCCCACTTTTCCCATTCAAGATCTTGCCAAAACAAATAGGGTTTTGCGCAGGCTCAGTGTGTCTGCCAGCAGAATTGCTCGCAGGTTTGGGTGGAGCGCATATGGAGTTGACTGAATACGACGAATTAAGTTTTTGCGTTGGTGGATAGGGTGCAGGAGTGAAAGGGTTAAGCTGAAAAGACCCTCCGCAATTCCCACAGGGGAGTGTTGGTATACATAAAGCTTCTTTGTCCACGGAGGGTATCTTATTGGGGAACGGGTACTGGACCTGGTTCAAGGTGGATTTTGTCTCACTCAGAATAGTTTCCATTATGCCACCCAGCCCAGTCTGCCAGAAAGTGGGATTTAGACTACTGCTATTCCTGGTGTCTGTAAAGTCCCGTGAGGATCGTTCATAGAAAAGGTGTTTCTAAAAACCACCGAGAACATTCCCCTTAAAGGAAGGTAAGAGAGAGAGAGAGAAAGAGAGAGAGAGAGAAACAGACAAACAGACAGACGGACAGACACCAGGCAGGCGGACCAGCAGGAAGACAGACAGGCAGGCAGAAAGACAGTGACAGGGAGAGACATGACAGACACACACACACACACACACACACACACACACACACACACACACACACACACACACACACAACACACACACACCACACACTTACCTATCATCATAACAATAACTTATGACAACATCAAGATGAAAGACAGCACTCCTGACATCATACCAAAATATAAGTACATGCGCGCTGATTGGTTCTTGTTTCGGACTGTTCTTGCTAATCAAGAATATAAGCATTATGAAAGTGAAAATGTAGACGTTATGTTTTCTAAGTTCCAGGAGTCAGTTCTAGCTGCTGCGGACCTCTCCATCCCGAAACTCAAAACTTATAAGTCCAATAATCGTTTGGGTAATGTTTGGTGGACAGAGGAATGTGAGAAAGCAGTTCAGTATAAAAAAGATAAATTCAAAATCTACATCAAAAGCAGAAAACCCGACGATCACATGGAAATGAAAAAAGCTAACATCCAGTGTAATAAAATCATTGCTGAAGCAAAGAAAGATTATTGGGCATCATACTGCACCAAAGAAATTTCAGATTTTAAGGATTTCCATAAAGTCTGGACAAAAATGAATCAAATGAAAAACGGAGCCAATTTACCCACGTGTCCAATAATGATTGATCATGTCACAAATTTCCTTCTGACATGGACAAAGCTGAAACTTTTGTAGAACTCTTTGCTGAAAATAATAAAGTAGTCGGGTTGTCTCCTAACAGCAAACACTACAGAGAAATGGCAGCTAACAACCCTATCTTCATTGATCCAATACCTCAGAATGATCGCTGGTTTAATTCTCTGATCACCTTAGAAGAGCTAAAAAACACTATCTTGTCTCTACACAACAAAAGGAGTTCGGTAGGTGTCGATGCAGTTTCAAATGAAATGATTAAGCATCTTCCAGAAAATTATATTATTTTCTTACATAAAATTTTTCAGAAATGCTGGTTTAGTGGAACTGTACCACAAGTATGGCAAAGTCTGTTGTTATACCCATATTAAAGCAGGAAAGCCTAAAAACAATAAAAACAGTTACAGACTTATTGCTTTGACGTCCCATACGAGCAAACTAATGGAAAGATTGGTCTTAAACAGACTTATACATTACTGTGATAGAAATAACGTTATTCCGGTAAACCAGGCAGGTTTCAGAAAAGGGAGATCCACAGTTGAGCACCTGGTTAAACTTATAACTCATATAAAACAACAATTTGCCCGTAGAAAAAGTGTTTTAGCAATTTTTTTTTATGTGAAAAAAGCTTATGATCAAGTTTGGCATAAACGTTTATTGTACAAGCTGAAATATATTGGTCTATCTGGCAATATGTATAATTATATTAAGTCCTATCTAGCCAATAGAACAATTCAGGCAAGAGTGGGAACAAGTTATTCTTCTTCACGATGTCTTGACATGGGAATTCCTCAAGGTTCAGTGATATATATTATCCTTATATATGATCTTCCTAAAGTACTCTCAGATCGTGTTGTTTTGGTACAGTACGCTGATGATATATGCATCTGGATGAATATTACTTTAAAAAAGACAACTCCCCAGAGAGCGCAGAATTACATCAGGAAATTGTGTCAATCTGATCTTGATAGTCTTGGAAACTACATGTTAGAAAATGGTCTGTCGTTGTCAGCAGAAAAAACTAACATGATGCTCTTTAATCCTGGTGGTACTTTAAATAACTTGCCTACTTTCAGACTGCATGGTGAAGCGATCCATTACAAACAGGTTGTAAAATTTCTGGGAGTCTTTATAACATCGAAATTAAACTGGAATGTCCATTTTGATTATATTTTAACAAAAGCAAGAAAAGCCTTAAATTTTTTAAAGATAATAAGCAGATTACCCAGGGGAATGGATACAAACATACTTCTCCATCTATCAACAGCACTTGTAAGATCTAAATTATTTTACGCACAAGAAGTGTTCTTCAGTGCACCCAAATATTTACTAAAGAAGATTCAAAGTTTAGACTGCAAAAGTCTTAAAATTGCACTAGGTGTACCAGTCCATGCTTCAAATCTGGAAACGTACAAAGTTGCTGGAATTCTGTCTCTGAACAGCTATCGTGAGCTAGCGACAGCAAAGTTTGCAATCAGAACTACTTCACAAACGGACAATTTTGTGAGCAAGAAAATTAAACTAAGGTCTGATGTTGACTTTCCAAAACGAGCAAGCAACATTTCATCACAAACGACTGTTGCAACTTACGTATCTGACTTAGTCAAACAGTCTAACATAAATTTGATCAGCTGAGACACCATCCACAACGCCTATCCCTACATGGGAATTGCTTAAAGCCACTTTTGATATTGATTATACAGATGTTAAGAAATATGAAAACATTAACATTTCGATATGCACAGCAAGAGAACACGTCGATGAAAAATACCGTACCCACCTCCATATTTTTACCGATGGGTCAGTCTTAGGAAATACATCTGCTGGAGCAGCGTTTTACGTTCCAAAATTTAAAATACAAAAGTCATTTTTCATTGGGCCAAATATATCTATATTTACAGCGAATTAGTCGCTATTATACAAGCGTTGCATTCATTTAGTAGACCTTAAACCTGTCATTTTTCAAAGTAGTTCTCTTTGTTGATTCAAAATCTGTATTTATGCCTTACAGTCTTTTAATACAGCACAAGACCTGACTAATTTCTGAGGCAAATCATCTTATACATCGTTTAGGACAAAAGGTATAGATATCAGTTTATGCTGGGTGCCTTCTCACGTTGGTCTTCACGGCAACGAAGTAGTAACAGGCAGCTAACAAGGTGCACACAACCTGATAATACTATAGAATTACGTATTAAAACTTCCGTAAAAGAGCTTGCAACTTGCTAGAATCAGCCTCATGGATTCGATTTCATGAACATTTCAATGAAATTTGTGACACAACAAATGATAAAACTTTCATTTCAAATGTATGTAAAAATTGCAGTATCTTCCATATATCATTCGAGATCGATTGTTGCTGTTCATTTCGTATTCAGCTAAACGCGTTGAAAACAAATATTGTAAAATATCAATGTATTTGCGGAGACAATTCACACTATTTCACTGTTTATTTACTGCAAATGCTACTTCTTTTTCCAAATATTTACACAAGAATAACTATTCTGAAACTCATTTTAAAGAAGTAACTTCAGATCAGTCTTTATCATTAAAATTTCAGAATCATTGGTTCACAGTCCTTTAATGTATTGCTTTAAGTTTAGAGTTAGTTTTTAGCGTTAAAATTTTATTCTTTCCATTTTCAATGTTAATTGTTAGTTTTCATGATCTTGTTCCATTTATTTACTATGCTTACTCTGCTCTCCCCTCTCCACAATCACTCCACCCTTATGTCATTTTTTTTTAACCGTCTAATTCCTCACTGTAGAACGTTAATTAGGCAACTCCTCTCCACACTCAACCACTCCTCCCCTCACTCACTCTCATCCTCATTCCATTTTTCCCCCGTCTATCATCTCAATTCACCTCATATGAACAGACGTTAAATTAAAGGCGAACACATCACACTCACACTCTCTCATCTCCATCACTACACACACTCCTCATCTCATCCTCTCCTCTTCACTCTACACACACAGCTCTCTCATTCTTCCTCTCCACCTTTCTCTCTTCTCCTCTCGTCATCAATCTCCTCTCTCATCCATCTCGATTCCTCTCTACGTCTCTCACTCTCTCTCAATCTCTCTCGTTCTCTCTCTCTTCTCTCTTCTCATCATGCTATTCTCAATCTCTTCTCTCTCTCTCTCATTTATCCTTCTACATACATCTCTGCTCTCTCGGCATCTCTCTCTCTTTCTCTCTCTCTCTCTCTCTCTCTTCTCTCCTCTCTCTCTCTCTCTCTCTCTCTCTCTCTGTACTCTGTCCCTATGTATCGTATGTGTGTGTGTGTCTCTCTCTCTCTCACGCACACACACACATACTCAACACACCACACACATACACACACACACACACACACACCACACACACACACACACACCACACAAAACACACGTGTACACACAACACATACATATAGTACACACATGTACATAATTACACACACACACACACACACACAAACACACACGCACACATACACACAAACACACACACACACACACACACACACACACACACACACACACACACACACACACACACACACACACACACACACACACACGGAAGGAGAATAGAAGGAGTGGGGATGATGGGGTCAGGGAACATACGCTTTGCAGATGTCATTAACAAAATGAAGGGAACGAAAATAGACAGAGGAGATGAACATCCACATAGACCTGCATTATGATATGGAGAATTATATTTATATATATATTCAGTGGATCTGAATATCACAGAGTTGATTTTTCATCTAAATAATGATAGACATGGGCTTGTTTTAGTTTGGTGGTGTGTGTTTTGTGTCTAGTACGTCTGTGTGTCTGTGTCTCTGTGTGCGTGAATTTGTGTGTCTGTGTATGCGTGTAAGTGTGCGTGTGTGTGTGTCTGTGTGTGTTTGTCTGTCTGTGTCTGTGTGTGTATGTGTTTGTGTGTGTGTTTGTGTGTGTATGTCTGTGTGTGCGTGTGTGTGTGTGTGTGTATGCGTGTGTGTATGTATGTGTGTGTATGTATGTGTGCGTGTGTGTGTGTATGCGCGCGCGCGCGCGCGTGGTGTTGTGTGTGTGTGTGTGTGATTTATTTGTGTGTGTTTCTCATATAATGAAGAAAATCAAAGGAATATAAGTTAAAGGAAAAAATGCCAGAAAGTCAAAAAAGAAATAAATATGATATTCTTACATACAGTCATCATAAAGTTCACATTTCACCAATTATTTCTTAGTATCACGAAGCAAGACACACATACAATCATTTCGACACTCACATACTTAATCTTCCTTGGAGTCTAAGTTGAAGATATACTTTTTTATCCAGCAGTCATTTTTTATGACTGTGTGTATCTGTTTAATTTTTTGTACACAATTTTCCTAATGTCAGCTCCTTGGTTGCCGTAGGATCTTTAACGTGATTGAGTGCGTGCTGCACACGGGACCTTGGTTCATCATCTCATCCGAAAGAGTAAGTTTTCGGGTGTTTTTGGTGAGGAGGTGTGCTAGGTATTTTTATGTTTCCCTAAGCCACCAAAAAACATTGATATGGCTGACATGGGATCTTTAACATGCGTCTCTGATGTTATGTATGCATCGGCAGGCTATGTACGTATTTACATTTAATGGAGGCTGAGGCACTAACAGGTCTGCAGATAGATTGATCTGGGAGATCTGGAGACACCCCCATTCTTTATCCACCTTATGCTGTTTACGGATGTGAAGCATGGAAAATCAACACACAAAGTAAGAACAAGATTGAGGCTGCTGAAATGTGGTTTCTAAGAAAACTGTTAAGAGTAGCCATGGGGTCCCCTGTGAGTCCCATTGTCGCCAACCTCTTTATGGAAAACTTAGAGGAGAAAGCTTTGGCGTCGTTCCACACTCCTCCACGCTACTGGGGCCGCTACATGGACGACACTATGACTGTGCTGAAAAGATCGGTGGTAGAAGACTTCACGAACCATCTCAACAACCAACACCCTGCCATCAAGTTCACCTATGAGGTAGAAGAGAACGGCAGCATCGCGATGTTGGATACCCGCATCACCCGGACGGAGACAGGCCTCGCCTTCTCCGTCTATAGAAAGCCGACCCACACGGACCAGTACCTACAATTCGAGTCACAGCCACTGGAACACAAGCTTGGAGTAATCCGCACCCTCACCCACCGAGCAAAGACCATCTGCTCTACCGACACCGCTAGAGAAGAAGAGATGCAGTACATCAAGAAAGTACTCAGTGTGTCGGGATACCAGAAGTGGGCCTGGGATATCCCGGGGGGCAAGAAAACCATACCCCACCCCTCCACTGAATGGCAAACCCCTTCGAGAGGGCACGTTTCCAGCCATACATCAGCGGCATCACTGAGGCTCTCAGCAGGAAGATCAGGAAGTTGGGAGTCAGTGTCCACGCCAAACCCACCAACACCATCAGAAGCCAGTTAGTCCACCCCAAAGACAAAACAGACAAATTGGACAAATCAGGGGTGATATACAAGATAGACTGCCAGGACTGTGACCAAAGTTACATTGGCGAAACTGAGCGCAAC
>CM060306.1:118840703-118855703 GCA_030674185.1 Monoplex corrugatus | reverse complement strand
GGGTCGACGCTATGTGCCCATCATCTAATAGAGGTACCCTTTCTGCTTCATCCTCTTCGCCACGCACGTAAGCACACATGCATGGACGTGTACACTCACGCCTACACGCACGCATACACACGCGCGCGCGCACGTGTACGCAATACAACAACAATACAATACTTTATTTGTATAGCGCGAAATCTTGATAAAATCAAATGTAAGCGCTAAAACAGACACACACGCACGCACGCGCACACACATACACACACACACACACAACACACACACACACACACACACGCACACCACACGCACAGCACACGCACACGGCTAAAATGGGGAGAAAGAATAAAAGCAATGGAAAATTATAGAGAGCATAATTATTATATACAATTATATATTACAATGTGATTCCTCTTCGAGTGGATACAGGCTGCAGAGGGGATTGAGTGAGGTCAGGATTTTATGCAGAGGAGAAAAGGTGAGTTTTGAGAGCGGACTTGAAGGAGCAAAAGTAGGTTGCTGACGGACAGAGAGGAAGTTTGTTTCAGGAGAGTGGACCAGAAACAGAGAAGGCTCGTGGACCATAGGTATTGAGCTTAGTGCGTGGAAAGCGAAAAGTCAGAGGATCGGAGGCAGAGCGGAGGGTACGTGAGGGAAGATAGATCTCAAGTAGGCTTGACAGGTAATCGGGGGCTGCGTTATTGAGGCTTTTGTAGCACATGGTGTCTAGTTTGTACTGTATGCGCTTTGATACAGGGAGCCAGTGAAGTTGTGCCAGGAGAGGAGATATGTGGTCAGCTTTTTTCTTTTTGAGTACAAGGCGTGCAGCATTGTTTTGAATGCGCTGCAGGATGTGAATGGTGGAGGCAGGAAGACCAGACAGGAGTGAATGGCAATTGTCAATGCGAGACATTATGAAGGAGAGAACGAGTTTTGCAGTTGTTTCGACAGAGAGATACTTCCTGATCAGGCTTATACGATGAAGATGATAGTAGCAAGATCTGTCATTGAGAAACAAAGTTGTTCATGAGAGGGTAGAGTCAGTCACACACACCACACACACACACACACACACACACACACACACACACACACACACACACACACACACACACACACCACACACACACACACCAACACACACACACAACACACACAGCGCGCGCGCGCATACATACACACTTACAGCCGTGAGCAATCTGTTGAAGCCTGATCGTTCTAATGTTCTGATTGTTTTTCTCTTGTCCGTTAACTTGTTTGATGTTAATTAAATTAATATGATAAACTGCCTTTATGATTTCGTAGATTCTTCCACCCCATACACACCTCTTCATCTTATCTTGTCTATTTATTCATTTATCAATTCTTTACTTTTTTTTCTTCTAAAAGAACATATGTGAATAGACGTTAAAAGAAATAACGAACGTACAAAACACACACACACACACCACACACACACACACACACACACACACACACACACACACACTACACACACACACACACACACACACCCACACACACACACACACAACACACACACACACACACACACACACACACCAGTAATTTCCCTTGAGCTCAGTCGCCTTTTCTTGTCACCTATTCTTTGTTCTCTGTCTATCTGTCTCTCTATGTCTATGTCTCTGCTCTCTTGTCTCTGTCTGTCTCTCTCTCTCTTTCTCTCTCTCTCTTTCCCTCTGTCTCTCTCTGCATTTCTCTGTCGCTCTCTTTGTCTATCTGTCTCTCAGTTTCTGTCTATTTCTCTCTTTTCTATTGTTTTTCTCCCATTCTCTCTCTCTCTCTCTCTCTCTCTCTCGTCTCTCTCTCCATTTCTCTCTCTCTTTCTCTGTCTCTGTCTGTCTATCTTTCTAGCTCTCTTTCTGTCTCTCACTTTCTCTTTTCTCATTCTTTCTCTCTCTGTCTCTCTCTCTCTCTTTCTCTCCCGCTCTCCCCTCTCTCCCCTTCCCGCTTTGTAATTTCAATAACGTTGTGCCACTTGCTGTCACCACAGTGATGAAACAAGTATGACTTCTTTAGACTGTTTTGAAAGAGGTTGATTCAGATCTAGCCATGTTTTATTTCGCAGTGTGCGTATGTGTGTGAGAGAGAGGGGGGGGGAGAGAGAGAGAGGAGAGAGTGCGACAAAAAGAGCGACAGAGAGAGGACGCGCGCGACAGATAGAGAGAGAGACAGACAGACGGAGAGGGAGAGAGAAAGAGATAGTGAGTGAGAGAGAGAGCGAGAGAGAGAGAGAGCGACACAGAGAGAGCGCACGACAAATAGAGGGAAAAAGACAGAGTGAATGTGAGCGAGCGAGCGAGAGAGGCAAACAGACAGACAAGACAAGACAGACACAGACGGAGAGAGAGAGAGTGCGTTTTTTTTTCCCGGTTATAGGAAGATATTTTACTGGTCGCGGTAGTCAGGTGGGTGAACGTCTAACTTCCTAAGGGAAGGTTCCGTGTTCAATCCTTCTTGAACACCTCCATATTGTGGGTAAAGGGAGGAGATTGTTCCCATCTACCAAGTCCTTGTGTGTGTGCAGACCTGCCAGTGACTGAACCCCCATTTTCTGTATGAGTACACGTGCGTGCAGAATACCAGGTATGACCTGTTAAAGATCCTGTAAGTCATGTCAGTGTCTGGCGGCTTATGGAAACATGCTAACCCCCCCCCCCCACACACACACACAAAGATACAGACTGTACAACAACATAGTGGAATGTGGTCAGCTTACCTAACAGCTTGAGTTCTCTGTGCTCCACTTAAAAAAATCTGATTATGTGTGATGGGCTCTGAGTCCAACTGAGTTTGGAGAACAGCGCTATACAAGTGCGATTTTATGATGACAATAATGATGATGATGGTAATAATAATGATAATATTGATGATGATGATGATGATGACGACGACGACGACGACGTTGATGATGACGACGACGACGACGACGATGATGATGATGATGATGACGATGATGATAGTAAGAAGAAGAATGAATGAATGAATGATGATGACGATGATGACGATCATGATCATGATCATGATGATAATGATGAAAAGAATCTTGTTTAGCTGATATTCATGTATTTGTATCCTACGTTGTATTGGTGAGTGTATAACATGGCACTTCCTCGGAAGATAACTTTCAATTCAAAAAGAGAAAGAAAAATGCACACAAAAAGATCTAAGACACTCAAGAGAAACAGAAGCAGTTTAGTATGGCTGGACAGTCTGATCAAAAGGCGAGTGAAAGGCGGAGAGTTCGATTTGTTCCCCACGAACAATGGGCGAACACAATGAAGACTATTGAATTCTGTGAGGTTCCCCACCTCTTTGTGGATAGATAACAAAAGCTGCTTTGTGTGCCTGTGTGTAGGGAACGAGTGTTCTTCTCTCTTAAGTTAAGTCAGATTTATTCCAAACAAATCCCTTCAGGGGCATGTGAAAGCCAAAAACAAAAAGAACTCATAGCGAGTAATAAACATGTACGTAAGCCTGAGTAAAGAATTGTATAAATTGTAATAGTTACCAGAAAAACACGAAAATAGAATCAGAACGCGTATTTAATACAAGACGTGGTGCGCGGATGGTATTCCGCGACTACAGTTAAAACAGCAGTGTCACAGAAATGTTGAAAATGCTAAACTGGGACAACCTCGCAGACCGTAGGAGGGACGCCAAACTCATCTCATTGTACAAGATTATTAACCACCTGGCAGAAGTCCCCACCGACAACATCCTAATCCCAGCAGACCCCCGAACCCGAGTCCAAACACCCTTATAAATACAAGTCGATCCAAAGCAAAACCACGGAATATCGCCACTCCTTCTTCGTCAGCATCATTGGACCCTGGAACGACCTTCCTGCAAAAGTAGTGGAGAGCCCGACTGTTACATCCTTCAAATCGAGGCTCAATCTCCTCCGACAGCACGTCGATAACAGCGCCACCACCCATCGCTGCGATACTCCTGAAGGGAAGTTTAGCGATTATAGAACAGAACAGAAAGACAAGACAGGGGCAAATTTTCGGCCAATTGGCCTTTGTCAAGCGTGAATGTAAGATCACAAAGAAACACCAAATACAAAATTAGGAGAAAAAGACTGAAACTTCCCTGCTGCTTCGTCCAGTGGGAGAACAAGACTAAATGACATCGCAACGTGAGTAATGGTAAGAAGTGGGGAGAAGGGAGGCAAATTTGATGTCAAATGGGAAGTGAGATAAATTCTGCCATTTGAAAAGTGTTCATGCCATATTAGTATTGTTTTGTCCTGATGTAAATGGATCGTGTCAAGTGCAACGAATCCAATAGTCAAAAACAAACAAACCGGCTCCTACCCACAGTTGAGCGTGCCATGTGCTCATATCTGAGTCTCCTCCACTTCACAGTCGAGTCTCATCCAAGTTCGCATGTTCAAGTTCATATTGCTTATAGCCCAGCCGACTACTAGAGCCATTCTGGGCAAACAAACCACGTTAAAAATGACAACCCGGTTAAGATAAAAAAGACAACAGTTAAAAACCATGCTCACCGTTTAGAGTCTCATCCACTTTGAGGATCCGTCATTGAGGATGTCGCTCAAATCTCCTGGCCAACGCCACAGGTGTCTGTATCTCTTAGGCCTGGTTGACGTCAGGATATGTTACGGAAAGAAGCGTTTAGAGCACAGCCCTGTCATACAGTCTCAATCTTAGATGGAACTCGACCAGCATCATAAATGTCATCCCCATCATCATTACTATCATCATCATCATCATCATCATCATCAAGTGCCCTGCCACATGGCGTTGGCGATCATGGCCCTCCATTTGTATCTATCCCTTGTTGCCGCAAGCACATCTCCCACACTCTTTGTCTTCAGCCACTCTGCGAGTCCGTCCAATATTTTCTCCCTGGTCTACCCGGCGCTCTCTTTCCCTCCAGCTTTCCTGTTGTGACCAGGTGCTCTAATTCCCCTTTCCGTATATAATGGCCTATAAATGTTGCCTGTCTTTTCATAATCTTCCTTATGAATGATCTTCTTGTGTCTGCCTCCATCAAGACTGTCTCGTTTGTTTCCTTTGCTGTCCATGGAACTCTCAACATTCTTCTTAGAAACCACATCTCGGCTGCCTCAATCTTGTTCTGGCTTTGCTTGTTGACCACTATCATCATAGCATTGTAAGAACTTGTCCCAGATTCTGTTGCCATTGATGAGGCCTAGAAAATGAGACAAAAAAGTAAAATAAACAAAACAAAAATCGTGCATACAATTAGACTACCAACCACAATATCTGCAAAAGCCATTCAACAAGTAACGACTGAAAACTACGGTGTGTTGTTCTTTATATACACGCTAGGTAGGGGAGGTTTTCTTCATTCAAAACCTCACCGGCGCATAGAGTTTTGTGCACGCTCAGGAAGTCTGTCAGATAAATGCTGGCAGATTTGGGTGGAGCGCATATGTAGTTGTCCGAGCGCGGAGAATCCCTCTTTACCAAACTCCAAAGTCTTCAGATACGCTAGATAGGCTGATTTCTTTGTTCCACCTAATGGCAAGCGTGGCTAGGTGCTCGCTAGGTACAGCTAGGTGCTCGCTAGGTACAGCTAGGTAGCATTGATATAGTCTTGCCGGCGAGGTAAAGATGACGGTCGTGACAGTCGCCTTTGTGTTTGATAAGAACTGCCGTCTTCTTTGTGAAACAAGCGCTGTACATTGGCGAAAAAATCTACTTCTGCCTAGTGTCCGTTTCATAGCACACTTTTTTCCTCGCCTTTGCCACTCTCTTTATCGCTACTTACAGTCGAGTGTGCTATCATCATCATGTGCCCTGCCGCATGGCGTTGGCGATCATGGCCCTCCATATGTACCTATCCCTTGTTGCCGCAAGTACATCTTCCACCCTCTCTGTCCGTAGCCACTTTGCAAGTCCGTTCAGTATTTTCTCCCTGGGTTTTACCTGATGCTCTCTTTCCCTCCAGCTTTCCTGTGGTGACCAGGTGCTCTAATTCCCCTTTCCAAGTGTGCTAGCGTGTAAGAAACAGGCTCCTGCGCGGTCAGGCTTGTCAGTGTGGAACAGATGGGAGTGCTGCACGATACTTTTGAAACGGAGGTGAGGTGAAGGTCATATTGCGAGTATTATTGTTTTTCCTCCTCAGACGTCGAAAGGAAAGGCGTGGAAACCACAGAACTGCCTTCTCTGATCGTGTTTGTTGTTGTCAGTTTTGTTTCGGCTATTCTAAAGATCTTTGCATCTTTGTGAGTGTTCGCCAGCGTGAGTTCCTGTGGAGGTGTGTGTCCGTATATGCGTTCATTCCACTGTGTGTGTATGTGTGGGCGTGCACGCTTATGTGTGTATGTGTGTGTGCGCGAGAGAGAGTGTGTGTGTGTGTGTTTTTTGTATGTGTGTGTCTAGTGTGTATGTGTGTGCGTGTGTGAGTGCTCGCGCGCGTGTGTGTATGTGTGTTTGTGTGTGTGTGTGTGTGTGGCGTGTGTGTGTCTAGTGTGTATGTGTGTTTGCGCGTGCATGTGTGTGCGTGAGCGCGTGTGTCTGTGTGTGTGTGTGGTCACATACAATTGTCTTGTGGTATCGGCCACACACGATCTGTTCTGATGTGCAAATTCTGTTGTTGTCTTATCTTGTTCTGCTTGATGTTATGCTTACGATAGATTTTTCCTGACATTTTTGTTCGGTGGTTTAACCTTTTCTGTACAGTGCAAAACGCTGAGGAACTTGTTTTGCGAGATGTTGTGGTATATACATCCTCCTCTTCCTCTATTATTATTATTATCATTATTGTTGTTGTTGTTGCTGCTGTTGTTATTATTATCTTACATTATTATCATTATTATTGTTATTATTATCATCATTATTATTGTTATTATTATCATTATTATTATTATTATCATTATTGCTATTGTTGTTGCTGTTGTTATTATTATCTTACATTATTATTATTATTGTTATTATTATCATTATTATTATTATATTATTAAGTGTTGTTGTTATTCTTCTTCTTCTTCCTCTTCTTCTTATGATGATGAGATGATGATGATGATGATGATGATTGTTGTTGTTCTTCTTCTTCTTATTATTATTGTTAGTTTGTAGTAGTAGTTAATGTAGTATCATTATCATCAATATTATCGTTATCATCATTGCTGTTATTATCAGTTGTAGTAGTATCATCATTATCATTGGTGTTATTAATATTATCATCACCATCGTCACTAGGATCATTATTATTATCATCATCATTATTATCATCATTATCATTACAGCTACTGTTATTATAATCATTATCATTATTATTATCATCATCATCAACATCATTATTACAGTTATCATTATTATTATTGTTGTTATTATTATTACATGTATTATATTATTAGTGGTGGTGGTGGTGCTATTGTTGTTGTCAGTAATACTAGTAGTAGCAGTGGTGGTAGCAGCAGTAGTAGTAGTAGTATTGTTATTGTTGTTTATTAAAGCCCAGCCGACTGCGTAGAGCCATATCAGGGCTACAGTAATAGTAGTAGTAGTAGTAATGTTTGTAAAAATAAACCAATTTCTTTCCTGAAAAAAACTGACTTGTTTGCAGATAATATGATTTGATTTGAGACAAAGGCGACCTTTAACAGAATATGAGAATCGTTATTTTGCTGATAGGAATATGCAGTGATGACTAATTGACACGTGCAGTATGTTGACAGTACCAACAATTGAAGTGTTATACCAACATGGAGTTCCTGCAAACAGATAATTGGACTTCTCTCGTCATCTTGTATAGACTTATGCATTTTTTTTACCTTGGTATATTCGTGTTTTTATGATAGTATTCAAATGTTGGCTAGTAGTGTGTATGCATACTTTCGTAGAGTATGTAGTCTGTGCGTGGTGTGTGTGCATGTGTATGTGTGTGTTCGTTCGTTCTTTAATTTAACATCTTTTCACTATAAGTGATATTAGACGGGGTATGTGTGTGTGTGTGTGTGTGTGTGTGTGTGTGTGTGTGTGTGTGTGTGTGTGTGTGTGTGTGTGTGTGTGTGTCGATTTCCCTCTCTCTCTCTCTCTCTCCTCTCTCTCTCTCTCTCTCTCTCTCTCTTTCTCTCTCGCTCGCTTTCTCTCTCTGTGTGTCTGTCTATCTGTCGGTCTCTCTCTCTTTCTCTTTTTGTCTGTCTGTCTGTCTCTCTCTCTCTCTCTCTCTCTCTGTTTTTCTCTCTCTCTCTCTCCCTCTCTCTCTCCCCCTCTCTCTCTCTCTATCTATCTATCTGTCTGCCTATCTCTCTCTGTGTGCGTGTGTGTGCGTGCGCGTGCACGTGTGTGTCTGATCATAAAAGAACATATACACTTACTTGCATTTTTGTGCCGTCCTTTTCAGTAACCTTGTTTTTTGTTTGTTTGTTTGTGAGTGTGTGTGTATGTGGTTGTATGTGTGTGTGTATGTGTGTGTGTGTGTGTGTGTGTGTGTGTGTGTGTGTGTGTGGTGTGTGTGTGTGTGTGTATGTGTGGTGTGTGTGTGTGTGTGTGTGTGTGTGTGTGTGTGTATGTGTATGTGTGTGTATGTGTGTGTGTGTGTGTGTGTGTGTGTGTGTATGTGTGTGTGCGCGTGTACTCGCGCGTCTGATCGTAAATGAACAGATAAACAGATACATTTACTCGCATATTTGCATCGTCCTTTTCAGTAACTAGTTTGTGTGTATGTGCGTATGTTTGTGTGTGTGTGTTTGGTGTGCGTGTGCGTGTGGTGTGTGTGTGTGCGTGCGAGTGCGCGCACTTGCGTGTACATGTATGTTTATGCGTGAGTGTGTGTGTGTGCGTGCGTGGGTGAATGTGTTTTTGCGTTTGCGTGTGTGTATGTGTGTGTGTTTCTGTGTGTGTGTGTGTGTGTTTTTTTTTGGGTGGTTTTTTGGGGGGGGCGTGTGTGTATGTGTGTGTGTGTGTGCGCGACGCGAGCACGCGCGTGCGCGTGTGTGCGTGTGTGTGTGTGCTGTGTGTGTGTGTGTTCTGTAAAACTGCAGTTGATCATCGTAGTATTTCCTGCCTATTCTTGGATACGAAAAACTGAAGATAAAAGAGAGTTGTTATCCCAGGGAATGACTAATAGTGCAAGGAATAGGATGAAGCAATCGAAGAACGAAAACATTTGATTCAACTCACGGTGAGATTGTGTCTCTCGTTTCATCAAAAATTTCCATTTAGTGGGGTTTTAATTAGCACTACTGCGCAAACCTTCAGGTTCAACAAAATAAACTACATGGTCAACATATGAATATTGACCTCGACCTTGATTATGACCTTGGAAAGAAAACCAGCATTGCTCAAATTTGTATGACAGCATTGAAAAAATGTTTGCAACCTGACAATTTTGTAATAAAACATCTCCGATTTTGTGCTCGCTGATTTCAGTGGTATAAAGATTGACCATGGTCATTGCAATTTTGCACATATAATTTGCTATATACTGGAATAATGTCTGGGGTTTTTTGGTGTTTTTTTTTCAAAATTCACCCATAAACAGACAGTGCAGACACAGAGAAGCACACCTATGCTTTATACCATTTATGTTTTTTTGTAGAATCAGAACGCGTATTTAAAAACAAGATAAAGGCAAATATTCCACCAAATACTTTTCAGAACATAAATTATCATTATGTATCTTCTGTACGTTATATAGTATTCACAATTTTTTTTCATATGTATATAATTTGATATACCTTTTCGGTACCATATTGTCTATTTGATGTCCGTTTGTTGTAAAACAAAAAATGAATTGAAAAAAAAAGTTTATTTGAAAATTTTTTGGCCGCTTGATCTTTTCTAAAATGTGTGTGTTCAGTGCCTTTTTTAATAAAGTGACAAAGCTTACAGTATATATATATTTTGTGTGTGTGTGTGGGGTGTGTGTGTGTGTGTGTGTGTGTGTGTGTGTGTGTGTGTGTGTGTGTGTGGCTTATTTATCTGAATGAAATATTTTGAAGCCATACATATAACACAACCCTATTACATCCATAAATTCACGTGTTAATTTGTATCACATGTTAGAAACATACTTGTCTTCAGTTTTCCCCCTTACAAAAAGTGCTGATGGAAACACTTTAGTCCCAAACCCTGCCCCGTGGACTGGAAGACACCTTTCCAGGAGTCTCCAGATGCGAGTAATAAGACCAGCACTGGTCAGATAATGAAGGGACGGTGGGGCCATTATCCCGCCAACACACCACTGTTCTGCTCTTTGGGTAGAAAAAAAACCCCACACACACACACAAGAGAATTAGGTGTTAGTGGCTCTAGTGGTGATCAGAACAATGAAGGTATTGGCTGGAACTGATACACAAACAGAGAGACTGGCACCTTGCTGGGATTTTGTTGGCCATTATGGTCTTGATTGATTATCGGAAATACTACTTGCAACGTGGTAGGTGGGTGGGTGACCAACTCCAACACAATGAGTTGCAGGTGGCAGATGGAGGATGACCACACGCTAGCATGCTCGCGTGCAGGTTGTGAGATAGCGAGTGGAGAAGTCGGGGGAAAAAGTTTTCTGTGACACGGACGCGAAGCTGAAGTAAATTGTAGCCAACGTTCAGCTCTTATTTCACAGTAGGAGATGAAGTTGTTATCAAGCACAAAGGCGATTTGCACGACCACCATCTTTACCTCACCAGCAAGATCCTCTCAATGCAGAAATATGGAGAAATAGTTTGATTTCCCAGGTTCCACCCCTTGAAGATCAGTTAACCTTCTTGCCTTTCTGAAGTCTTTGTAAAAAAAATGTGAATATGAATTTGAAGCGAAGGAGAGGGGATGGGCGCCGCCCTCGTGGTGCTGGCCCTGGGAAAAGTTGAGGTCTCTGCCACCTCACTCCCCTACGACCCCAGGGTTATGGAACTATCTAGGTAGGACCACAGGACCTGACCAGCTCATGGGTTAATGTGCAGCTTAAGGCTTGTGCTGTGATCATTCTGGATCTTCTCCATCACATGGCACTTGTGACGTTAGTGCATATGGAATTCATTCCGAGTGCGGAGACGTCATCTTGAGAAACTGATACTGAAACTGAAATTGCAGCCATTGTACAGTACGTATTTCACAATAGAAGACGGAGTCGTTATCAAACACAAAGGAGACATCCAAGACCACCATCTTTGCCTCGCGCGGCAAGATTCTGGCGATGCTACCTAGCCTTGCCTAGCGAATATCTAGCCACGCAAAGAAACGCTCCTGCCTAGCATATCTCGCAAAAACCTCGCCTACCTAGTGTATAAGAAACTGGCCACAGATACGGAGGTTACCTACGAAATAATTCAGGCTTGCCTGGACAAGAAGAAGAGTGGCAGAATGGTTCAGATGTTCACCAGCCAATAACTAAACTCGAGGTTTCAGGGTTCGTTTCCTGTTGAGGCCTCGACTTTTCTCCTCAGTTTGACCGGAAAACCGAACTGAGCGTCTAGTCATTCGAAAGGGTCAAAAAACGAGTCGGACCTGTGTGCTTTCTAGCTTGCACACTCTAAAGATCCCACGGCAGTTGAAAATCGTGAAGAGCAGGGCTTTTGCCCGGCTGCCCTAGTATAAAACATTGGAGAAATAGTTTGATTTCCCAGGCCCCTCCTCTTGACAGCCAGTTAGCTTTCTTGCCTTGCTAAAGTCTTGGCAAAAAAATTATTTGGTGATGCTGCACTGCAGAGATGTGCTCTCAAAGGGGAGAGCAGCCTGAGTTTTGTATGGTAAATCCACTGTCACAAAAGAAATGAAGATGAATATGAAATAAGCCAAAGAAATAAGAGGGAAGCAGGGAGAATTTTTATAATATAATCAAAGGACATAACTCTTGAGAATTATCTCCCATGTTGTATGGCTAGCATAGAAGCAGATACAAAGTAAAGAGGAGTGTTCGAGCTTACTGTTTTTGTACTTTGTATCTGTTTCTTTGCTAGCTGAATGGGTAGCGCAAACTGTGTTAGATTTGAGAAGTTCTATACAACATGGGAGATAATTCTCAAGAGTTATGTCCTTTGATTATATATGATATAAGCCATTCCGGACTGGCACTGGTTTCTATCAGCACTTCACAAGGCCGTACCTAGGGAGTACCCTGTATGTCCTGTTCTATTACCGAGCCACCAGACGGATACGGGCAGCCTAAAGCTCTTCCCGTTTATGCTCAAAGATTGGGTCTTTTAGCCATGAGCGAAGCGTGGACAGTTAACACGCAAAGTCAGAACAAGGTTGAGGCAGCTGAAATGAAGTTTCTAAGGAGAATGTCAGGAATTCCATGAACAGCGACAAACAAAAACAAACAAAACAAAACAAAACAAAAAACAAAGGATACAGTCTTGAAAGAGGCAAACACAAAAAGAAAGTTAATGGAGAAGATTAGGAAAAGACAAGCGGTATGTATACGACATTTTATGAGGCAAGAGAAGTCTGAGCACCTAGTCACAACAAGAAAGCTGGAGGGAAGGAGAGCTTCAGGTAGACCAGGGAGAAATATTGGACGGATTTGTGGAGTGGATGAACACGAAAGCGTGGGAGATGTGCCTCAGTGACAAAAGATAGATTCGTATGGAGGTCCTTGATCGCCAACGCCATGCGTCCTGGCACATAATGATGATGATGATGATGAGAAGGAGCGAGATATTCCATACAGGAAGAGGTGCCAGGCCTGCAGGGGCCTTCTATGAAACATAGTACTATCGCAGTATAATGCACATGTCTACACGGTCATCTACATCAGACAAGAATGCACACTAAGGTTCCCGCATGGTGGAGCAATATCGGATCCTGTACTTTAACCCTTTGACTTACCGCACCATATCCACCAACCACAAAAACTTAACACTTCCATTCCCTCACCCTATCCTCCTGCAGGAAGCTGGTGAATAGGGTAAGGGAGTCAAAGGGTTCAGTTTTTTCCGTAGCTAGCATGATTGGCAATTCAGGATGCCGCAAGGTGCAGTCTCTCTGTGTATCTGTTCCAGCCGATACCTTCATTGTTCTGACCACCACTAGAGCCACTAACACCTAATTCTCTTGGTGTGTGTGTTTGTTTTTTTTCTACCCAAAGTGTTAACGAGATCCATCACAGCTTCTCAAGGTCCTTCCCATCTGTCCTGTAGTACTGGGGAAGCAGGAGAAAAACCAGTTTTCCCTGACCACCAAGCTTCATGGCAGCCAGTGATTGGCTTGCAAGCGTTCATAGCAACGGCGCGCAAGTTATGGCCCCTGATTTGCCCCCGGATCCCCCTAGTTCCAGTGGGTTTTTTTCCTCCTCCTGTTTTAAGCCCTGAACCTTGCAGACAGTGAACGGAGACAGAACGCCAGTCTGACTGTGCGCTGTACGTTTCAGAATTACGAAAATGTGTGTGGTTTGTACTGTCCCGAGTTCTCTCCAGCAACAGGCCTTAGACGGCTGAAACTCGACAGACAGGACCGCATACTGCAGAGCAAATTCACTAATCTCTGCCTTTATGTCTCTGCCGGTGTCTGACTGGTGTCAAGGGCTATTTTCTCACTTCTCTGTCTTTTGTTTGCTGTCCACACAGTCAGGCCACGTCTGGTGATGAAGGTGGCCGTGTTCTTATTTTGTTTCGTTTTTGTTTTGTTTTGTTTTTGTCTGTTTTGTTTTTGTTTGTTTTGTTCTGTTCTGTTTTTGTTTTATTTTGTTTTTTGTTTTTGTTTTGCTTTGCTTTTTTTTTTTTTTTTTTTTGTCTTGTATTGTTTTTGTTTTGTTTTTGTTTTGCTTTTGTTTTGTTTTTTGTTTTTTTACACAAGACAAGACAGGTGCAAATTTTCGGCCAATTGGCCTATGTCAAGCGTAAGATCACAAACAAACAAACCAGATATAAAAATATCAGAGAGAAAGACTGAAATTTCCCTTTCTCACACGGACAAAGCAGCAGGAATTTCAGGCTTCTCTCCTAATTTTTGTATCTGGTGTATTGTTTGTTTGTGATCTAACGGTTGATAAAGGTCAGTTGGGCGAAAATTTGCGCCTGTCTTGCCCTAGTTGTATTAAATACGCATCCTGATTCATTTTTGTGTTTTTTTCTGTTCTGTTTGCTTGAACGCAGGCAGGTACAATATTTTGGATTTTGTTTTGTTCTGTTTTTGTTTTTTGTTTTTTTGAAAACACTTGTATTTTTCGGAAAACACTCTTTGTGTTTTCACTCCCTGTTTGTTTGTTTGTTTGTTTGTTTGTTTGTTTTTTGTTTGTTTGTCACCATCTAAATTCTCCAAACAACTTCCTTTCTGAAAAAAACAAACTTAGCCAAAACATTTACACACAAAATAATTTGTTTGTTTGTCAGCCATCTAAATATCCAAACAACTTCCATCTGAAAAAAAAACTTCGCCAAAACATTTACACACGAAAAAATTGTTTGTTTGTTTGTCAGCCATCTAAATTCTCCAAACAACTTCATCTGAAAAAAAACTCGCAAAACATTTACACACAAAATAAAAGACAAGGAAGAAAACAGACTGTGGACTGTTACAGTGTAACGTGTTTGATGGTATCCAGATGTTGCTTTCACTGTGTTGTGTCATTTACGTGTGACTTCACCCTTACTTACTCTCAATCATGCAGTCCATCTCTTGAAACTTTTTTCAACTTGAAAACATTTTATTATTCAAGGATAGTAGCATAGATCGATCCGTCTTCCAGCTGATATTTGCTATTTTACATATACAGTGTAAGCATACAAGAAAGAGAAAGAAAAAAGGAAACACACGTACGCACACACACGCACGCACGCACACAACACGCGCGCACACACACACACAAGCACATACACACACACATACATACATACACACGCACATATACACACACTTTCTACTTTCTCACACATATACATATACACATACATACACACACGCACACAGAGAGACACACGTACAAACACACGCACATACACACGTAAACATACACACACAAACACACACTCATACACAAACATATGCACGCACTCACACACACACTCACACACACACACACACACACACACACACACACACACACACACACACA
>CM060306.1:118818203-118838203 GCA_030674185.1 Monoplex corrugatus | reverse complement strand
CCTGATATGGCTCTGCGCAGTCGGCTGGGCTTTAAACAACAATAAAAGAAAAGAAAGGATCTGTTGGACCTGTCTTACAGCTTTTCAGTTTCAGTTTCTCAAGATGACGTCTCCGCGCTCGGAATGAATTCCATATGCCCATATGCACTAACTCACAGGGGCATGTGATCGAGAAAATCCAGAATGATCACGGCACAAGCCTTAAGCCTGCACATAAACCCACGAGCTGGCCAGGTCCTGAGATCCTATCTAGATAGTTCCATAACCCGGGGTCGTAAGGGAGTGAGGTGGCACAGACCTCAACTTTTCCCGGGGCCAGCACCACGAGGGCGGCGCCCATCCCCTCTCCCTCGCTTCAAATTCATATTCATATTCACTTTTTTTTAAACCAAGACTTCAGAAAGGCAAGAAGGCTAATTGGTTTTCAAGGGCAGGACCCGGGAAATCAACCTATCTCTCCGAAGTTTTATACTAAGGCAACCGGGCAATGCCCTGCTCTTCACAATTTTCAACTGCCGTGGGATCTTTAGTGTGCTCAGCCAGAAGGCACACGGGTCCGACTCGTTTTTTCTCCGGGACTCTGGTTTTCCCTTCAGCCTCTTGGCTGTTGATTTAGGATGTTTTTCTTCCTATTCCATGGTCAGACCGGATTGGTTGCACTAGGCACGATCCATTACATCAGCCATACCTCTTGATTAAATATTTTCCCGTACTGTCGAACATATGCCTATTTTTTCTCATGCATTATTTAATACTGGTACCCTTTACATTCCAAACACTTCACCACGTCATATATCTACAGAAGCCATACTACAACATTTGAGAGTACATGATGGACATAAATCTTTTCTCTTATAGAGCCCCAGCGATATGGAACAGACTGCCTGAAGGAGTTTAGAGTTTCTTCAAGAGGGATTCGTTGCACTCAGACACTTCCATATGCGCTCCACCCAAATCTGTCCAACAACTACCTGGCAGATTCCCTGAGCCTACGCCAAACCCTATGCGCTGTCAAGGTCCTGAACTTATGAGCGGAAAGGAGGTGGGGGCAGGAGGAAGAAAGACCTACAAAACACTAAGCTCACACTTCCAACATGATGGAAACATTAAGACAGGCAGTGAACAGGCTAAGTTTAACCTTTGACTCCAGCGCCCTATCCACTGACTGCAAAAACTTAACCTTTTGACTCCTCACCCTATCCACCGTGTTTTAGCCCTACCTGATTGTATCCCCGTGGGGATGCCGGGGGCTCTTCCAGTATGAATAGTGTCCCCATCTTATGGAAATTCTGTGCTAGAAATTTCCTCTTCTGTCATTCTGTGCTTCTGCCTTATTCCTTTACTTTCTGTCATTTGTTCTTATCGTTTTCTGCCTTACTGGTCCTTTCACCTGTATGTGTTCGATAAAGTCTTATACTTTTTCTTAGGATTGATAATTTGGTACGTGAATGTATCTTACATACTTTCTCTTAGGATTGATAATTTGGTACATGACTGCATTAGGTGCAATTTTTGACTCAAGGGTAACGAGATGGGCGGAGGCAATTTCAGGTAACTTAGGCCTGATTTTGTATGTTTTAGTGTCCTTACTTGTGTTTTAATTTGTATTCAGATATGTTTTTCAAATCCCTGTGTGATAAATTGGACGGAATTGTCGACGCCGGGGATGTATCCTTGGATTATGTGCGCGATTGTATTGACATGTGTATTTAGTTGCTTTTTTTTTCCTTTTTTTTCCCTGTTGAAGTTTTATGTGTGTGTGTGTTGAAATGGTTATAGCCCTAATTGACTCTGTGTGTGCAGTCGGTTGGGCTTTAAACAAAAATAACAATACCCTGATTGTATATTGCAGTACAATATTTTCGTGTGTTTGACTTTTGAGGCCCGTTTCATACACGCTAGCAAAAGGGGGGAAAATGTGCTTTGAAATGGACGCGAAGCGGAAGTGAATTTTAACCAATGAGCAGCACTCATTTGACAGTCATCCTCATCATCATGTGCCCTGCCGCATGGCGTTGGCGATTATGGCCCTCTATATGCACATTTGACAATAGAAGACGGAATCGTCCTCAAACACAAAAGCCACAAGCACAGCCGCCATCTTACCTCGCTGGCAAATTTGCTAGATAAGGCTAGGTGCTTTATCTAGCGAATACCTAGTCACGATAGTGGAACAAAGAAACGCTCCTACCTTGCGTACTTCGCTAAAAACCTCGCTTACCTAGCTTTGTAAGAAACAGGCCTCTGTTACATTATATGTTCTGCACGGTATTGTACCTTACAGCAATCCCACAGTAATTACCATTTTGATCGTTTCAGCAGCAGCAGCGTGGCCGGCCGACCTCGGAGCCCATTCATCTATAGATCCATCCATCCATCCATCCATCCATCCTGAAGGCGGCAGCGGCACAAGTAAGCAAACGGGTTGGCACCAAGATCAGCCGTTGATCAGCTAATCGAAGAGCGCGGGAAGCCAGCACCAGAGTGTAAGCCGAACGGAATCAGCCGCCCGATACCCATCTGCGTAAAGCCCCCGAGTCAGGGTGGAAATGGTGTGCTGGCATGGAACAGTTGCCGGATGGAGGAGAGACAACTCTGGAACCGTGAGGGAGGTGGAGGAGGGGTGGTGTTGAGGAGCTATGGCTCTGTTCCATCGTTCTGTGACGTTGTGGTGCGCTGTCTGGTGTGGTTTTCTCTGAACTGTGAGGTGTGAGGAGAGGTGGTGGTTTTTTGTTTAGTGGTTTTTTTGGGTTTTTTTTTTTTTTTTTAGGCTGGTTGTGCAGAAGTGGTGTGGAGCCGTTTTTGGTCGTTAGTATGAGGTAAACTTTTTTTGGAGTTGTTCTTGTTGTCGTTCTGTTTGTTTGTGTGTTTGTGTGTGTGTGTGTGTGTGAGTGTGTGTGTGTGAGTGTGTGTGTGAGTGTGTGTGTGTGTGAGTGTGTGTGTGAGTGGGGTGTGGTGTGAGTGTGTGTGTGTGTGTGTGTGGTGTGTGTGTGTGTGTGTGTGTGTGTGTGTGGTGTGTGTGTGAGTGTGTGTGTGTGTGAGTGTGTGTGTGTGGAGTGTGTGTGTGAGTGTGTGTGTGTGTGTGAGTGTTGTGTGAGTGGTGAGTGAGTGAGTGAGTGGAGAGAGAGAGAGAGAGAGAATGGGTACGTGTGAATGTGCGCGGGAATGGGAGGAGAAAAAGAATCTGTGTTCGTTAACGAATGCGTATGAATGTATGTGTGTGTGTGTGTTGTGTGTGTGTGTGTGTGTGTGTGTGTGTGTGTCTATCTGTGTCTGTATACGTGTGTGTGTGTATATATATGTATGTGTATCTGTGAGTGAAAGAGAGAGAGAGACAGAGAGAGGGAGGAAGGAAGAGAGAGAAAGACAGACACACAGACAGACAGAGACAAAGAGAGGGAGAGAGAGAGGGAGAGAGAGAGAGAGAGTGAGAGAATGCGTACGATTGAATGTGCGTGGGAATGGGAGAGAAAGAGAATATGTGTGCGTTAACGAATGCGTATGAGTGTGTGTGTGCGTTGTGTGTGTGTTGTTGTGTGTGTGTGTGTGTGTGTGTGTGTGTGTGTGTCTGTCTGTCTGTGTTTGTATACGTGTGTGTATGTGTGTGTATGTGTATCTGTGGAGTGAGAGAGAGAAAGAGAGAGGGAGGAAGAAGAGAGAAAAAGAGAGAAAGACAGACAGACACACGACAGACAGACAGGGAGACAGAGACAAAGAGACATAGACAGACAGAGAGATTTTACTTTATTTTTTTCATTTTGATTTTGTTGTGTTCAGTTTTACGTCGTCAACACCAAGCCCACGTGATATTACCAACGGGGATAGCCATCCCAGGTAAGTCAAGAAAAGGGGAGTTCATCTACTCCATCACTGACACCATAAGAACGACAACAATGTTATCATGGCCAGTAAGAAGAAGGCCACATTAAATTAATGTATCGGGTTCAAAGTTCGAACCCACCATAATCTGTGTGTGAATCAAACGCATGACCCTCTGAGTTCTTGAGGTCCGCACAAAGAGAAAGAGAGAGACTAGAGAGAGAGAGAGAGAGTTTGTACTTTGTGTGCGCGTGTATGTATGCGTAGTGAATGTGTGTGTGTGTGTGTGTGTTATTGTGTGTGTGTATGAAGTGTGTGTGTAAGTGTGTGTGTGTGTGTGTGTGTGTGTGTGTGTGTGTGTGTGTAGTTGTGTGTATTAGTGTGTAAGTGTGTGTTTGTGTGTGTGTGAGAGAGAGAGAAAGAGAGAGAGTGAGTGTGTGTACTTTGTGTGCGTGTGCATGTGTGTTTGAAGTGTGTACGTGTTTGTGTGTGTATGTATGTTGTGTGTGTGAGTGCGTTTGTGTGTGTGTGTGTGCGTGTAAATGTAGTTGTGTGTATTAGTGTGTACGTTTGTATTTGTGTGTGTGTGTGAGAGACAGAGAGAGAGAGTGATGTGTACTTTGTGTACGTGTGTGTATGAAGTGTGTTCAGTGTTGTATGTAGTGTGTATTAGTGTGTGTGTCTTCGACCGTGTGTGTGAAAGAGAGAGAGAGTGAGGGAGAGACTCAGATCATTTGTTCAGAAAGTGAATAATAAAACATCAAAATCGTTCATTTAGGCAGTTACAAAGAGTCAGCACGTCGTGTGTGAGCGAAATAGACAGAGACAGACATAGACAGAGAGAGATTGAAAGAGACTCTGCACTCCTGTGTGAGAAAGAGAGACAGACAAACTGACAAACAAAAAGAAAAAGGGAGTACGAGTATTTACTCTGTGTATGAGAGAAGAGTCGTGAAGGAGGCAGACACAAGAAGATCATTCATAAGGAAGATTAGAAAAAGACAGGCAACTTCTATAAGCCATTTTATGAGGAAAGGGGAATTGTAGCACCTGGTCACAACAGGAAAGCTGGAGGGAAAGAGAGCACCAGGTAGACCCAGGGAAAAAATATTGGATGGACTTGCAGAGTGGCTGAAGACAGAGAGGGTGGAAGATGTGCTTGCGGCAACAAGGGACAGATGCACTTGATGATAATGATAATGACAGAAAACAGACAGACTGTCTATACTTTGTGAAAGTTTCGCCAACGGCCATATCAACATTGAAAACACCGGTTCTCGTCCGATCACCGAAGTTAACCCTTTAACTCCCGCACCCTATCTACCAGCATCCTGCATTGTCAACCACTCTAGCACAGCAAAATCTTTCCCCTTTGACTCCCTCACCCTATCCACCAGCTTCCTGCAGGAAGCTGGTGGATAGGGTGAGGGAGTGAAAGGGGATAGTTTTTGCAGTTGGTGCAAAGGGTGCAGGAGTCAAAAGGTTAAGCAACGTCGGGCGCCCGGTTAGTACATGGATGGGTGACCGCCTGGGAACACTAGGTGCTGTTGGCAAATTTAGGGAGAAGAGTGGCAGAATGGCTCAGACAGACGTTCGTCTGCCAATAACTAAACTCGAGGTTCCAGTGTTCGCTTCTCGTAGAGGCCTCGACTTTTTCTCCTCAGTTTGACAAGAAAATCGAATTGAATGTCTTGTCATTCGAAAGGGGACGAAAAACGAGTCGGACCCGTGTGCCTTCTGACTCATCATCATCATCAGGTGCCTTGCCGCATGGCGTTGGCGATTATGGACTTCCATCTGTCTCTAACTCTTGTTGCCTCAAGCATCTCTTCCACCCTCCCTGTCCCCAACCATTCTGCAAGTCCGTCTAGCATCTTTCTCCCAGGGTCAACCCGGTGCTGTCTTCCCCTCCAGCTTTCCTGTTGTGACCAGGTGTTCCAATTCCCCTTTCCTCATTAAATGGCCTATAAATGTTGCCTGTCTTTTCCTAATCTTCCTTATGAATGATCTACTTGTGTCTGCCTCCATCACGACTGTCTCGTTTGTTTTCTTTGCTGTCCTCACTGCACACGCTAAAGATCCCACGGTAGTTGAAAATTGTGAAGAACAGGGCATTGCCCGGCTGCCTTGGTAATAAAAAAAAAAGTGGAGAGATAGAATGATTTCCCAGGTTCCGCCCCTTGAAGAGCAATTAGCCTTCTTGCCTTTCTGAAGTCTTGGTTTAAAAAAAGTGACTAAGAATATGAATTTAAAGCGAGGGAGAGGGGATGGGCGCCGCCCTCGTGGCGCTGGCCCCGGGAAAAGTTGACGTCTCTGCCACCTCACTCCCTTATTATCCCAGGGTTATGAAACTATGTAGATAAGACCACACAGGACCTGGCCAGCTCATGGGTTTATGTGCAGGCTTAGGCTTGTGCCGTGATCATTCTGACTCTTCTCCATCACATGGCACATGTGACGTTAGTGCATATGGAATTCATTCCGGGCGCGATGACGTCACCTTGGGAAACTGAAACTGTGAAAGAGAAAGACAGAGACCCTGTACTCTGTCCACGAGAGTGACAGACAGAGAGTCAGTACTCTGTGTGAGAAAGAGAGGAGAGAGAAAGACAGAGACAGAGAGGGCGAGAGAAAAGAGAGACAGGCAGAGAGACAGATACAGAGAGGAGAGACAGACTGTTAGACAGACACAGAGAGCGAGAGACAGGCAGACAGAGAGACACAAAGAGCGAGAGAGAAAGAGACAGAGAACGAGACGGAGAGAGAGTGAGCGAGAGATAGAGAGAGAAAGAGAGAGAGAGAAAGCGAGCGAGAGTGAGATAGAGAGAGAAAGCGAGCGACAGAGAGAGAACGAGATGGAGAGAGAGAGCGAGAGTGTGAGAGAGAGAGAGAGAGAGTGAGAGAGAGCAGCAGTAGCACGTATACAGGTCATGAGTCACCCGAGTCTCCCACCCTCCATCGCCCCCCCCCTCCCTCCACTAAGTCAACTCCCCCAGTACCACCCTTGTCCCCTCCAGCCTCGCCTCCACCACCCAACTCACGTCTTACATGGTCACGCCGTCGTGGTCGTTAGTGATTATTAACTTGTTAACTCTTTGCTCCCGGCCCACTGAGTTTGATATCTATAGGTCAGTGTCCCAGCCTTTTGACAGCCAGCATTCTTTTGGTCCGACGTGTCGGCCGATGAAGGTTAGTGTCACTCTGTTTGCGCGTGGCCTATTGTGTGTGACGTGACCGTTCCAACCCTTTCAAATTAACGTGGTAGTTAAGGGAAAGGAGTAGTTAGAAGGAGTAAGCCTACGTATTTGCCTCGGGTTATCAGATCTTCACAAAACCTGGTGTGGAGAGATCCTTGTCAAACGTACTGGTACATCACCTACGGGCAAAGGTGAGCTATGTGTCTTGTAACGAAACCGTGGATTTCGCGATATACAAGTAAGTAACATAACTCTTGAGAGGCACGGAGTTATCTCCCATGTAGAATCTTCTCAAACCCACACAGTTTGCGCTACCCATTCAGCTAGCATAGATGCAGCCACAAAGCATAAAGTGGGAGATAACTCCGTGACTCTCAAGAGTTATGTTACTTAGTTGATATTTAAAATTCTCCCTGCTTCCCTCTTATTTCCTTTGGTTATTACATATAAGCGATATATACAAGGTTTCTGTTGAAGGATCTAGGTTACTTCTTTGTTGACATTGTCGTCGCAGTCTTTCTACGGTTCTCGAACCTTGTCTGGCAGCAAACAGGCCAGTGTTTTAACCCTTTTGACTCCTGCACGCTGTCCACCAACTGCAATAACTTAACCCTTTGACTTCCTCATCCTAGCCACCAGCTTCCTGTGGGTGAGGGAATCAAAGGGTAAGGTTATTGCTTTGCTGGCATAGTTGGTAATGCAGGATGCTGGTGGACAGGATGCGGGAGTTAAAGGATTAATGTTGCTGGCTGGGGAACTCGAAGTAGCAGTCAGGTCTTTTGTCAGAAGAAGCAGCGAGCTCGCATTAAGCGCTGGCTCTGTTTGCTGCCCATCTTAATATTTCCGCCATTCTGGTGGTGTCAGCTTAGTGTTTCAAAGGTCTTTTTCCTCCCCCCCCCCCCCTCCCCCATGTCCTCTTTTCTGCTGTTCTTTTCAAGACCTTGTCAGCGCATAGGGTTTTGCGCAGGCTCAGGGAGTCTGCCAGATAATTGCTGGCAGATTTGGGTGGAGCACGTATGGAATTGTCTGAATGCGATGATTCCCTCTTCAATTAACTCCAGACTCTCTCTTGGACTTCTTTTTCTCGCTCTCTCTATGTCTGTCTGTCTGTCTGTCTGTCTTTCTGATCGCTCTCTCTCTCTCTCTCTCTGTGACCGCTCTCTCTGTGACCGCTCTCTCTCTCTCTCCTCCCTCCTCTCTCTCTTCTCCTCTCTCTCTCCTCTCTCTTGGCCACTCTCTCTCTCTCTCTCTCTCTTTGTCTGTATTTCTGTCTTTGTCTCTCTCTCTCTCTCTCTCTCTCTCTCTCCTCTCTCTCTCTCTCTCTCTCTCTGGCGCTTCCTCTCTCTTTGTCTGTATTTCGTCTCTGTCTCTCTCTCTCTCTCTCTCTCTCTCTCTCTGTGACCGCTCTCTCTCTCTGTGTGACCGCTCTCTCTCTCTGTGACCACTCTTTCTCTGTCTGTCTGTCTGTCTGTCTGTCTGTCTCTCTGTGACCGCTCTCTCTCTGTGACCGCTTTCTCTGTCTGTCTGTCTGTCTCTCTCTCTCTCTCTCTCTCTCTCTCTCTGACCACTCTTTCTCTGTCTGTCTGTCTGTCTGTGACCGCTCTATCTCTGTGACCACTCTTTCTCTGTCTGTCTCTCTGTCTGTCTCTCTGTGACCGCTCTCTCTCTCTGTGACCACTCTTTCTCTGTCTGTCTGTCTGTCTGTCTGTGACCGCTCTCTCTCTGTGACCACTCTTCTCTCTGTCTGTCTGTCCTCTCTCTCTCTGTGACCACTCTTTCTCTGTCTGTCTGTCTCTCTGTGACCGCTCTCTGTGACCACTCTTTCTCTGTCTGTCTGTCTCTCCTCTCTCTGTGACCACTCTTTCTCTGTCTGTCTTCTCTCCTCTCCCCTCTGTGACCACTCTTTCTCTGTCTGTTGTCTGTCTCTCTGTGACCGCTCTCTCTCTGTGACCACTCTTTCTCTGTCTGTCTGTCTCTCTCTCTCTCTGTGACCACTCTTTCTCTGTCTGTCTGTCTCTCTCTCTCTCTCTCCTCTCTCTCTCTCTGTGACCACTCTTTCTCTGTCTGTCTGTCCTCTCTCTCTTCTCCTCTCTCTCTTGACCACTCTTTCTCTGTCTGTCTGTCTGTCTCTCTGTACCGCTCTCTCTGTGACCGCTCTCTCTGTGACCGCTCTCTCTCTCTGTGACCACTCTTTCTCTGTCTGTCTGTGACCGCTCTCTCTCTGTGACCACTCTTTCTCTGTCTGTCCTGTCTCTCTCCTGTCCTCTGTGACCACTCTTTCTCTGTCTGTCTGTCTCTCTGTGACCGCTCTCTGTGACCACTCTTTCTCTGTCTGTTTGTCTGTCTCTGTCCGCTCTCTCTCTGTGACCACTCTTTCTCTGTCTGTCTGTCTCTCTCTCTCTCTCTCTCTCTCCTCTCTCTCTGTGACCACTCTTTCTCTGTCTGTCTGTCTGTCTCTCTCTCTTTCTCTCTGTGACCACTCTTCTCTGTCTGTCTCTCTCTCTCTCTTCCCTCTCTCTCTTCTCTTTTCTCTCTCTTGACCACTCTTTCTCTGTCTGTCTGTCTGTCTCTCTGTGACCGCTCTCTCTCTCTGTGACCACTCTTTCTCTGTCTGTCTGTCTGTCTCTCTCTCTCTCAATGTGACCACTCTTTCTCTATCTGTCTGTCTGTCTCTCTCTGTGACCTCTCTCTCTGTGACCACTCTTTCTCTGTCTGTCTCTCTCTCTCTCTGTGACCGCTCTCTCTCTCTCTCTCTTTCTTTCTCTGACCGCTCTCTCTCTGTGACCGCTCTCTGTCTGTCTGTCTCTCTCTCTCTCTCTCTCTCTCTCTCTCTCTCTCTGTGACCGCTCTCTTCTGTCTGTCTGTCTGTCTGTCCGTCCGTCTGTCTGTCTGTCTCTGTCTCTCTCTCTCTCTGTGTACATGTGCACCCACACCCTCCGTTGCATAGAAAGATTGCTTCGTTCTCGCGTGCGTGCGTGTGTGTGTACATGTGTGTGTGTCCTCTACATCTACTGTTTGGTTAGGATAAAGCTTTTAGGGAAGCAAACCGCGACTCGCCCGCTTAATTGACAATTTCTGACCGAGTGGCTCGTCCCTCGCTCGCCCTCCCTTTTCCCTCCCCCCCCCCCCCCCCCACCACACACCACACACCCTCCCAACTCCCCTTAGCATTGACTAGGTGGGGGGGGGGGGGGTTAGGATTGGGGGTGCGGTTCTGTCATGTGAGACGAGTTTATACAGAGTAGCTAGTTGTGTGTGTTGTCAGTCAGACCTTTAATTATTTATTTATTTACTTTATATATATGTTCCTTTTTTAAGGTAAGATACACACATAACACATCGCTGTTCTGGTTGAAGTGCTCGCACGCATGGGCACGTGTATGTGTGTGAGGGGGGGGGGGGTGGCGGAAGGGGAGCGGTGTGTATGTGTTAGGGTGAGTTTGTGCGCGGGGTGTTGGTGGGGCGTGTTTGGGGGTCGGGTGTGGTGTGTGTATGTGTGGTGTGTGGTGTTTGTGTGTGTTGTGTGTTAGGGTTAGTTTGTGCGCACGGTGTGTGTGTGTGTATGGGTGTGGTGGGTTGTGTGTGTGTGTGTGTGTGTGTGTGTGTGTGTGGTGTGTGTGTGTGTGTGTGTGTGTGTTGGGTAGTTTGTGCGCACGGTGTGTGTGTGTGTGTGTGTGTGTGTGTGGTGTGTGTGTCTCTCCTCGTGTGCTCTGTTTGTGTGTGTGTGTATGTGTGTGTTGGGGTTAGTTTGTGCGCACGTGTGTGTGTGTGTGTATGGTGTGGGTGGTTTGTGTGTGTGTGTTGTGTGTGTGTGTGTGTGTGTGTGTGTGTTGTGTGTGTGTTGGGTTAGTTTGTGCGCACGAGTGTGTGTGTGTGTGTGTGTCTGTCTCTCTCTCTCTCTGTGCTCTGTTGTGTGTGTGTTTTGTGTGTGTGCTGTATGTGTGTGTGAGTGGGTTGATGTGTGTGTGTGTTGGAGTTAGTTTGTGCGCAAGTGGTGTGTGTGTGAAAGTGTGTGTGTGTGTGGGGGGGGGGTCGGTTTTGTGTGTGTGTGTGTGTGTGTGTGTGTGTGTGTGTGTGTGTGTGTGTGTGTGAACGTGAACTTGTAAGAAATCCAAGACAAGTGAAACCGCCAGCGTTCAAGCAAGCAGAAACAAATTTCACAATCAGACAACAGAAAAAACATGAAAGTAGAATCACAACGCGTATTTAATACAAGACAAGACAGACGCAGATTTTCGGCCATCTGGCTTTCGGCAATCGTAAACATGAGACAGCCAACAACAACAACAACAACAACAAAGCAATAGAACAAAAATCAAAACAAAACAAATATCAAACAGCAGCTACAAATATCAAGAGAAAAAGAGAGCGAAACTTCCCCGCTGCTTGTACTGAACGAAGCAGCTCGTACTGGACGAAAACTTTTTTTCTCCTAATGTTTGTATATACTGTTTGAGGGGGGGGGGGGGGGTTGTTGTTTTCTTCTTTTGTTTTGTTTTTTTTGTTTGTTTCGTTGGTTTTGTTTGTTTTTGTTGTTTGTTTCGTTTTGTTTTTTGTTGTTTGTTTTTGTTGTTTGTTGTTTGTTTTGTTTTTGTTTTTTGTTGTTGTTTGTTTTTTCATCTTATGTTTACTTTTGACAAAGGCCAGATGGCCGAAAGTTTGCTTCTATCTGGTTTATTAAATACACATACTGATTTTGTTTTCATGTTTTTCTAGTTTCTGAATGTGAACTTGTTAACCCTTTCACACCCTCACCCTATCCACCAGCTTCCTGCAATTATCAGTCAGGACAGCAAAGCAAAAACTTAACCCTTTCACTCACTCATGCTATCCACCAGCTTCTTGCAGCTGGTGAACAGGGTGCGGGAGTAAAAGAGTTCATGTGCCTTGTGTGTGTGTGTGTGTGTGTGATGTGTGTGTGTGGGTGTGTGTGTGTGTTGGTGTGGTGTGTGTGAGACATGTGTGTGTGCGTGTAGACGTGTGTGTGCGTGTTTCAGTACGTACGCGTATGTTGGTATGTATCCGTGTGTGTTCAAAAATCTTCATGTGCAGTGTCTGTCTGTTCTGTGATATTCTTCTTAGAGGTTTATGTACAAGATAATAATTGTAGTGTGACCGTTTGTTTATTTGTTTATTTTTTGTTCGCTTGATTGTTGATTGATTCATTCATTCATTCATTCATTCATTATTTGTTTGTTTGTTCGTATGCTTGTTTGCTTAATATGTTTGTTTCTTTGATTGTTTAGTATGTTTGTTTGCTTTTTTAATAAATTATACTATTGACTTTTTGTTCCACATCAAACGGACACCAAACACACAATATATGGACATCGAGAAAACGATTTAAAAAATCATATACATATGAAAAGACATTGCCGACATACAAACTCCATACATGTATACAACATACAGACACGTATAATGACATTTTATACATTTAGAAGTTCAAAAATGAACATCAAGATCTAAGCTTATGTCAACATCCTTTTATGAACTTTTTTTCTCAAACTACTATCTTTTCGTTGTACGACAATCAAATGTCAACGACCTTTGTGGTAACAGAAATGATATTAATCTATACATACAAAACAGGTTTTGTTCACATACAACCAACCTATGAGATAAAAACATATACGACGATATTCTAAACAATGTTGTTTACTTTGTTTGCTTTGGCTTTGCTTTTGCTTGCGCTTGCTTGGCTTTTTCGGTTGTCTTGGTTGGTTAGTTGGTGGTTGGTTTTTGGAAGCAGGGGAGGGGATTGTTGTTGTTCCAATGTAGCTTGTTTCTTTCTTACTTTCTTCTTTCTTTCTTTCTTTCTGGGGAATTGATGAATGCACGCACGTTGTTTGGCCCACTCTATGCAGGCGTGAAGTCGCTGCACAGTTTCTCGTCATCTGTGGGGTGGGGAGGGAATTAAACTGTATGTTGACTGGGAGATTTACAGGATCTATATCGTACATATCAGATGTTTTGCGTGCGTACACAACAGGGAGGGGGGAACAGCGATTTGGTGGAGTTAGGGATTTGAAAGGTTGGAAGAGGGAAGGGGGAGATCAAGCCGTATGTTGGTTGGGAGATTTACGGGATATTCATCGTATGTATCTGATATTCTTCGTGCGTATACATATACAAAGGGGAAGGCTAGGTCGGGAGATTAAACTGTATGTTGATTGGGAAATTTACGGGATCTTTACCGTACGATCTATGTTGTGTGCGTATACATATACAAAGAGGGGAGGGGGAGGGAGATCAAGCTGTATATTGACTGGAAGATTTACAGGATCCTTACCGTACGTATCTGATGTTTCATGTCGTATACACATACAAGGAGTTGGGGGAGGGGGGAGGGAGATTAAGATGTATATTGACTGGGAGATTTAGGGGATCTTTATCGTACGTATCTGATCCAAAACAAGTGCGACTGCCCGCGTTCAAGCAAACAGGAACCAGAAAAACACGAAAATAGAATCAGAACGCGTATTTGATACAACCAGGCAAGACAGGCGCAAATTTTCGGCCAACACTGGCCTTTGTAAAGCGTTAATGCAAGATCACAAACACACACACATCAACACAAAATTAGGAGAAAAAGACTGAAACTTCCCTGATGCTTTCGTCCAGTGAAGAAGAAGAAGACTGATGTTTTGTGTGCGTATACAAATACAAGGAGGGGTGGATGGGAGATTAAACTGTATATTGACTGGAACACGCAGGATCTTTCTTGTACGTATCTGATGCTCATCGTGCGTATACACATACAAGGAGGGGGGGGGGTTGGGTGGAGATCAAGTTCTATGTTGATTTGGAGATCGACAATGCTCTCCACCTTGTAAACCACCAGGCGATACACAGACAGGATCGAACTCAGACTCTCGAATTGAGAATACGATGTCTGAACTAACCACTCGAGTGTTGTGCCCCGTCAATAACAGTTTGAGTGTGTGTGGGGTGGGAGATGGATGGGAGGAAAAAATTAGAAAAACAGACAGATGGGGGGAAAAATGAAGAAAAAGAAAGGGAAGGAAATATACAACAGATGGAAGGATTATAAAAACAGACTTATTTGGAGGTTTTGAATTGAAATTGTTTCAGTATGGGTTATGTTCAACAATTATAGAAAATCAAAGATAGGAAATAAGAAAACACACATATGGTGAGGTAAAAATTTTAACAAACCTGCATTGGAAGATTTATAGAATTAGATTGGTGAAAATTTGTTATACAGACAAGAAAATAAAAGAAAGGAAGAAAACACAGATGGTTAAGCTATTTTCAACAATTCTTCTTGTTGTTTTTTTTTTGTTTTGTTTGTTCGTTGTTGTTTTGTTGTTTACATCACAAAATCAAAAAAAGAAGAAAACACAAGATGGTGAGGCTATTTTAACAATCTCTCTTGTCTTTTGTAATGTTTTTAGTTTTGTTGTTGTTGTTGTTTTGTTTACATCACAAAATCAAAGAAAGGAAGAAAACACAAGATGGTAAGGTTATTTTAACAATCTTCTTTGTCTTATTGAGTTTCTTTTTTCTCATCGCAAAATCCAAATTTCTCTATTCTCCAGATCAATGTAACCTAGAAGAAGCATCAGACAAATAAAACTTGACCTGATGCCAGGTCGATGACAGATTTTCACAACAGTGAAAACAAAATGTAACCCTTTGACTCCCGCACCCTGTCCACCAAACATGAAGCTGGTGGATAGGGTGAGGGAGTCAATGGGTTATGTTTTTGCTGTTGGTGGATAGTGTTTTGGAGTCAAATGATTGAGTATTCTCAGAAATTCCTCAGAAAGTCTTCTTACATCTTTTTCAAAAATTTCATTTATATTTTTTTTCGATGACCTTGACCTTGGAGCGTTACCTTTCAAACTTATGCATTGGCGACTCTTCACCGGTCCTCATCTTTGACTCCAATTTAGTAAAGATTTATCCGCAAACAACTGAGTATGCGCAAACGTTTGCTCGTGCACTTTGTTTGTTTGTTTGTTTGTTTGTTTGCTTGTTTGTTTGTTTTTGTTTGTTTGTTTGTTTTTTGTCACTAACACACAGACAGGCGCGCACTAGGCACGCACGCATGCACATTGTTGAACACACACACAGGCACACATGTTCACACACATACACATCCGATCGATGTTAAACAATCTTCATCATCATCAACATTATCATCATCATCATCTTCTTCTTTTTCTTCTTTTCTTCTTCTTTCCTCTTCCTCTTCTTCTTCTGCTTACATTTATTCCTCTTTTTGTTCTTCTTGTTCTTTGTTTCTCCTTCTTCTTCTTCTTTTCTTTCTTCTTCTTCTTCTTCTTTTCTTTCTTCTTCTTTCTTCTTCTTTTCTTTCTCCTTCTTCTTCTTCTTTCTTCTTCTTCTTCTTCTTCTTTCTCCTCCTCCTCTTCTTCTTTCTCCTCCTCCTCTTCTTTTCCCCCTCCTCCTCCTCCTGTTTTTCTTTTTCCTTTTTCCTCAGCGGGGCCCGTGCTTTAGGCGGCCCTTATCCACTTCATGGCTCAATCATAGGACATTTCGGGCAGTTTGTAGGTGTGACCTTTGACCTTTGCCGGCTTATCACCCTCTGATAGAAATCATCAACAGTCCGTTAGGGACGGCATGCTTTCCAGGCAAGCCTGGCTTATATCACAGCTAAGTCCTTCATATCTGAAGGCCAAGCCCGCCACATTCACACTACCTGCGACCCATTGGGTTGGGGATGGTCACACCCCAACTACCAAACTGCAGGCAGCCTTTTCTCCTCAGTTCTATTGCTATTGATTTCATTCCCGTTCTGTCGGGAGTGTTAAGAGATGATTTACAACTGACAGCACTTTTGTTCTCATTACCTAACGCTTGAGATGACTGAACACATTGAAAACTGTGTGAGAGGGGAGGGGGGGGGGGAGTTGCGGCTGGGATGAGGTTGTGTAGAGGATGGGGGAGGGGGAAGTGGCTGGGAGTTTGGTTTTCCAGTACAGTAGAGTTTTCAGTTTGAGAGTTTGTTCGAGAGGGGAATCATCACACTCGGACAATTCCATATGCGCTCCACCCAAATCTGCCAGCAATTATCTGGCAGTCTCCCTAGGCCTGCACAAAACCATATGCGCTGGAAAGATCTTGAAACGAGAAGGGGCCTGTGAAATATTAAGCTGATACCAGCAGAATGATGGAAACGTTTAAATGGGCAGCGAACAGGCCATTTTTAATGTTGTGGGGTGGATTGAACTCATGGAGTCCACGGCTCTATAAACAGAAGCATCCAACCGACACGTGTTTGACGGTAAGATGTATATTACATAAAAAAGAGACTACTGAATAGCGGCATGGGTTGAGGGAATTGATTGTGTGTATGTGTGTGTGTTTGTGCATGCATGTGTGTGTGTGTTTGTGCGTGCATGTGTGTGTGTGCTTGTGTGTGTGTACTTGTGTGTGTGCTTGTGTGTGTGTGTATTGAGGGTGTATGAATGCATACATGCAGCTACTCGTTTTACTCCAGCAGTTTTACACCATTTTGCTCTCTTGTTCTTTTCTGTTATTCATGTCTTCATTGTTTTTCTATTGTTATTCTCTGTATTGGTTTTTTTATTCTGTTTCTATCGTTTTGATCTTCTTGTTGTTTGTTATTTTTACACGGTTAGATTTTTTCTTTTGTTGATTGTTGTTTTTGTACGTTTAGACTTTTTCTTCTTTCTTTCTTTTTTTCTTTCTTTCTTAATCTTCACATTATCATTTGTTATTTTATATGCATATATTTTTTATACCAGTATTAGACAATTTAGCGAAGTGGATGAAGACAGGGAGGATGGGAAATGCAGTTGCAGCGACAAAAGATAGATTCTATGGAGGGGCATGATCGCCAACGCCATGCGGCGAGGTACTATGATGATGATGATGATGATGATGATGATGATGATGACGACGACGACGACGATGATGATGATGACGACGACGATGATGATGATAATGATGATGATGATGACGACGACGACGATGATGATGATGATTTTGGATATCCTCATATGTGTACAATAGCAAGGACTGACTTTAAAACAACCGATTCAGCCGGACCTAATGCTAACATCCTCGGGTAACAAAGTGTTTTGAAGTGTGTAGTGTTGTCCTTATATGTGTAGAATAATAGCAAGGGCTAGCTTAAAAACAACAGGTCCTGCAGGACCTAATGCAACTAACCTTGGGTAACAAAGTGTTTTGAAGTTTGACGTGTTGTGTGTTTTACAGTACGTGAAGTTTGACGTGTTGTGTATTTTACAGTACGTGAAGTTTGACGTGTTGTGTATTTTACAGTACGTGAAGTTTGAAGTGTTGTGTATTTTACATTACGTGAAGTTTGAAGTGTTGTGTATTTTACAGTACGTGAAGTTTGACGTGTTGTGTATTTTACAGTACGTGAAATTTGACGTGTTGTGGTTTTTACACTATGTGAAGTTTGACGTGTTGTGTATTTTACAGTACGTGAAGTTTGACGTGTTGTGTATTTTACAGTACGTGAAGTTTGAAGTGTTGTGTATTTTACAGTACGTGAAGTTTGACGTGTTGTGTATTTTACAGTACGTGAATTGAAGTGTTGTGTATTTTACAGTACGTGAAGTTTGACGTGTTGTGTATTTTACAGTACGTGAAGTTTGACGTGTTGTGTATTTTACAGTACGTGAAGTTTGACGTGTTGTGTATTTTACAGTACGTGAAGTTTGACGTGTTGTGTATTTTACAGTACGTGAAGTTTGACGTGTTGTGTATTTTACAGTACGTGAAGTTTGACGTGTTGTGTATTTTACAGTACGTGAAGTTTGAAGTGTTGTGTATTTTACAGTACGTGAAGTTTGACGTGTTGTGTATTTTACAGTACGTGAAGTTTGACGTGTTGTGTATTTTACAGTACGTGAAGTTTGAGATGTTGTGTATTTTACAGTACGTGAAGTTTGAGAGTTGTGTATTTTACAGTACGTGAAGTTTGACGTGTTGTGTATTTTACAGTACGTGAAGTTTGACGTGTTGTGTATTTTACAGTACGTGAAGTTTGACGTGTTGTGTATTTTACAGTACGATGAAGTTTGAGTGTTGTGTATTTTACAGTACGTGAAGTTTGACGTGTTGTGTATTTTACAGTACGTGAAGTTTGACGTGTGTGTATTTTACAGTACGTGAAGTTTGACGTGTGTGTATTTTACAGTACGTGAAGTTTGACGTGTTGTGTATTTTACAGTACGTGAAGTTTGACGTGTTGTGTATTTTACAGTACGTGAAGTTTGACGTGTTGTGTATTTTACAGTACGTGAAGTTTGACGTGTTGTGTATTTTACAGTACGTGAAGTTTGACGTGTTGTGTATTTTACAGTACGTGAAGTTTGACGTGTTGTGTATTTTACAGTACGTGAAGTTTGAAATGTTGTGTATTTTACAGTACGTGAAGTTTGAAATGTTGTGTATTTTACAGTACGTGAAGTTTGAGAGTTGTGTATTTTACAGTACGTGAAGTTTGAGAGTTGTGTATTTTACAGTACGTGAAGTTTGAGTGTTGTGTATTTTACAGTACGTGAAGTTTGACGTGTTGTGTATTTTACAGTACATGAAGTTTGAAGTGTTGTGTATTTTACAGTACGTGAAGTTTGACGTGTTGTGTATTTTACAGTACGTGAAGTTTGACGTGTTGTGTATTTTATAGTACGTGAAGTTTGACGTGTTGTGTATTTTACAGTACGTGAAGTTTGACGTGTTGTGTATTTTACAGTACGTGAAGTTTGACGTGTTGTGTATTTTACAGTACGTGAAGTTTGACGTGTTGTGTATTTTACAGTACGTGAAGTTGAAGTGTTGTGTTTTTACATAGTGAAGTTTGAGTGTTGTGTTTTTACACTATGTGAAGTTTGGAGTGTTGTGTATTTTACAGTACGTGAAGTTTGACGTGTTGTGTATTTTACAGTACGTGGAGTTTGACGTGTTGTGTATTTTACAGTACGTGGAGTTTGACGTGTTGTGTATTTTACAGTACGTGGGTGACGACAGTGTTGGTGTCATTCGGCAAGGCACTGTTGATCAGTCTCAGCATCCTGGTCGGCTCCTGCTGTCTCCGCTTCCTTTACCGATTCTGGACCAAGAGGATGGGCTGCCGCAACGCTTCAGGTAAGGCGGTGGTCGTTCTGACCAGAGATATTGACAGAGAGATCGGTAATCTATGTTTTCACCAGAGACATTGAATCGAGATCGGCAATCTATGTTTTCATCAGAGACATTGACATCGAGATCGGTAATCTCTGTTATCACCAGAGACATTGACATCGAGATCGGTAACCAATGTTTTCACCAGAAGACATTGACAGAGAGATTGGTAACATGTGTGATAACCAGAGACATTGACAGGGAGAGAAGGGGAGAGAGACTTCAAACTTTAGAATTTTTATTCAAGAAAGGCCACAGCCCCTACTGAAGGGGTGTTTATAAGTATAATGAAATAATCAATAGTATATTATATAGGATTAACTATCAACAACAAAATTTACTGTACATTACGATAAAGCAATTTCTCTGATTTTAACTGCTTTAAGCAGAAACAAACCAAAATTCTTAATATACGAGTTGAACGCATTAACAAACACATTTGAAACATATTCGAGGGATAAACCTTGAACGGATTTCATCTAAAGCAGGACAACACAGGACAAAATTTATTTCGTCTTCTAGAGGGAGGGAGAGAGAAAGACAGACAGACAGACAGACAGAGACAGAGAAAGAGATCAGGGAAAACACTTATACACCTTCTTTCCCTGTCCCATCTTCAAAGTAACTTTAGTGATGGCAAAGTCCGAGACAACGTTGTTACAATGCTATGCTGCTGCTGCTGATGATGATGATGATGACGACGACGACGACGACGACGATGATGATGACGACGACGGCGACGACAACGACGACGACGATGATGATGATGATGATACGACGACGACGACCATCAGGATGGGAATGATAATCATGATG
>CM060306.1:118718203-118813203 GCA_030674185.1 Monoplex corrugatus | reverse complement strand
AAATACTGAAAACAGAACTAGTTACATCAATAAATCAGTGAAATAAGAGATACAGCATAAGGAAATCAAAGAGAAATAGTAGCTGCTATCGTTTGAGAGAGAAACACAGAAAGAGAGACGTAGGTGGAAAAAAAAGTGATTTGGATGTAGGAACCTGCGCTTGATGTAGCTTAACCCTTTGACTCCCGCATCCTATCCACCAACTGCAAAAAAATTAACCCTTTGACTCCATCCTATCCACCAACTGCAAAAACTTAACCCTTTGACTCCCGCATCCTATCCACCAAATGCAAAAACTTAACCCTTTGACTCCCTCATCCTATCCACCAGCTTTCTGCTGTTTTCGTAGTGTGTGTGGAGTGTGTGTGTGTGTGTGTCTGTGTCTGTGTCTGTGTGCGTGTGTGAGTGTATGTGTGTGTTTTGTGTATGTATCTCTGTGTGTGTGTGTGTATGTGTGTGTGTGTGTGTGTGTGTGTGTGTGTGTGTGGGGTGTGTGTGTGTGTGTGTGTGTGTGTATTTGAACGCCTCGTGTCTAACCCCCCCAATCTACAGGACCAGTGGACAGCACTTTATCAGACCTCGACCCTTTCATCTGTCCATCTTGGTTGACTCTACCAGAAACCGTGGCTAGTGCCGGCAAAGTTCTAATAATATCTGAATCGTTCAAGCCTCCTGACCACGACAGGGGAAAGGGGAGGCGGGGTGGGGGTGGGGGAGCGATCCTTCGAGCATCTGTTGTACAGGTTGGCCTAAGACGGGCTTCGTGTTAATAGCACTGTTTGTACATGACCCAGGTTGATAAGTTTAAATACCTGGGAACGATCCTTTCACCAGACGGCAGATGCGCATCAGAAATAGCCAGCAGAATCGGCCAAGCCAGAACAGCATTCAAGAAGACGAAAAGCATTCTTACCAACAAATGCCTTTCAGTTAACATCAGGAAGAGAGTTCTTGAATGTTATATAGAACCGATAATGTTATACGGTTGTGAGGTATGGACAGTCAACAAACAAAGCCAGAACAAGATTGAGGCAGCCGATATGTGGTTTCCATGGACAGCAAAGAAAACAAACGAGACAGTTCTTGATGGAGGCAGACACAAGAAGATCAATGATAAGGAAGATTAGGAAAAGACAGGCCACATTTATAGGTCATTTTATGAGGAAAGGGGAACTGGGGCACCTGGTCACAACAGGAAAGCTGGAGATTTGATTTATCAAGATTTTGCGCTATATAAATATTGTAATTATTATTATTATTATAGAGAAAGAGAGCACCAGGTAGACCCAGGGAAAAAATATTGGACGGACTTGCAGAGTGGCTGAAGACAGAGAGGGTGGAAGATGTGCTTGTGGCAATAATGGATAGAGACTTACGGAGGGCCATGATCGCCAACGTCATGTGGCAAGGCACTTGATGAGGATGAGGATGTACATGACCAGTCTTGTTGTCTTATACTGTAAACACTAGTTCCTGTGCCTTGAACACGATTAGGTCGACAGACAAGCCTTGAGGAGACCCAGCGAGTCTGGACTTTGTTCAGTGGTTCACTTGCACACGGACAATGCCTTACCTGAGGCGTGCCTCAAGACCTGGCCAGCTCATGGGTTTATGTGCAGGCTTAAGGCATGTGCCACGGTCACCATACACGTGGCACCTGTGACGTTCCTGCATATGGAATTCGTTCCGAGGGCGGAGACGCCATCGCGAGAAACTGAAAATGAGGCGATGGTTAGGAAAGGTAAACAACGCCTTCATTGACGTATCCGTGAAGTGGATGAGACTTGATTGCATGGTCCTAGGTTTTCCCGATGAACCTATAGCACACTCAACTCTGGATAGGAGTCGGTTGGAGGCACACACACAGACACACACACACACACACACACACACACACACACTCACACTCACACACACACACACACACACACACACACACACACACACACACACACACACACACACACACACACACACACACATCTCACACAATGGTTTTGACAGAACTGAAGGGATTCGAATTCGCAACCTTCCAGTCGGTAACCACTGCCACACGGTGACTGGTCTTTTCATTCATTCATTCATTCATTCATTCATTCATTCATTCAATGCATATTCATTCATTTGTTTTATTCCCAATTTTACTGCCACACGACAACTAGTGTTTTCATTCATTCATTCATTCGTTCGTTCGTTCGTTTATTCGTTCGTTCATTCGTTGTATTCCATATTTTGCAGACGACTTGTCAGAAAGCTGCAAGTACGAGATGGAACTGCAGGCCGTACAAGAGTTAGATCACAACATGACGTCATCATACTCCGCGGGTCATGACGCCCAGTCCGAGATAGAGTTGCCTCCATCCCCGGGCGCCAACACCAGTTGTCCCCCTTACAACACCCACTGTCTGTATCCGGACAAACCTTTCTATGACGACTTTTCTGTGTCCGATAGCTTAAACAGTGGGACGTGGCATCAGCACTGTAAATACGGTAAGTTGATATTGTTGTTTGTGTGCGGTTTTTTTTTACAGTACAGTACAATGCAATCCAATCCAATCCAATCCAATACAATGCAATGCAATGCAATGCAATGCAATACAATACACTACTATATTATACAACACAACGCAATACTATACAATGCAATATAATGCAATGTAATACAATACAATACTATGCTAGTCTGTGTTACGCTATGCTATACTATACTATACTGTACTATACTATACTGTACTATACTATACTATACTATACTATACTATACTATACTATACTATACTACACTATACTATACTATACTACACTATACTATACTATACTATTACTCTACACTATACTATACTATGTCAAAAGAGTGCAGAAGGCAGTCCAGCAAGGTCAACAGGGGCAATGGACAACATGGGACAGTGCACTCCAAAGAAGTCTCAGCTGGAACGATATGTGGCACATGGCTCCTCTAAGGATAAGCTTCCTCCTCAGATCTGTATATGACCTGCTCCCTCGAATGCAAACTTAGTGAAATGGGGGAAATCAGACGACCCAGCATGTCCGCTCTGTCAGAAGAAACAAACAGTGGAACATGTCCTAAGCTCTTGCAAAGTAGCGCTAGCCCAAGGAAGGTATACATGGAGGCACAACCAAGTTCTGAAAGTGATCACAGATGTGGTTAGCGAAAAAACCATGACCCCAAACGCACCAATTGCTATGACAACGTTCTACAAAGCAGGAGGGAAACAGGTCTGGCCCGAAAGTGCTATGACAACCAGCACATTGCCAAAGGGTCTTCTGGATGGAGCAGTCGACTGGGAGTGTACAGCAGACCTCCCAGAGTGGAGAAATTACCCAGATGTCATCAGCAAGACAGGCATGAGACCAGACATCGCTCTCCACTCTGACTCCTCGAAACAAGTGATTCTGATAGAACTCACTGTGCCATACGAAAGCAGAATGGAAGAAGCACATATCTACAAGACCGAAAAATACGCCGGTCTTGCCAGCACCCTGAAGAAAGCAGGTCTGCGGGTCAAAATCTTCGCCATAGAAGTCGGGGCAAGAGGGTTTGTGGGCACCTCCGCTTATGATCTCATGAAACAACTCGCCATTTCTGGGAAGAAGAGGACTAGAGCCCTTAAAGCGATGGCAGAAGCAGCAGAAAGGAGCTCAAGCTGGATCTGGGCAAGGAGGAACCAAAAGTGAACTTCATAAGGATTAAATTCCCTACAGATGATGTGTGCCCCGTTAGCACATTGGTAAAACCGCGTACCGCAGTTCTGAAGCGCAGAATCGCCCAGGTTCGCTCCCCGGCGTGGGAAAAAAAAAAAATAGACAACAGCAGAAGGGCATCCAGGAGTCATGACCTGGATGTGGCCCGGCCCCCCGAGAGTGTAAGGAATTCAGGGCCGAAACACTTGTCTAAAGGGGGTTGCTTCTCTGAAGACCTTCTGTTGTCTAGCTCTCCCTAGAGTTTCTTTCTACCTATTACTCTATACTATATTACTCAAACTAACTATACTATACTATACTATACTATACTATACTATACTATACTATACTATACTATACTATACTATACGAACCAGAAAAAAACACGAAAATAGAATCAAAAAAGCGTATTTATTAATACAACCAGACAAGACAGGCGCAAATTTTCGGCCAACTGGCCTTTGTCAAGCGTAAACATGATATCACAAACGAATCAACACCAAATACGAAAATTAGGAGAAAAAGACTCAAAACTTCCATGATACTTCGTCCAGTGTGAGAAAAGGACTAAAATGAAATCATAGTGTGTTTGTGAATAACGGTAAGAAATGAGGAGAGGGGAGGCAACTACGATGTCAGAGGCGAAATGAGATGGATTCCGCAATTTGAAAAGTGGTAATGCCATATTAGTATTGTTTTATCCTGAAGAGGGTACAGGGCTAAAATTATGACAACTACGATGCACTAGCTATAAGTATATTGCTGTTAAATAATGCTTAAATATATACACATATTCATAAATACATACACACACATATCCATGTATATATATATGTACACATATATATATCTGCATATATACATACATGCATCTACACTCATGCACACACACACCTGACACACATGCACACACACATCTGACACACATGCACACACACACATACACACACACACTCATACACGCGTGCACACACGCACACACACACACACATACACACACACAAACACACACAACACGCACACGCTCGTGCGCGCACTCTGTCTGTCTGTCTGTCTCTCTCTCTCTCTCTCTCTCTCTCTCTCTCTCTCTCTCTCTCTCTCTCTCTCTCTCTCTCTTCTCTTACGAGAGAATGCGTTTTGATACCGACGAACGGTCGGTGTGGAATAATTTTCAGACATTGCCATTCTTGAGGCCAGAATATGTTTTATTTAGCCTGTATTTTATACTGGTATTTTATCGGCCTACCTCTGGAATAATCTTGGTTACATGTAAATGACATGTGTATGTGTGTATCTTACCTTCAAAAAGGAACATATAATAAAGTAAATAAATAAATCATTAAAGATCTGAATCACAGCACAATTAGCTATTCTGTATAAACTCGTCTCACATGATAGAACCCCCCCCCCCCCCCCCCCCATTGGTCAATGCCCAAATGCTCAGCCATCTATCAACTAGGTGAAGCTAATATTGTCTGAATCACAGATAGGTAAGTAAGTGGGTAAGTAAGCAAGTAAGCAGGTGGGCAAGGAAGTAAGTAAGCAGGCAAGTAAGCAAGCAAGCAAGTAAGTGAGTGTGTGAGTAAGTGAATAAGAAGTAAGTAACTTAGAAGTTGAACACCAGCCTTTTAGTCTGAATGCTTGAGTTCGAACTTGACACGGAAAACCCGTTATATACGTAGCTTCCCGTCTACCCAGCTGTGAATGGGTGCCTGATCCTGTTCACTGTTAGCGAAGGTAAAGCGGCAAGGGAATGAAATTGGCATCGCCTTCATTATGCTGGCCCTGAGAAACATTAATGTCTCCACCACCTCACTCTCCTACAACCTCAGGTTTCTGAGACGACCTTTACCGGTGTGTGTGTGTGTGTGTGTGTGTGTGTGTGTGTGTGTGTGTGTTGTTGTTGTTGTTGTTGTTGTTGTTGTTGTTGTTGTTGTTGTTGTTGTTGTTGTTGTTATTGTTGTTGTTGATGTTTTTGGTTTGTTTGTTTTTTGGTTTTTGTTTGGGGGGTTGTTTTGTTGTTTGTTTGTTTGTTTGATTTGCTTGTTGTTGTTGCGTTTTTGGAATGGGGTTGTTTTGTTGTTGTTTGGGTTTTTTTGTTTTGTTTTGTTTTGTTTGTTTTTATCTTTAAAGAGTAGACGATCGTTGTGACTTGACCGTCATTCTTTCTTTTTATTTTTTTTAAGTTGATAATGACGAGAAAGGGAATAAAGGGAAACAATCTCTTCTGGCTGTGTTAGTGCTTGTCCCTTTCGGCGTGCATGGGCTGCCATAATGGAAACGTACACGAAGAGGAAGGAGTGGTTGTTCATGCCCCGATGTCCCCAGGCAACACACACCGCCTCACTATGGCATCCTTCATGCGTCAAAACACGAAAACTCGAGCAAAAAGCATCAAAATACAGGGATGAGCGTAATTTTAGCATCTTTGTGCCTCGAGACTATCTCTAGTGGTATAACTTTATTGAAACCAGAAGAAAAAAAAGAAAAAAGAATAAGAACGCATATTTAATACAACCAGACAAGACAGGCGCAAATTTTCTGCCAACTGGGCTTTGTTAAGCGTACGAACAAACGAACAAACACCAAACACAAAAATTAGGAGAAAAAAACTGAAACTTCCCAGCTGCTTCGTCCAATGTGAGGACAGGTTTCTGTTTGCTTGAACACGGGCAGTCACACTTGTTTCGGATAACTTTGTTAGAATAAACAATGATTGATCTGGTGTTATTGGAATCGTTTTGTATTGTTGTAATGCAAAATGTTTCAAAATCGACTTTTTTTTTCCAGAAATCGTTTATTTTACTTCTGACTTTTTTTTCGCAAAAATCGCTGGATTCCATCCTTCCCCGACATGTTTGATGATAAGTTTTAGGATTAACTCCTGTTTCGAAGCTAGCAGTTTGTTAACAAGAAATGTCCCAAGGTGCTGGGTGGGAACCAGAACACCTAGACCCAGGGAGGAATATTGGACAGGCTTGCACAGTGGATGAAGACAGACAGGGTATAAGTACTTGCAGCGATAAAGGATAGATTCAGATGGAGTGCCATGATCGCCAACACCACGCGGCAGAGCACATGAAGATGATAAAGCTCCCGACACCACACGATAGCCTTTTCATCAAGCAGTGGGTGGCTGTCCATGCGCTCCATGATCCATTCGGACCCAGTCATCAGTTACTTTGTGTACAAACCAAACGGCAAGGTGAGGAGATGACAAACGAGCCTGGGACATAGCCACAAGCCATCCAATGCTTACCAACCAGGTCCAGCCCAGCCACCGGACCAGAGAGAATGGAAGAGCTGTCATCTCTCTATTATTTACTACGTCTTGTGTACACTTAGTGACTATATCCAGCTCGCTAGCCGCCTGCTCTGTTCCCCTTACTACAATGTTCATTTACTACAACCACAGGGACCGTTTGAACGGTCGCGAAAGTGGCCAGGCATGATGTTCCAGACAACCCATTTTGCTGCTCAGCGAGATCTGACATGCCTCCAAAGGGATCCCAGGGTCGCAGAAATCGCTGGGTTTCATCATTCCCCGACATTTTTGCCGGATAAAATTTAGAATTAATCGCTACTTGGAAGCTAGCAGTTTGCCATAAAAGCGACGAGAGAGACTTGCGGCTTTTTCTTCTTGTATCTGTCCGCTGTTGCCATTATGGGTGTCCACTTGTGCCACCATGGGTGTCTGTTTATACCATTAGGGGTGCCGCGGGGAGAGAAAGAGTTAACGGTCATTAGTTTCAGTTTCAGTTTCAGTTTCTCAAGATGACGTCTCCGCGCTCGGAACGAATTCCATATGCACTAACGTCACAGGTGCCACGTGTATGGTGATCGTGGCACATTACTTAAGCCTGCACACTTGTAAACCGATGAGCTGGCCACGTCCTAAGGCCTTACCTAGACTGTATTTTATCAGCCTACCTCTGGAACAATCTTGGTTACATGTAAATGACATGTTAACGGTCATTAGTGATGTGGAAGACCTGAAGAGGAGAAATCCATTGTAACGTCAAAGTCTCTTTCACACCATCAATCCAAATTTTCCATAGCCTGTTTCGCTTTAAGCCCAGGTATATTTTTGTAGACTACTACGTGTCTAATGAACAGACAGAAGAACTAATGAAAGTGTCCTGGAAGAACTTGATACCACCAGAAAACTATTAGAAGACATCAACGAGAGAAGACTAAAAGGCCATATGTCACGCAGCAAGAACACGGACCTCATGGCAACCATATTTCAAGGAAAAACAGTGGCAAAAAGGAAGAAGGGCAGACATCTGATCTCATACATGGAGAACATAATCAACATGAGTGCCTTAATATTAAAGAAATTGTCCACGCGGTCTGGATGGAGGTGATGGTGGTATCAAAGAATGTAGCGGCCAACACTGAACCTGGTGACGCTGACAGGTGAAACAGGTGAGATATGTTTTGTCATGTTTGTTGAGCCAGTTGGTGAAGTTATATTCTGGTCAGATAGGCAAACCACTTATTTCTCTGCTGATGACTCTAATGGTGGATTGAATCTGTTCCCACCATTTCTCTGATCTTGGTGTTGTTGATCATATCTGGTATTCCAGACAGCTCTTCTCAAACAATGCATTTCACAGGTGGTCATTTTGTGTTCTAGGAGCTTGGTCAAGTCCAGGTATGGAACTAGTATTTTACGGGAAGTGTGTGTGTGGGGGGGGGGGGGGGGGGTAGGCGAAAACGTCATCTTAAAAAACTGAAACCTGATGGAGTCAAAGGGTTACGGTTTTTTCTCAGTTGTGGATAGGTGAGGAGTGTAAGGGTTAAATGGATATGGTCACTAAGTGTACACAGGGCGTGGTAAATAACCAACACTCCGCCAGTGCGATGCCTGCCATCAGTTCACCCCTATCCCTCTGACACCTTCACTCCCAACGACCTCAGTTGTGGATAGGTAAGGAAGTGAAAGAATTAAGTGGATATAGTCACTAAGTGTACACAAGACGTAGTATACCCCTATACCCACCCTCCATCCCACACCTTCACTCCCAACAACTACACTAGTTACAGGAATGAACGATGAGGAAGATGATCCCCGTCCAACCTTGGGGAATAACCGGTTATGGACAAATCCGGAGCCAGAGTCCCAGAGGGCAGCATTGTGTCATCTTCGGCGCTGTTCTGGCCACTCTAAGCACGGCATCGGTGCCAAGCTGTTTTGGCGCTGGTCTCTCTCGTTCTCCTCGTCCATGACATAACAAAGACCTCCCGGTCTCCTTACAATCCCCCGTTGCCCGTTCATTTGCCATACACGACGAGGCGTCGTGGCCGAGTGGGTAAGGCGTCAGACTTGTAATGGAAAGGTCTGGGTTCAATCCTGCCTAGGTACTTCCGGCTTGGTTGGTTGGTGAAGGTGTGGGGATTTTTCCCCATCTCTCAGGTCAACATGTTTCAGACCTGTTAGTGTCTAAACCCCTCCTTCTCCCCGCCTCCCCCCCCCCCCCTTCCACTCCTTCGTGTGTATACGCACGCAGAACACCAAGTATGGCTCAGTTATAGTTTTGAAGGGACTGATGGTGATTCGAACCCTCAACCTTCCAGTCGGTAGTCCGTTGCGTTAACCACTACATCACGCCGACTGGTGGCTCAGTGACAACTTTGTACAAGCACCCTTCGGTCCACCCAACTTGACGCTGTTTAACCCTTTCTCTCCCTTACTCTGTCCGCCAGCATCCCGCATTGTCAGCCATGACAGCAAAGCGAAAACTTAACCCTTTCACTCCCTCACCCTACCCACCAGCTTTCTGAAGCAGGTGGGTAGGGTAAGGGTGTGAAAGAGTTATGTTTTTGCAGCTGGTGGATTGGATGCAGGAGTGAAAGGGTTGATTGATGGAGATAAAGCAGCAAAGGACAGGAGGTGGACACAGCCCTTGGAATTCCAGACCTCAGAAAAGTTGAGGTTTCTGTCACATGAGACTGTCCTACGATTTCATAGTTATGTACAAGTTGATTTTTTTTTTTTTTTTTTTTTTTTTTTTTTTGAGTGGACTTTACATCTCCTTCATAGCAGAACGTCGTTTAAAACACCATATTTGCTATGAAACATATCAGTGGACATTTACTTACATATCTCTGTCTGTCTGTCTGTCTGTCTGTCTGTCTCCCTTTCCTCCCTCCCTCCCTCTCTCTCTCTCTTTTACTTACATATCTCTGTCTGTCTGTCGGTCGGTCTGTCCGTCTGTCTGTCTCCCTTTCCTCCCTCCCCCCTTTCTCACTCTCATGTATACACACACAGACATTAAGAGAGAGTCTAGCTCTAAACTGTGTCTGTCTCTGTCTGTCTGTCTGTCTGTCTGTCTGTCTCTCTCTCTCTCTCTTTCACGTACACACAGAGAGACATTAAGAGAGAGAGTCTAGCTCTAAACTGTGTCTGTCTCTGTCTGTCTGTCTGTCTGTCTGTCTGTCTCTCTCTCTCTCTCTCTCTCTCTCTCTCTCTCTCTCTCTTTCACGCACACACACAGAGACATTAAGAGAGAGAGTCTAGCTCTAAACTGTGTCTGTCAATCTGTCTGTCTCTGTCTGTCTGTCTGTCTGTCTCTCTCTCTCTCTCTCTCTCTCTCTCTCTCTCTCTCTCTCTCTCTCTCTCTCTCTGTTTTCTTAACATTTCGTGCAAAACAGCAATAACGGAATTCCGTATAATTTGCTGATTAGTTGAATTGGATCTGGGAATGGAGATGTTTTGGGACCATCAGAGTTCAAGTACATGTATTCAGGAGTTCGGAGCTGTTTGCTGCTTAATAATACAGATGGTGGAAGTTCATACTATCTCCCCCCCCCCCCCCCCCCCCCCCGTAGGGTTGCCGGGGGCTCTTTCAGTATAAATAGTATCCCCACCTTCTGGAAATTGTGTGCTAGAAATTTCCTCTTTTCTGTCACTCTGTTTCTGCCTTGTTCCTTTGCTTTCTGTAATTTTCTGCCATGCTGGTCCATTCACCTGTATGTTTTCGATAAAGTCTTACATACATTTTCTTAGGATTGATAACTGGATAGGCCTACATGTATTAAGTGCATTTTTGGTTCTAGGGAAGTGAGATATGCGGAAGCAATTTAAGTAATTTATGCCAGTTTTATGTATGTTTTGGTGTCCTTGGGTATGCTTAAATTTGTATTCAGGTGTGTTTTTATAAATCCTCTGTGTGATAAATTGGGCGGAGTGGTCAACGCCGGGGGCATGTCCTTAGATTACGTGCATGAATGCATTGACATGTGTACTTTATTTTCTTTTCTATTTTTTTTTTCTGTTGAAGTTTTGTATGTTTTGAAGTGGCTATAGCCTTGATGTGGCTCTACACAGTCAGCTGGGCTTTAAACAACAATAACAACAATTCATACTATCTTACAAACTGTGACTGTTGACTTATGAAAAAAATGTAGTTGTCTTACAAACTGCGACTGTATTAACATCGCGATGTTTTATGCTGTTTGGAAATGCAACGAACATTCTCTGACATGCTTGTTTGTGCTATACATATATAATTCGTCTTCGTCGTCGTCTACTTCTTCTTCTACTTTGTCTTTGTCTTCTTCTTCTTCCTTTTTTCTTTTTCTTCTATTTCTTTTCCTTCTTCTTCTTTCTTCTTCTTCTTCTTATTGTTATTATCATTATCATTACTATTATCATCGTCATCAACTTTATTATTAGTATGATTTTAATTGTTATTATTATTGTTGTTGTTGTTGTTATTTTTATTATTGTCATTATTATTCTTATTACGATTATTATTGTTATTATTATAATCTTTATTATTGTTATTGTTATTACGATTATTGTTGTTGTTATTATTATTATTTTTATTGTTGTTGTTGTTGTTGATGATGTTATTGTTGTTGGTGTTGTGTGTCCAGAATCCAGTAACATACCATGTCGTGTGCCCCTGCTTTCAGACGTCACGCCGGACGGGGAAGAGACGACAGACGCCGACTTCACCTCAGTGGCAGGGGAGACGACCACGGTGTGCAGCATGCTGACGGGGAACGACGAGAACTTCGAGACCCAGTCCGCCACACACATAGTGGACCTCCAGCCCCCTCCCTTGCTGGACCCTCCGCAGCTGCCACCTCGCGTCTCGCCCGACATACCCCAGAGACCCCCGTCGGTGCCAGACCTACCCCGCTCGCCGTTGCCGGAGGTTCCACAGCTACCGCGGTCCTCTCCCCTGCCGGACGTACCGTCACTGCCACGCTCGCCTTTACCAGACTTTCCGCAAGTACCACGATCGTCGTTTCCGGACCTGCCACAGGTATCCCGGTCTCCGGTACCCGACGTACCACAACTACCACGAACCTCCCCAATACCAGATATACCACGGCTGCCACGGTCATCTTTACCGGACCTCCCACGGTCCCCTTTGCCGGAGGTGCCACAGCTGCCGCGGTCTCCGCTCCTACATCGTACATCGCGGTCCTCTTTACCGGAGGCCCCAGTTCCAGAGTTTCAGGACTACCAAAGTTACGTAGACGTGCCGAGGTTGCCACCGGCGCCTACCCGTCCGCCTCGGCCTGACCGGGGCACGGAGCTGTTCCTGTCACAGTATTACAAGTCGTTGGAACACGAACGGGGCGACGCCCGGTCCCCGCCACCCGTGTGACGACGGCACGTTGTTTGTAGTTACCTGTAGTAGTAGTTCCCAGGGTTCTGGTATGGTCAGAGACGCCGATATAGAGAGATCGGTAACTATACTGTTTTTGCTGGCTGTGCCGGTCCGGTTTTGGCTCCATCAACACCAGTAGTTTTCTTTGTTAGTTCGGTGGTATAGTGGTCATCAAGCTCGCCCCACACTCCAGAGGTTTTGGGTTCAATCCCCCGCCGAACCTTTTTTTTTTTTTTTTTTTTTTTTTTTTTTCTTAGGTTGGTTTCTCCTGACACATCCGTGGACTCAGGATTTGATATCTTGAGTTCAATACCAGCCTGCAAGATAAAACTTTGACCCGTTTACTGCCCGTCTTAATGTTTCCATCATTCTGGTGGTGTCAGCTTAGTGTTTCAAAGGTCTCTTCCCCACCCCTTTCGGCTCTTCAGTTCAAGACCTTGCAGCGCATAAGGTTTTTGCGCAGGCTCAGGGAGTCTGCCAGATAATTGCTAACAGATTTGGGTGGAGCGCATATGGAATTGGCCGGGTGCGAGCATCCCTCTTGAACAAACTCTGAACTCTGAATTCTAGTGGTCTTCGTCTTTTTCTTTTTATTTGGGCAGGTCATGTCTGGTGATGAGTATGGCCTTTCTTTCTTTCTTTCTTTCTTCTTTCTTTTTTTTTCTTTCTTTCTCTTTCTTTCTTTCTTTCCTTCTTTGTTCCTTTCTTTCTTTCTTTCTTTCTTCTCTTCTTTTTCCTTTCTTTCTTTCTTTCTCTTTCTTCCTTTCTTTCTTTCTTTATTCTTTCTTTCTGTCTTTCTTATTTTCTTTTCTTTCTTTCTTTTTCCTTAGCACCAGATGGCTGCTATGGAGTTTGTTTTGTTTTGTTTGTTTGGTTGGTTGGTTGGTTGGTTTCTTTGCTTGTTCGTTTGTTTGTTTTGTTTTGTTTGTTTATTTCGTTTTGCTTTGTTTTGTTCTGTTTTTGGGGATGGTGGGTATCTGCCCTTAGCTCATGATCAAACTATCTACCATGTGAACACAGGGGGCATGGGCTCATGGCTCTGGCATCAGACATTGGGAAATTTCTAGGTGTGACTTTGCTGAGTTCCACCCTTCCTTTGTCCTGATAGAAACCATCGCCAGGTAGTAGCCTACTGGACTGCTTATTCGTCCTGACAAGCCCGGCCTGTGTTGCAGCTCACCTACATATCTGAAGAGCATCCGTCATCCACCACATGTGACCCAGTTGGTTGGCGTTGGTCACCTCTCTACCACGTTGTGGGTAGCCTTTCCCACATCGCTACGTCTCAGAGCTGGAAAATTTTGTATTTGTAGTCTTTGTGGTACTGAGCCCTCTGCAGCGCCATGAGCCATGGGGCCCACTGCGAAACGGACACAGACCGCATGCCGCAAAACGAGTTCCCTATCTTCTTTCGTGTCTCTGGTCTGACCTTTGACTTGGTGATACCCGAACGTTGTCCATGAACTGACGTTCTTGTGAGTGCAGTGCCAACATGTAGAACTTCAACGTTCTTTTGGGGGTGTGAGTTTCAACACAATTTTTGCTTGAAAGTCATTCTGATTCAAGTTTGTTCCAACAATGCACATCTTGAGCGTTCCAGAGCGATATTATTCGTGAATACAGTCGACATTCCATTTTAGTGTAACAGTCTTCGATATTGCGAATAAGTAGGCTACTTCAGGATTGCTATTTAAAAACTTTCGATTGAAGTATTCCTTAGGTCTGCGATCTTAGGCAGTCTGTTTGACATTGTTTGTATTGCAAATCCCGTATATTACCAATAAACATTCTTTTGTTACTAACTTCCAATCCCATGTATTCTCACCAAACAGCAGAACATCTCACCTGTACAAATACGTGCCTTGTATTGGGTATGCTGTGTTGTTCTGTAATGTATGTATGTATGTATGTATGTATGTATGTGTGTATATACATATATCTTCGATGTTTCTATCTGTGTGTATGTATGCGTATGTACATATATCTTCAACGTCGCAAGACGGACATTTCACGCTAGTAGCTTAGATATCCACTCATCAGGATTCAGAAGCCCCAGGGTGTGTGCATTGTCGTGTCTTCCTTGAAAACATTAATCTTGTCACCCCTTATCCTGTCCAGCAGCTTTCTACCTGGTTGTAGGGTAAGGAAGTGAAGAGGTTCTAAGCTGTGTTGAAAGGACTTTGTGTTTTGATAATGAGAAAATTGGGTATTCGTGATTGTGGATGACGAAAGTGTATGTATCTACCCAGTTCAATGAGAGAACTGTGCACGAGCGTTTATGATTTAAGATTTGATGTGTTCGTTCATGAATCAGACGAACAACAACAACAACAACAACAACGAAATAAACGAGTGCAATTATGACCAACAATAAATGAATGACTGTATACTTGACCAAGACAGAAAACATGTGTCCACGTGATTAAAAGGTTAAAGGGAAATTGCTCACCCTTGATCAAGGAAAGAGAACATGTGTGTATGAGCACTGACCAGAAAAAAGGTGTGAACGTCAAAAAAAACCAAAAAAAAACCATGTGAAGTAACGACCAAAGATGAAGAGAGTATGTACATAAATTTTGTAGCCAAGAGTGTTTGGAGTGGATTTTTATGATCATACCTCAAAAATGTGTTTGCATTTTAGTTCTTAAATAAAGGAAACGACAAAGAAAATGTAAGTCATGCGTACATTATGATTTATTTTCTTTCTTTTTGTCCTCCCTTTTTCAGGTGCCTGGTCTAACGTGTTCACGTACTGAACTTTTGGACTGATTGAAGCAGATCTGTAGGTGCATTCCACGGGATTAAAGGACTGCATGTGTGAGCGGATTCTCTCATGGCCTGGTGTATGTCTCCATGTGGATATACATGTATACTTGGAGCAATCTGGGAGCCGCATATTCTTTCGTAGGCGTTGTATGGGAAGAAGTCGTCTTGTCCTGGTTTCTCCTTCCACCTGTCTCTTTGTTTCTGTGTTGTTGGTTTTTTTTTTTAACTCTTTGACGCCTGTATCCTATCCACCAACATCCTGCATTGTTAACCATGCTAGCAAAGCAAAAACTTAACCCTTTGACTCCCTCTCCTTATCTACCAGCTTCCTTGCAGGAAGCTGGTGGATAGGTTGAGGGATTCAAAGGGTTAAATTTTTGCAATTGGTGGATGGGCTGCGGGAGTCAAAGGGTTAATGAATAACAGCTGTTCTGTGGCTGTTTACGTCATGTGTGAGAGACTTCCATGTGAACGAAGCCCCGGATGCATGTCTGTGGTTGTTGGACAATTTCCACGGCCATTTTGGTTCTAGACTTTTTTTAATGGATCATCGTACTTATGCAGTTTCCTTTGCACTCATCCAGCCCCCCCCCCCCCCCCCCCCTCTGGATTTGTTTGTTTGTTTGTTGTTGTTGTTTCACATTTTCTACGCCACCGTAATGGCCACTGACTCTGGGACAACTCGTTTCAATGCTGTGATGATGATGATTATGAGGATGGTAACCATGATGCTAGAAAGTTCTATCTAGGATGGAGACTGCATGATAGGACTTCTACGCGTACTATCATAATATATCCTAGCGTCATCCAGACCTGAGTGATACAGACACCTGCGGTGCCGATCAGGAGGTATTTAAGCAATACCCTCAATAATGCATCCTTGATGTGGTTGAGACTCAATGTGTGGTTCCAGTCTTTCCAATGAGCCCATAGCAGGCTCAACTCTGGGTAAGAGACGGTTTGGGCCGAAAAATTTGACAATGATTTTTGAAAGGACTGACGTAAAAACAAACGAGACAGTCTTTTGGAGGCAAACACAAGATCATTGATAAAGAAGATTAGGAAAAGACAAGCAACATTTATAGGACATCTTATGAGAAATGGGGAATTAGAGCACCTAGTCACAACAGGAAAGCTGGAGGGAAAGAGAACACCAGGTAGACCCAGGAAGAAAATATTGGACGGACTGGCAGGTGGCTGAGGACAGAGAGGGTGGAAGATATACTTGCGGCAACAAGGGATATATGCATATGGAGGGCCATGATCGCCAACATTATGCGGCAGGGCACATGATGATGATGATGTGGAATCAAGCCCACAAGATTCCAGTCTGTAGTCCGTTGCGCTAGCCGCTTCACCACGGCGACTGGTCCTTGGTTCTAGACTTTACGATGTCTAACAACATCAACGCTAATTCATCCCTAACTCTAACCCTTGCCCAACCTTTAATCCTCGTCTTCATCCCTCGTTTTATGGGGTGCTGCTACCTGATGTTTGACTGGCTCATTCTGCATACCTGTGGGGTGCTGCTACCTAATGTTTGACTGGCTCATTCTGCATACCTGTGGGGTGCTGCTACCTGATGTTTGACTGGCTCATTCTGCATACCTGTGGGGTGCTGCTACCTAATGTTTGACTGGCTCATTCTGCATACCTGTGGGTGCTGCTACCTAATGTTTGACTGGCTCATTCTGCGTACCTGCGGGTGCTGCTACCTAATGTTTGAATAGCTCATTCTACATTCCTGTAGGGGTATGTCGCTTTGTAAAGTGCTACTACCTAATTTTCAGGTGCCTCATTTTGCATACCTGTAGGCACCCTTCGCTTTGTAAAGTGCTGCTATCTAATGTTCGGGTGGCTCATTCTGCATATCTGTTAAGAGTGCTGCTACCTCATGTTAGAGTGTCTCATACTACATATATATGGACATCCCTCACTTTGTGGAGTGCTGTTAACTAATGTTTCAGTAGCTCATTCTACTTACCTGTAAGGGTCTCTCGCCTCTTGCTACCCCAGGCAGCAGGTGTGACGAGTTCAACACAGAAAGAAACGATCATCAGATGCTTTAGGGCATAAAGACCTTCCTCCTTGTAGAGGACCTGGAGGCTTGTAGAGTGCTCTATGGAGTAAGGAAGGGGTCACCTAGGATCTATCTTTTTCTCCATCCCCCCCTCCCCCCCCCCCACACACACACGCACTTTTCTTTTCTTCTTTTTTTTCCTGCCCCCCTCCCACTGTTTTCCTCAACAGAAAAGAGGACAAGTTACCAAACAAATTATCACAACATGGTGCCTAAGCAGAGCCTCGTACACACGCTTTCGCGCGTGTGAGTGGCTACATATTGTGTCACCGGCCACCCTGTCCACTCCTAGCACGAGTTCTCTCCCGTAAGCAGGGAAGAGAAATCGTGTCGCGCGCGCAACAATGCTGGCACGGTTTATCACCTAGGTGTGAAATCGTCCGAGGTGTGAGAAATCGTGTCGTAACACTTACTTTCACATACGGCATCATTGTTAAAGTCAGTACCGGTAGGCCAAGTTGCCGTAGGGGCCCCCAATGGTGATCAGGAGAAAGACTTTAACGGTTATATGAAAGTTGAGATCGTTCTATTAGGCTGTCCAAAACAAGTGCTACTGCCCGCGTTCAAGCAAACAGGAACCAGAAAAATTACGAAATTAGAATCAGAACGCGTCTTGTTGTATTAAATACGCGTTCTAATTCCATTTTCGTGGTTTTTTTGGTTCCTATAAGCTGTCGGTTTTATCATTTCCCGTAAATTTCATTTTTCATGATGGAAATTAGTTTAGCGCTCACTTTGTTGTTTTCAATGCCAAAAATCATTCAGTTATGACAACTAAAATAACTCCATTTACATACAGCGGCAAAGTTGATTAACCCTTTGACTTCTGCACCCTATCCACCAGCTGCAAAAACTTATTAACCCTTTGACTGCCTCACCTTTCCACCAACTTCCTGCAGGAAGCTGAAGCAGTTGAAGGACTAAGAGATTTTGCTTTGCTAGCGTGGTTAGCAATGCAGGATGTTGGTGGACAGTCTATGGGGGTCAAAGGGTTAAATGCATAAATATTGCAAATTCTGTTACGCTGTTCTTTTTTTTTTTTTCTTTTTTTTTTAACAAAGGTTTAGTTATTTTCATCGATATTTGAACTTGTTGCTAACAGCTTTAATCGAATGTGTGACTAAGACGTTATGAATAGAACTTTTTTTAAGACTTTTTTTTTTATAATGTCGTTGATGTTTGATCATAATCTTTGAACTTCGGGTTTGTTTGTTTGTTTGTTTGTTTGTTTTGGTTTGTTTTTTTCAAAGTGGCAAATTGTGCATTTACAGATTCTAAAGCATCTTATCTCCGCTAGGTTTTACACTAGAGAAATAATCTTTTCAATCAGTGTCATTGTGATCTAGCGTTTATCCGTTTTTATATAAAACTAACAATGTGCTAAATGCAAACTTATCTGTGGTTATGTGAGACCAGATACTTTTCAACCATGAAACATTTTCTTGAGCAATATCACAGACAGACAGTCAGGCACTACGATAAATTATTCGAGTTCTTTGTCCCAACTATGCAATGGAAGAGAAAGTCACTTGTCTGTGTGAGAGCATCTCTTCCTGTCACGCAGACATGCGCTACTGGCTGGCTGTCAGAGTGACCTCCCGTTTCGCCTTTTCAATTAAAATGCTTGATTTTGGCACATACAACTTATAATTATATAACATGTCTGTGGATTTTGGGCTGTACACTTTTTGCGGGCCTCCGTAGCTCAGTTGGTAGAGCATCAGATTCACACGCTAATGGTTGTGGGTTTGAATCCCGGAGTGCGCTACATTAAAACTGGCCTTCTCACTGTCCCATCTTTTAACATCATTGTTGTTCTGGTGTGTCAATATAAGATTAACCCTTTGACTTCCGCACCCTGTCTACCAGCTTCCTGCATTGCCAACCATGCTAGCAAAGCGAAAACTTAACCCTTTGATTCCCACACCCTATCCACCAGCTTCCTGCCGGGAGCTGGTGGATAGGGTAAGGGAATCAAAGAGTTCAGTTTGTGCAGTTGGTTTAGGGTGCGGGAGTCAAAGGTCCCTCCTTCCCCCACTTCCCTGAGGGATTTATTAATCATATACCGGGTGGTGCAAACGTAAAAACTTAATCAAATCAATCAGTCTGTGTGCGCTTTGGATCAAGTGAGATACCGTTTTGCCTTATGCACTTGTGTCACTTCGCCTTATTTACGTCTTAAGATGTCTGTAGGTTCTACGTGTAAATAAGTTATTGTACAAGTCAATGCAGTTAAAGTAAAATGGGACAAAATTAAAACAGCGACGTATCAACAGGCGAAACTTAATAATGCGAAATGGGAAAAGGCGAGACGGGAAAAGACGAAATGGGAAAAGGCGATCCGCGAGACGTTAAAAGTCCAGATTGGAGAAGACGAAATGGGAAATGGTGAAACAGGAAAAGACGAGATGGGAAAAGACGAGATTGGAAATGGTGAGACAGGAAAGGACGAGACGGGAAAAGACGAGATGGAAAAGACCAGACGGGAAAAGGCAAGACAGGAAAAGGCAAAACGGGATGTCCCCGCTGTCAGTAGGCCTGTAATTGTTATAATATATGCAGGGAAAAAGACGTGATTTGTTCTCAAGCAAAATGATTCATTTATTTGTTTGTTCTGTTTGAAAATCGTGTTTATTCAGGAAAGTCGAATGACTGACGTTGGGTGTTTTATCATGTTTATTAAATAAATGATTCATAAATATAGAAATATGCTGTAACTTTTTTTTGAAAATCAGTTTCGGTTTCGGTTTTGGTCTTGTTGATTTCTTTAAACGACTGTTGGACGATTTTCCTTGGGACATTGAAAGTTCATCAGAGAACTGCGTATGTGTTTCTAATGTTGGTTATTTAAGTCATAATGTGTGTGTGGTGTGTGTGTGTGTGTGTGTGTTGTGTGTGTGTGTGTGTGTGTGTGGTGTGTGTGTGCGTGTGTGTGTGTGTGGGGTATGCGGGGGCGGGTGTGTATAAAACAAACAAAAAACCCACGTCAATCTCATGAAGATTGCGTGCAGGTTTAAATGAAAACAAAATGACAGTGAGTATTGATTACTTACATGTACTTTATTGTGAGGGTGGGGTGGGTGGGAGGGGGGCGGGGGCAGAGGATGCGGAAGCTTTAGTACTAAATATAGAAAACTAACAATGACGTAGCGTTGCTGGAAGATATGGAGAATACGTGCACTCACGTTTCCGGTCCGAAAGTTCGCTATTCATGTCCAGTGCAATTGTTCTGAGCAACAAATAGGCCTACAAAGTGTAAGACAATAAAAAGCCAGGCACGTTTGTCGTGTCTTGTCTTTGTTTTGTCTGCTGTTTTTGTTTGTTTTTTGTCTTGTCTTTTTACTGTTGTTTTGTCTTGTCTGTTTTGTTTTGTCTGGTCTGTTGTAGGCCTACTTTGTCTTGTCTGCTTTATCTTGTCTTCTTTGTCTCGTCTGTTTTTTGTATTGTCTGTGTTTTGTTTTGTTTTGTCTGTTTTTCATTGTTTTGTGTGTTTTGTCTGGCATTGTTTTGTCTTGTCAGTTGTTTGTTGTTTTGTTTATTTTTTCTTTTTTTGTTTGTTTTATTTTGTTTTGCTTTAATTTTTCGTTTAAATATGGTTATCCCTCAAATAAACTGGCGGTCTGTATGAAGTGCGAACACAAAATGTGTGTTTCTGGGCTGTGTGTGTGGCAATTGTTTCTGGGCTCTATGCGTGAGCACACATGCATACATGTATGTGGCAGTTGCTTCTGGGCTGTGTATGTGTGTGCGTGTGTATGTGTGTGAGCACACATGCATGTGTGTGCTTGCTTCTGGACCTCTGTGTGTGTGTGGTGAGTGAAGAAGTGAGAGGAGAGAGAGAGAGAGAGCATCTCCACGGCCAAAACTTCAAAAGAGTAGAGGAGACAAAGTACCTGGGAGTCACCATCTCCCAAGACCTCAGCTGGGACACCCATATCTCCAACATGACAAACAGGGCAAACAAGACCTTAGGTTTTCTCAGGCGAAACCTGAGAGTGGGTTCCATCAACATCAAGGAAACAGCCTACAAAGCCCAGGTTCGTCCCACCCTAGAATATGCCTCATCAGTCTGGGACCCCTACACTACTAAAAACATTGAAAACATCGAGAAGGTCCAACGCCGTGCAGCTCGATGGGTTGTGAACCGCCACCGTCACACTTCAAGTGTCGATTCCATGCTGACACATTTACAGTGGTCCACCCTAGCAGACAGAAGAATAGCAAGGCTGACCACCTTCTTCAAATACCATCGAGAAGAGGTCAGCATCAACACCCCATTCAGGCCCACCCAAACACCCCAGCACGGTCGACAAGACAGTCACACAGGGAGACGTATCTCCTCCCTGCCTGTAAAACGAACTACAGGAAATATTCATTCTTCCCGAGGACTGTCAGGGACTGGAACAGTCTACCCCCCGAGGTTATCTCTTCAGCCTCGGTGGAGCGTTTCAAGTCCCTAATCTGACCAGCCAGCGCCCCCTCCCCTCCTCTACCACCACCCCACCCCCAAAGCCAGTTCTACATACCAGCGTCCTAACCAGCGGAAACCCCCAGTTTCTATACACATCAGAACCATCAAAACGATGATGGTGGATGTTCCAAGAAAGAAGAGCACATGGATATGTAGCGTTTCCCCGGCTCTGTGTGTGAGCACACAGGCATGTATGATACATGTCTGTAACAACTGTTTCTAGGCTGTGTGAGCACACAGGTATGTATGATACATGTAACAACTGTTTCTAGGCTGTGTGAGCACACAGCATGTATGATACATGTAATAACTGTTTCTAGGCTGTGTGAGCACACAGTAATGTATAGATACATGTACTGTAACAACTGTTTCTAGGCTGTGTGAGCACACAGGTATGTATGATACATGTAACAACTGTTTTCTAAGGCTGTTGTGAGCACACAAGCATGTATGATACATGTAATAACTGTTTCTAGGCTATGTGAGCACACAGGTATGTATGATACATGTAATAACTGTTTCTAGGCTGTGTGAGCACACAGGCATGTATGATACATGTAATAACTGTTTCTAGGCTGTGTGAGCACACAGGCATGTATGATACATGTAACAACTGTTTCTAGGCTGTGTGAGCACACAGGTATGTATGATACATGTAATAACTTTTCTAGGCTGTGTGAGCACACAGGCATGTTATGATACATATGTAACAATTGTTTCTAGGCTGTGTGAGCACACAGGCATGTATGATACATGTAACAACTGTTTCTAGGCTGTGTGAGCACACAGGTATGTATGATACATGTAACAATTGTTTCTAGGCTGTGTGAGCACACAGGCATGTATGATACATATGATGTATGATACATGTAACAATTGTTTCTAGGCTGTGTGAACACAGACATGTATGATACATGTAACAATTGTTTCTAGGCTGTGTGAGCACACATGCATGTATGATACATGTGTGTAACAACTGTTTCTAGGCTGTGTGAGCACACACATACATGTGAATACTCAGAATAGTAATTGTTTTCTGGGCTCTGTGTGTGTGAGCACACATGCATGTGTGTGATTGTATCTGGCCTCTGTGAGCAAACGCACATGTGTATAGTTGTTTCCCGCTCTGTGTGAGTGAGTACACATGCTTGTGTCGTAATTGTTCCTGGGCCAGAGCATACACACGAATTAACGGTTATTATAATTGTATCTGGGCTGTGTGTGCGAGAGCACACTTGCATGTGTTTGGAAACAGAATGCACCATCAAGGAGAACTTGTTTGAGAACGAATCTCAACTAAACCAGTACGATTACCGGATTGCCAGAGATAAGCCAAGTGTTGTATGCAAACATCTGAAATGACATGACCCACTGTTCAGTGACTGTGACACAGTAAAGGTACAGATACATGTAAAACTGTTGAGCATTTCTGAACAATGAAGTGATATTGAAATGGTTTTAACTGACCTAGGGCTAGTTCATTCAATACTTTTTCTTTTGTCGGACTCATTTTAATATAAGAAAAAATAGATGAAAATAAAAAGGTGGTCATGTCACTGGCCATTTCACAACTTTTTTAATCGGACAGATTATAATTTCTATCAAGAGACAAGCCATTTTAATTTCTTTTTTACTCAAAATTAATTTACACAATATCCAGATTTTGCAGGCCTACTTCTCAAGGTCATGGACCTTACATGTATACAAGATAAAACTTTAAAGATGACATGAAACTGATATTAAAACAAGAACAATAGTCAACGGTCTCAGCTGTGAAAACAATATAAATATTGTCTTAAGTTCCTGAGAAAGTGCTGTTAACAAATTTCTTAAGTAGTCTGGATTGTAGGCATTTTTTTTTTTTACTGGTCATTGTGACCATTACCTTTGTGCAAATATTGCAAACTTGAGCATTCTTGACTCTTCAATGATCCACGATTTTGTCAAGATCCATCCAGTAACAGTCAAGAAAATCTTGCTGATACATGTTTGTCACATGACACAAAGACACATCACTATCCAGTCCATTATCAAACATCTCCATTTTTCAAGAGACCGAAAGCAGTGCTCATATTCAAGATTGCAAGTACCACAGACTTGACTCCAAAAATTATTTGCCTACCATGATTTCACTTTTTAAGTTCATGAATGCAGTCCGTGACATTATAATCGTGTAGTCTATTGAAAAACCATCACATATAGAAAATTATAATGAACATGTATTTGTATATATGGGAACATTAAACTTTTGTTACCTCATGCTGGAATGTAGCAGCAGTGTCACTCAAGTGTGCGTGCGATTTTGAAGAAGGTGAACTGAATGTGTACGCTTAGCCAAGACAGTTTCCAGAATAGGAACCGTGTACAAACAACTGACAAAAATTAAATGGTTCATTTCTATAACTAGCATAATCTAGTGTCCTTTACAAAGCAGTTGAACATAAAACTACAAGTACTTCAAGGAAACGACGCATCCACTGAAGTATTTAAAAGAAAGGAAACAAGGCATCCAACGATCCACTCCATTTGAAACTTCAGACAGATCATTCAAATACAGGCACTGTATGCGCTTAGCAGGGACAAAGTAGATCATTTGAACACAGAAGCTGTGAATGTTCACCATGATTAGATGTCTCAGAAGGGCAACAGGCAAGACCAAAGAAAACTAGACATGGAGAGATACCCAACCTATCAACCATCACATCACATAACAGAAGATCAAGTAGTTCAGCCTCTTGATCAGGATGCTAGTCATCCGGCCAGCACTTCTAGCTTACACTAGCAGACAGTTGGGCTCCAGAGCCAGTTTCAGTTTCTTAAGACGTCTCTGCGCTCAGAAAGAATTTCACATGCACTAACGTTACAGGTGCAATGTGTATGGTGATCATGGCACATGCCTTAACCCTCTGGGCCCGAATGCGACCTACAGGTCGCAACGCTTTGTGTGACCGTATTCCGAGTGCACGCTGTACGTCGCCACAGCACAGTGGGTCAAACAGCCGGGTCTCGCTCTATTTTTATATTATCCAATCAGAATAATTCCTTCCCAGTCACTGCAGAACACTTCAATTTGCACATGGCAGCCTCCATTGTGATAGTTTGGTGTACGTTTTGTCAGTTTTCACAATGAAAAGATCAACCCTCAACCTTCATGAGGCAAACAAGCGCCAGCGTTTTTTCACCACTGAGCAAGTGCTCGAAGCTTTGTACGATTCCGATTCAGATGAGATAATTTCAAGGTAGTCCTTTCTGTAATACTTTTACACCGTTTTTTGTGGTTGTTTGTCAGTAGTTTCTCTCTTATGCATGCATTACTACGATGGGGTAGATTTTCAGTGCACTCTGCTCAGGAGCCCAGGAATAGTGTATTGTATGGCTCAGGGGGCTAGGGCTCAAAGGGTTAAGCCCGCACATAAACCCATGAGCTGGCCAGGACCTGAGGTCCTACCTAGACTGTTTTACCTAATCTGTACGTTATACTGGTATTGTATCGGCTTATCACTGGAATGATTTTGGTTACACGTAAATGACGTGTATCTGTGTTATCTATCTTCAGAAAAAGTAACATATATATATAAAGTAAATAAATGAATGAAGGTCTGAATCAACACATATAACTATTCTGCATAAACTCATCTCACATACCACAAAGCCCCCTCCCCCCTTCCTGTCAATGCACAAAGCCTCAGCTGTCTTAACTAGGTGAAGATGTTTTCTTAATCATAGGCCCACCAATCTGTCATTCACTTCCCAGGGAAAAAAAAGCAAATTGATAGGTATGTACATGTACGTAAGCAAGCAAGTAAGAAAGCATGTAAGTAAGTAATCAGAGCCAAAGACAGACCAAGGCATCACTGGATAGATGGAAGTGGCGGCCACATTATGTCTACAGTACAAGTGTGCTAGGTTCGAGATCTGGTATCTCGAGTCTAATTCGCAACCCAAAACTGGCCTTTTTGCTGCTCATCTTAATGTTTCCATCGTTCTGATGGTATCAGCATAGTGTTTCACTGGTCCCTCTCTCCCCTTCCCCGTTTCAAGACCTTGCCAACACGTAAGGTTTCATGCAGCTCACGGGAATCTTACCAGATAGCTTTCCGGCAGATTAGGGTGGAGTGCACATGTAATTGTCCACATACAATGAATACCCCTTGAATTATCTCCAAACTTCTACAAACTCCTGTTTAACTGCAGGCCCCCAGGTGTCATCTTCCGCAAAACCTACTATACAAATGCACGGATAATGTTGAAATATACTTAGCAGAGTACAGGAAATGACATGTGCAGCAGAAGTAAATATATGATTAGCATATGATTAGCATTATACTATTAACCTTTTGACACCTGAATCCTATCCACCATCTGCAAAAACTTAACCCACTGACTCCCTCACTCTATCCGCCACTTCCTGCAGGAAACAGGTGGATAAGGTTATGGAGTCAAAGGGTTAAGCTTTTGCTTTGCTATCACTGATGATGCAGGTACAGGATGCTAGTGGACAAGGATGAGGGAGTCAAAGGGGTTACTGCTGCATAGATCTATGTAGTATTCTTTCAGTCCATTCATTGGCTGGTTTCAATCACAGCACTGTGGACATTACCCATCAGCGATAAGTTGGTCAAAGCAAACAACCTGTATACTGCCTTTACTACAGGCTTCACGAGCAACTACCGGCTTCACATGTTGGTTTCTTGTGACTTTGTACACATCAACAATTTTCTCCATTTTGGACCATTTTAGTCCACGCATCAGCTACTACACAACAGAACTTGGTAAGCATCAAATCCTGAATTTCTTACCAAACCACTGGCTCCGCAAACAGCTGTGAAGATTTTGCCTGCATAGTTTTTTTTACATGACCTTCCATCCCTTGTGCCGGTCTTAAATCTCACTTTGTCACGAAAAGAGGGAATAAAATGGAGCATTACTCATTCAAAGCCTTGACACCTAATCAAACTTTTTTCTTTAAAAAAAAAATGGTGTGAGAACAAATGATACTGTGTAACAAGTGGAGCGCAATAACCCTACCACACACAGAAAAAAGCACATTGTATTCAACCAAACTGAAGGCATGCATTCACTGTCATGCTTTCATTAGATGGACACAACACAGAAAATGTTGCTGGAGGTTTTAATATTTCACAAAACAGAAAGCCCATTGGTCCACAATATGCACTCAGGGCACTAACCTGGAACATCCCAAATGTCGTGGACTCGCTGTATGCCCTGTACACCAACTGTTTTCTCAAAACCACAAAGTTCACTGTTCATTCAGCAGGTAGATGATGTTTGTGACAACACACAAGCTAAATGTTCGTCGTTCACTCAGCAGGTAGGTGTTTGTGACAACACACCAGCTAAATGTTCGTCGTTCACTCAGCAGGTTGGTGTTTGTGACAACACAGAAGCTAAATGTGACCTCCCACCATGAAATCAGTCTTAAAGGTGACTGAGGGTCTATCTGGATTGTTTTGATTTTTTCTCAAAATTGATTTCTGTAGACTATAATCTATCCCCCCCAGATATTTTTTTCTTGAAAAAACATTATTAATCAATCTAAAATAGCATTTTAATGCGCTAATCACAGCAGAAACGCAATTTCCTACCAAAAGTACCTCTTTTTTGTATCTTATTATGAACCTAACCTGTACAGTACCCCCACATGTAATATACTGAAGGAAAGCTCTTTGGTGCATCTTTCAGATAATGACAGCTGAAATTAGAAACAAACTGTGTCAAAGCCACCAAATAAGGAAAATGTGTAGGAGAGCACACAAAAACTTTAGCAGCCGTTTTCTCTCAATGGCTGTCATACAACTTAATGACTTTAAACATACATAATTTCTACATTTTCTTTGGAGTACAAGCTAGCTTCAAATTCCAAAATAATCAGCAGAATGTACACTTTCCAGTGATTGTATATATAATTATAATTGAGATATATTTAGATTATATAATTGTATTTTGAGATATATCTCAAAATGCCCAAAATGCTAGTTAAGACCGACTTCGTGCTGGCAGGTCACAAATGTTTGTCGTTCATTCAGCAGGTAGATGACGTTCGTGACAACACACCAGCTAAATGTTCGTCGCTCATTCAGCAGGTAGATGATGTTTGTGACAACACACCAGCTAAATGTTAGTCGCTCATTCAGCAGGTAGATAGGTGTTTGTGACAACACAACAAGCTAAATGTTCGTCGTTCATTCAGCAGGTAGGATGAGTGTGACAACACACCAGCTAAATGTTCGTCGTCATTCAGCAGGTAGTATGTTTGTGACGACACACAAGCTAAATGTTTGTTGTTCATTCAGCAAAGTGTAGATGTTTGTGACAAACACACCAGCTAAATGTTCGTCGCTCATTCAGCAGGTAGATGTTTGTGACAATACACAAGCTAAATGTTCGTCGCTCATTCAGCAGATAGATAGGTGTTTGTGACAACACACAAGCTAAATGTTCGTCGCTCATTCAGCAGGTAGATGATGTTTGTGACAACACACAACTAAATGTTCATCATCCATTCACCAGGTAGATGATGTTTGTGACAGACAGCTAAATGTTCGTCGCTCATTCAGCCGATAGATGGGCATTTGTGACAAGCTAGCACTTCCATAATTGCACCATCAGTGATGCTCGTCACTCATTCAGATGTGACTGTAACTAGTGCTTCTGTCCATCTCACCATACACATCATGCATCTCGCTCATTCAACAGATGCAAAAGTGTCAGAAAACCTAGCACTTCTGTTCATCTCACAATCAACAGAAATGTTCACAACACTCATTCAGCAGGTGCTGATGTGTACGAGTAGGGTATAGCTGTCTTGTCATCAACGTGAATGTACGATACTAATTCAAGAGTTTGAGACTAGCTAGCACTTGTATCATCCATGAGATCACCAAGAATGTGTGTCACATTCATCAAGCACAGATCCAGCACTTCCACCAACACTACATTGAAACACAACAACACTATTCAGACATGAAGAATGAAGGGAATGGCAGTGGGTTCAAGTTTGCAAAACAGACTGTGAAAATAGTTCTGATACATCAGTTTTGAGCACCCACCTATTTAAAGTGTCTTACGATGCATCAGCTTTAAGCGTCAATCTATTCAGTGTCATTCATCATAGCTCGAGTGATGGATACGATTTTATCCCACCTGTCCATCCAAAAATTTGAAATGAAAAAAAAAAAATGTTACCTTACCTCAATCAGCCCAAGGTGGTAACAAATCACTTTGCTGTACTGATTGACATGTTGCTCTACTGTACACTATGCAATGAGCTGAACCATCACGATTTTTGGTATTCAAAGATCTGGGAATACTGATACCCAGTCACGTTTACTTTTACCAATTTGTTGTATATTAGATCAACTCCATTCACCACCCTCAGATGATGTGGCTCAGACATGGCTGAGAGGGATAACCATCCAGTGTAAATGGGAAAAGGTGGACAGGGGGAGCTACCTACACATCAACTTCAGGTAAGGGGTCAAAGTTTCACACAATGGAAAATAACCCACATGACACTAGGAATGATAATCCAAACAGCAACACAAATACATAATGAACAATACCACAAATGAATGAACGACAAAATGAATAAACAAAGCAGAGAACAATGAACTGGAACATGCTGGAAATTTTACTGAAATGGATGAAAAAAGACGAAAAAAGACAAAAATGACCAAGCCAACAGAAATACACACTAAACAGCACCCCAAGACTAACAGAATAACCAAACAGTAACATTCTAGTAATTCAACAAAATGGACTACAAAAAGACAGAGATAACAAAGCAAACCTGCTTACCACACAAAACGACAACAATAATATTCTATGGTGCAAATGGAGTATTTTCAATATATTCATACGAAAAAAGTCCAGATTGCACATATAAATGACTGTTTTGGATACATTAAAAATATAGAGCAACAATGAGGAAAAAGAAGGGAGAGTGGGGGGTGGGGGTGAATAAAGTGGGAACTGTTAGCATCCAAAACCTACTCGAGTCTAAAGGATTAAAACAGTCCCTTACAAAAAAGAATGCTAAAGAAAATAATAATTTGCAAACAAATGATCACACCCGGCCCATACAAATAAAAATTGATGTAAAAACTCATGACATTTCCCTTTATTGTCATGATCAATCTACAGCAGCTGTCAAACCCCGCAGGAGACGACAGCTGGCTTGTGGAGACTGTTCCCTCTTTTCCTGTCCCCAAACCCCCGTCATTACCCACCCCTCCCCAATTTGTCACCCATACCTGAGCCCACCGCTTTCAATAAATTAGGACAGCATCACAATAGTCAAAGAAGCAATGGTCCACAGCTGGTTGCTTTGGTACTTCAAAACAAATTGATCCACTTCCTACCAAGTGTCTACGCAGCCAGCAGGCCTACATACATAGCACGCACTGGAGAACTAAGGTCCACAGTCATCAATAGCCGTTCTTCTGGAAGCTCCCGCTTTTCTGGTAGGAACCTCCAGCGCCATTGGCTGAACTGTAGGAGTTGGATCCTCCTCTGACTGAACCGTTGGCTGAACTGTAGGAGTTGGATCCTCCTCTACTTGAACTGTTGCCTGAACCGTACGAGTTGGATCCCGCTCGGCTTGAACTGTTGGCTGAACTGTAGGAGTTGGATCCACCTCTGCCAGAACTGAATCGATTGCCACCTCCTCGGCCTCTGCTATAAAAACCTCCACGACCACCGCTAAAGCGGTTACCTCCACCTCCCCATCGGGAACGCCCTGTGAACAGATAATGTATTCATTCACAAAGCTATACACAATATGTGGAAAACAAATGCTCAGATTCAATGAAAGAAAAAGAAAAGTGTAAGAACTGGTGTTGTGAAGTCATGCAGTGAATTACATTACAGCCATTTACCACACTACTCTTCTAATTTCTCAATACTGCATAAAGTGTTAAGCTATTGAGAAAACAAATGCCACAGCAGGCCCATGAGGTTCACAGATAAAGGAACTTTATCAAAAACTAAAAAAGCTCTTAGCCTTTCACAACATAAACATAAAAACAGGCGCAAACATGAATGTGCCGACACAATACCATTAACAACAGGTAATCTACTCTGGGCTTATATGTCACTTGACAAGCATGACGAAGTGTGTATTTTCACATGATTTGTTCCGGAATATCATGGCACTGGCACAAACCACTGTGCCGTCTATCTGTGGCTGAATGTAGCCACCATATAATACATTAAGGTAGTAATGGACGTGCAGCAATACCATCTCGCTACCAGAATGAACTGGATAGAAAAAAACGTTTTACTGCTTCAAAATTACAGGAGTTGTAGAAGTGTCTAAAGTTAGTAAGATGACCAACAGTTTTTAGGTAAGCTCATTTTGCTACCAACACTTTCACTTTCAAGTGCCCTTGTAAGAACAGTCCACATGATCTTGATTAACTGACCCATTTGACAGCCAACCAGTCAGGTGTTGGGGCTAGGGGGAACAACCCTTACTTTCAAGATGGACTTAGTTACAAAAAACTTGTTCAAAGTTTCAGAAGCCCCTTTCTTACCTCGGTTGAAGGAACCACGAGAGCTCTCGGCCATCTGGATGAGCTTAGGATTGACTTGCTGCTTGGCCTCTCTCAAAACGTTGATCAGATCTCCAGACTGCTTAATGTTGGCAGGGGTGAAGAACGTGTAGGCCGTACCCGTCTTGGTGGCACGCCCAGTGCGCCCGATGCGGTGGATGTAGTCCTCACAGGAGTTTGGGTAATCAAAGTTCACCACAAACTTGATGTCATCCACATCTAACACATCCAGGACAATGAAACAGTTCAACTACAAAACAATGCTAGTAAAATAACGTTTGACTAGAGTATGTTTGTTTACCTGCCTATTTAGTATTTTTTTGTCACTGTGAGACAGGTTCAGCCAGGTAGCCATTATATTTAGTATTATGTCCAGTGTTGTGTGTAAATCCCATTGCATTTTTTGCTTCAATTCTTTCTTCTGTGTCTTCCATATGTGATTTTGGTTGTCTTGTGTCAGATTAGTACATTCACTTTTGTATGATATCCTGCTGAATTATTTACCACTCATGAGGCACAGTAAAGTATGTAAATATACTTCTTTTTTTTCAAAAAACAAAAGATAAACTGCTGAGGCATTTACTGCCACAACTGTTGTAGAATGTTAAAAGCAACACACAGCAAATCTATGATAATGTATTGCTGACACGCCCAAATTTGGATCACCACTGACAAACTGATCTCCAGGAGCACACCACAAGGAAATGATCACATAACATTTCACTGACATGTAATCCACTCTTTACCATTTGGCTTTTTACTCTAAAGAATCAGATCATTTCAACTGGGCCATCAACTCCACCTTCAGATCCTAAACAACAACCAGTCAATATCGAGAACAATGGGACATGTCTTTGTACTATTACTTACCATGTTTTTTCAAATCTTTTGTTCCAACAATGTTTTCTCGGACACGAGTACACAAATCAAACTGGTTCTCAGATGTGAGTACACAAGTTGGCCTAGTTGTTTGACCAGCATTGCACAGGCATCATGTTGCTGCACAGTCTGCGCACTCCCATCTTCAGTGGGCTATCTCACTACAATGCAGTCACATCTTCTTCGGTGGATGAGAGGGTGCATGCTGGGTATTTCATTTTCCCATAAATCAAACACTGAGGTGCTTTAACCCTTTGAATCCCTCACCGTATCCACCAGCTTCCTGCAGGAACTTGGTGGATAGGGTCAGGGAATCAAATATTTAACATGGCCATTTGATGGTCTGCATGCATTCAAACAGGAAGGGGATGCAGTCACTATCAGAAGACTATCAGCTTTGAACTATGTTGACCTGAAAGGTCAGAAAAATCTCCACCTTTGAACTGCCTAGCACTACCTATAGGAAAGAAAATTCTTGACCTCCCATTGAATTTCAACTTCTAAACCAATTAGGCCATACACCAACTTCACTATGATGCCCGTCATTCTTACCCCAACTCCTCTATACTATTCGTCACCTTTTTTTTTGCATATTTAGGGACGGTTCCCTGCTGGTGCAGCCGTTTCTTCGTCATCCTGGGTTTTTCAGATGCCTACTTGTTCAAGTACTGTGCAAGTTTAACATTATGGTGGAAATAACGGCATGGAAAAGCGTTTCTTTTCAAAAAGTGATGCCCAGTATAGCCCAACCATTGTACTACACGGTCCACTGCAACTTTCTGGCCAATAAACCGACATGACTTTGACCTAGCTTGTAGGGAGAGAGTGATGATGAAAGAGGGTGCACATGGTGGTAAGAAAGAACATCATGGTGGTGGTTAACATCAAACAATCCCAAGAAAAGTAGGGAATGAAGGCATGCTACCGGCAGACAGACAACCTAGCAGATCGTCCAAGTTCCTACATTATAAAGCTACAGCATCAGTGCAGTGATATATCATATTCACAGTTCACTCAACACAACAGTCCAATGAAATAAATAAAAAGCCAGGAGAGATAACTCTGCTTCACTACATTCCTCCCCCTCTCCTCTATTTCAAGTACTGTTAAACATATACATAGAAAAGTGTTATATGAATTTTTTTTTTTTTTTTTTTTTTACTATGTATAGACATATTTTTCTCTTCCTGTAAATTTAAACAAACACCACCACCCCCACCACCCAAAAAAAAAAGAAAAGAATAAAAAAATAAAAAAAAGCCAGCTCTCTCCTGATGCAAATATACAACTGTTGTCACTGCTATGAACACTGCACTTAGTGTCTGCCACTCACCACCAATACGTCCAATCAAAAGCCACCACAGTACCTTTTAACCAAGAAGAAAGACTAGCTCCATAGAGCTGACCGTTCACATTTCAAGTTAACTATCCTGTTTGTCTCTCCCTCCGCGTGCTCGGTGGACTCAGTCATGCCGGTGCAATAACCCAGTCTGGACAAGGCAAACAGAACAGATCAGGTTAGAGAGGCCAGACTGGCAGTGTCTACACGTGTGTGACAAAAGGCCATCTCAGCAGAGGGAAAGCCCAACGTCCACAATTTAAAAAAAAAAAGCACCACCAGGCTGGAGAACTCTCCAACGTGACACTGTCAAACCAACTAGGCTCCACAGCCCTCACCTCAGTTTTCTCAAGTTTCAAGGTTTCTCAAGATGGCATTGCAGTGCCTGGATAACTCCATATGCAATAACCCCATAAATGACATGGGATGAACAGATCCAAGTTAACTATGGCAAAAGCACAAACAAACATTACATGCTAGCACGGTCTCTATCTTCTTCTCTAGCTGATGAATTGTGTGCATTTTTGTTATGACGTATGCAAAGTTCAAACTGCTTTTCTTTCTGGTTATCTTTTCCATTTCCACTGCAGGTTATGTTTTTCTTTTTGCCAGGGACAACTCCTCTGTTGCTGTAGATTCTTTTATGTGTGTGCTGCACATGGGACCATAATCATCTCACTGAAAAGACTCAACATCTGACACAACTAAGTTAGCACAGGCAATGGGCAGCCAGCCTTCACAGCAACATGCTGCCCGTTTTCACACAATTAAGTATTAAAAGGCACAGAAGGGGAACTCTTCCAAAAACAAATCCAATCCAGTTTTTTGCCCTGCTCAAATAATTTACTCCAAATTACCTATGTCTATATACAGAATCTGTAAAGGTGTATAGTGCAATATGCACTCTTCTCCAAACCTCTATACTTTTCCACTACCCTCTGAAGGAATTTCAAAATGTAATCCTTCTCAGAAATGGACCCTAATTAATATGAAGGATGCTCATCAGTAGAGTTCTCCAGCCTGTGCCTCTTCTTCCAGTAAAATCTACTTGCTGGAAGGTTAAGAATCTAGGGCACAACATGCTCTCTGATTTCTGCAAAGTCCCCTCTTCTGAGATGGCCATACAATGCCACAACCACAACATCAAACACACACACATACAGCCCTTTCATATCATCTTCATGTGCCCTACCGCATGGCTTTGGCAAATGGTGGTCCTCCATACAAATCTAAAGCTCAGTCAGATCAAGTCACAAAATAAAAACACCTACCTCTTTAATGCATCACATCAGCAAAAACTAACCTTCACTCAAAGAAAGCAGACAGTCTTTACAAAACATTTTGCTATCAACAAAATTTCTTGTGTCTGCGATCAACAAAAATGCAACTTGCATTTTTCAAACATGAAAGGTACTTTAACTATCCTTCACTGCAGAACATGTATTACTCAAAAATGTGATTTCCACCAACTTGATATTTACAAACAAAAATTACATTTGTCAAAAAAAAACAAGAACACCCAAACCATTAATGTAAATTTACATAAATTTTGGACAGAAAATACACTTATGAATGAAATTTTTGATAGAAAATTTGATAGCAAACTAAGTAAAATATACTCCACTCATACAAAAACAAGACACTGAAAACAAATGTATGCTCATGAAATTTTGGATAGAAAATACATTTACAAAATAGCGGATACAAATTTGGACAGCAAATTTGAGTAAAAGATTTTCTTTATACTCACCCAAACCTCTTGAGGCTACATCAGTAGCGATAAGCATGGGGCATCGGTTATTTTTGAAACCTGAAAGTGAGTAGATGTCAACAAATGTTCAAACAAAAAGCGGTATACATTGACAAATTCTATACCGAACAGAGTAAATTTGACCAAATTTAGAGATGTTGAAGTATTTGATAATCATTATCTGCCATCAAGTTCAGACATGTCAGTCATCTTTAAGGCACCTTCTTTTTTAATGTTGCCTTTTATTTTCACTTTTTGTCAAATTCGCAATGAGTCTTTAAAAAAATTTGTGACAGGGTTTCTGTTTATTTCAGAGCGATGTGGAATGTATGCAACAACCATAAACTTACCATTGAGAACCCAGTCCCTCTCCTGCTGTGACTTGTCCCCATGGATGCACATGACAGGCCATCTAAACACAAGTATACATGCATCAGTGAGCCACAGTACAGTATGTGTAATTAAAACACAAGTATACAAAACTGAGTACTTCCTATCTACTACCAATGACCTGGCTACTTCACTACATATTTAAAATGTACAAATTCTTTGCTCCACTTTCTGTATCTTCAGCAAGTTTATTATTATTGTTATTTTTGTCTAAAGCCCAGCCAACTGCATACAGCCATATCAGGGCTATAACCATTTCAATATACACACAATACTTCAACAGGAAAAAGGGAAAGACAAGCACACATATCAATGCATTCGCGCACATGATCTAAGGATATGCCCCTGTTGTTGACCAGTCCATCCAATTTATTGCACAAGTGATATAAAAAAACATACCTGAATACAAATTTAAACATAACTAAGGGCATTAAAGCATATGTAAAAACAGACCTGAATTACCTAAAATTGCTCCTGCATATCTCATTTCCCTAAAGCCAAAAATACACTTACTACATATGCCCTATTTTCAATCCCATGAGAACGTATGCAAGATGCATCAAACACACATTAAAGTGAATGGACCAACAAGGCAGAAAATGATAGGAAGAAATGACAAAAGCAAAGGAACAAAGCGGAAACAAAGCGTGACAGAAAAGAGGAAATTTCTAGCCCAGATTTTCCAGAAGGTTGGGATACAACTTATACTGAAAAAGCCCCAGGCATCCCCACAGGGGGATCTTCAGCAAGTTTAGTGAAGCTGAAAGTACTGCATCTTACCACAGATACTGCCAGACCAATAACTCTACAAAGAAAGACAAGCATTCACCGATAAATTTTGAAAGTTCTTACTATGTGAAAAAATTCTAACATCACAGCAGAGCTGTTGTGGATAGTTTTGTTGTCAACAGCTTTGTGAAGAATGGCATACAGCTCAACAGCTGGCATGTGCAATTAGCAACATTACTGTTTCAGGGAAAGGCATTTTATGAATAGTTTATGTGAGGCCAGGCATAGACATACAGAACACATGGACAATACAGTTAACTGGAATGGTGGGGGAGAGATGGAGGGGGATGATCATTATAACTGGAATACATTGTCTACTTACCCATCACGTTTCATTCTCCTGTTGATGTCATCACACTTGCGTTTTGTTTCTACAAAAATGAGTGTCTTGTTCTCTTTCTCCTGCATAATCTCAGTCAGGAGTTTCACCAACCTGCAAAAACATACCCATCATCTACAGTTGCAAACTTACATTACAATGAATGGCAGCAAGCCTAACAAACATTTAATACATATAAATGACAAATTATATGTAAATATTATGCATGTATGTTAAATGTCTTTAAGCAAATGTATGTTAATCTTGTTCAGTCTTCTCACTAATACCATGATGTTTTGCAACTTCTCTTTCGGTATTTGTACTTATACATTGCAACAACAAAAAAACCCAAAAAATTCATTTAAAAAAAAAAAAATCACTTGATGGTACTTTTTCCTTAGTTATAAAAATCTAAAATGTCTATATACTGAAAACTATAAAATATAACCAAGCTACAATTTGACAGAAGCAATAATTGGACTTACTTGTCCTCCTTTTCATGCTCCATGCAGACATCTATGATCTGCAGGATGTTGTGGTTGGCGGTCAACTCCATAGCACCAATGTTCACCTGAACATAATCAGAAAAGAAATCCTCTGCCAGCTTGCGCACTTCTTTCGGCCAAGTGGCACTCCACATCAAGGTTTGGCGATCAGGCTGCAAACAATTCAGAGACATCTCGTTAAAGGGAGGACAACTATTGCCACAGTGATCACAACATAATCACTTTCACAGCACAACAACAGAAAAGGCACAGCCTCTCACAATCACCACTGTCTTTTCAGTTGTCCTGATAATACAACATTAAGGTTATATACAGGAAAATCTGCCTACCCCCATCTACACTCAAGAGCAGCACTCCAGCAAAAGTGAGTAGCAAATGACATGAGAGTAGCTGGGTGCACATCTGCATTAAAAAAAAAATTTTTTTTTAAAATCACACAAACACAGAATACCATTTTTAAACCTTTAAATTTTACTGTGCATCACACATTACACATATTGACACATTGACAGATGAGTGGATGATACAAGGATAACTACGAGTATTCTTGCTGATATTTTTACATCAATTTCTGTTTTCCATTCAGCGGGATTCTCATCATTTTGTTGCTTTTTTGATCCAGTGGGATTCCCACGTCTTTTTGCACGCACCATTTTCAACTGATCACTTGTGCTACACAATTGTGTAAGCTTTGTTTTCAAGCGCAAGTCTAACTGGCCCATAAGCCAAATCTAAAGTGAACAGGACAGGACACACAACTGGTCAGAATCAGATGCGCAATGCATGCATTCACACACGCATACGCCACACACAATTGTACACCTATGTGTAGACTGTTTTTGATATATACACACACACACACTTGTACACGTATGCGTTTAGTTTGTATTTGGTTTGTTTTTTTTACAAATAATTTCAACATGAAACCCAACAAATTACTGCTGGGAGTACCATGCTACACCAAAAGCATAGCATTGGCAGGTCAGTACATGGCACTTAATTCATATCAAAGAAAGACTATGGTTATTATGCCCTGAGGCACTCCCATGTACACCCAAACTGCAAGTGCACAAGAATCACAGCAGGAATGACTTTTTTTTTTAACCAAATAACGGATGGGGAGAGGGTGGAAGGTTAGGGGTTGGGGATAACACACAAACTTTAATGGTCATAATGTGTACTTACACGAATCTGTTCAATAATCTTTCGGATCTGAGGCTCAAACCCCATGTCGAGCATTCGGTCAGCCTCATCCAGGACAAGATAGGTGCAGCGTCGTAGATTGGTACGATTGGTTTCGAGGAAGTCGATCAGGCGACCAGGGGTGGCAATGCAAATCTCAGCACCTTCAAATAATGTAACAGTCTCATATAAATTTCAGTAATATTTACATGATGACATGACAAAATAAAACTAAATTTATGTTGTCTGCTGTAGAATACTTCAAAAGATTAAAAAACAAAACAAACAAAAAACCCGTTTTCCAACTTTGCCACGTTTCAGGTTTTGGGCTTTAATCAAGCATTGGCTGTGTCAACATAACACAAAGGGGGAAGCATTCAATGCTGAAAAAGAAATGGGTAACAATGAACTGGACAACATTTACCTCTTTCAAGGTCTCGCAGCTGCGGTCCTTTGGAAGCGCCACCATACACACAGACGCTTCTGACGTGCGAGGATGAACCAAACTCCAGGGCCACTTCCTGCACCTGCTGGGCCAGCTCACGTGTGGGCACTAGCACCAGTACCTGAACACAGCAATCATCTCACTCCAGTATCAAAATTCAAAACAGGATGAAATAAAAAATGCCAGAAACTGGACTGCTAGGAAATGTGAACAGTCCCTAGTGGATATCAGGATATATAGTTCATCCAAAGAGCAAGGAGACTTCACCGTACAAATTCTTAAGAATCCTCAGCACACATGGCTCAATATGTGACCTGTTCTCACGAATGGGGTCACAACTTAATTTTGGGGGGCATAGAGATATTTATATCACCGGAAAGCAGAAAAAATGCTCTTTCCAATGATGTATAATTCAACTGTCTAACTGGAAAATCGAGCGAGTTACAGTAATTTAAAGGGAGTGGTGATGGGACGGCCATTTTGAGAAAAGCAAAGTTAAAGAAGGACAACAAAATTCTCTGCTTTTTCTTTAGCAACCAGTATTCTATCTTCATCAAACTTGGTAGATAAAGTGGTTCTGCACTACATACTAGTTATTTCGCGAGCTGATTCCAACGGTATGCGATATGCTGAGGCCCTGTACGGTTTCATGGCCTAAATTAAAGCTCAAACACACGCATTTTCACGGAAAAAATCTGCACATTCTCGATGGGTTATCACTTTAAAATGGTATTTTAACACTCTTTCAGCCCAAATTTCACTTTAATCTTTGCCACAATTGATAGATTAATGGTCAGACAATGTGTAGGAACAAAAATCTCAAATCACCCAGATCGACCCTCACCACCTTTTCAGGCCCGTATCTCAGTTCACACGTTGCGACTTGTGACCCCGTTCGCAAGAACCAGTCACATATCATTTCGCATACTGGTTCAGGTTCATATTGGTTATAGCCCAGCCTACCACTAGAGCCACATCATGCCCCACAGCAAAAGCGTGCAAGCAACAAGCATGTTGCTGCTTCCTTTGTCTCAACGTGCAGGACCACTGTTCTGTTATTTGAACACATGCAACATTCACACACAAAATGTCTTGTCATTTTAATGCATGCTGCACTTGTACACATAATGTCCCGTTACTTTAACCCTCTTTGACTCCCGCATCCTCTCCACCAGAATCCTGCATTGTCAACCATGTTAGCAGGAAGCTGGTAGCTAGGGTGAGGGAGTCAAAGGATTAAGTTTTTGCAATCGGTCGACAGGGTGCAGGAGTCAAAGGGTTAACACATGCCATACTCGTACACGATATGTCCTGTTATTTAACACATGCAACACTTGCACGCAAAATGTCGTTTTCCTGTTTATAACACATGCAACACTCATACACGATATGTCCTGTTATTTAACACATGTAACACTTGCATGCAAAATGACACGTTATTTAAACACATGCAACATCCACACAAAAAACGTCCCGTTATTTAAACACATCCAATACCCACACACAAAACGTCCTGTTATTTGAGTACATGCAACTTTCGTATACAGAAAGACCTGTTATGAAACACAAGCGACACACACAAATGTCCGGTTATTTGAACATATGCAACCAGGGTTGCCACCCCTAGAATGTGTTTTCAGGGACATGCTTTGCCAAATTCATGGACACAGCATGATTTTCAGGGACACACATTAACATGTCCCCAACTCCCAACAGACACCAACGCACATAAAAAAGCACAAAAACTGTCATTACTGCCGTCAGTGGAGAGTGTGAATGGTTGTCTCAGGCGCTCAGCAAGAGTTTCAGATGTTATAACTCCTATTTCCCTGACAATTGCAGTTGCCTAAATTCTTCTGCATTTGAATTGCTTGGCAATCTCCGAGTCTTTGAACATGAGTGGCATTGCTTTGCTGAACGAGTCCATAGCGCTCATTGCGATGTTAAGATCAACCATCAAGTCACACATCATCACTTCCGCATGAGTGATATCAGTTTCCACAGCAGTTTTGACATTCCTGGCCAAAAAAAACCAAAAAAACACGTATCTTATTTTGCCGTTTTTCAACTAGCTCCTGGTTTCTTTTGTGTTTGTCCGTATTCACATGCCACCTACAGTCATCTTTGCCACCAGACTTGATTGAGAACTCGCAGGCACACACTTCACAGAAAGCGAACATACTTCCCTTTTTGCCACTTTTAAGAAACTTCCAAGTGTTAGTATAATCCTCTTGAAAATTCTGGCTATACCTGATCTTCTTAGCAGCAGGCTCTGTTGTTGACTCAGAAGTCATGGGAGCCTTCCCGCTTAGATGCCATTTTGATCGTATTCCTATCGAGCAGGCTAAGCAATGCGCGTGCATTGTTATCAGCATTTAAGCATAAGGTCAATTCTGATTGGTCCGGCTTCATACTAGGTGTACTCAGTACTCTTGCACATCAGTACTCTCTCCCACTTTTGTACCGAAAAGCTGCTTGTGGAAGAATTGTCTAGGTAGATTTTAATTTTCCGGGACGCGTGACCAAAAACTGGATGTCCGGGACACCTAGGCCATTTTCTCGATTTTCAGAGACAAATACGGACACATTGGGACGGTAGGCAACCCTGTGCAACACATACACACACACAATGTCCTGGGTTTTTTTAATATATGCAACTCTCGTACACAAAATGTCCTGTTATTTGAACACATGTAACATGCACACACACAAAATATCCTGTTATTTGTATATATGCAACACTCGCACATAAAATGTCCTGTTAGTTGTACATATGCAACACTCACACACAAAATCAAGGGTGCAACTTAGAAAAGTCAAAAAACAGAAAGGGGTCCAAGGGCCGGCAGCGCCCTGTATGGGGGGGGGGGGGGGGGGGGGTGGTCTGGGGGGGCACGCTGAAGCTTTTTCAAAAAACGGATTTTCCGTTTCTCTTTTGAAAAAACGGATTCCGTCGTCAAACGGAAAAAGTTGCACCCATGCAAAATGTCTACACACACAAAGAGGAGATAACGATAAAAGGACTGTCAGTATGTGTCAATAAAAAAAAATTTATAACCTCATTCACAAAAATATCAGTCATCAAGGAAAAGCTAGAACAATTCAACTTACAATGGGCCATCTCCACGTTCCAAGTATGGCTGATGATTGATGTGAACAATTGCAGGAAGCATAAACTGAAAAAGAGCAAATCTAAATTCATGTTGGGCACGAATAAGAAAGAAATACAACAAACTCTCACCAAAGTAATCCAGTATGTATTTACAGCTAAAGAATGAAAAACAAGTGTTTTAATTCTATTCTCAACAGCAGCATTTGTGTGAAAAGACACTTGCAAGTTTTCATGGCTCTCTTTAAGTCCTTGGCAGGACTTTGTTGTTGCTTTACTTTTCTTGTCGTAACTTTACCGTCAGAACACTTATTTTGTTAATGGCAGAACTAAGAAACAATCTTTGGTCCCATAGGTTCCTCAGTCAAGCATTCCTTAGTAAAAGTACCATCATACTTCTGGACCTTTATCCACGACTTGATACCAACTGGTTGTATACTTTACTGTTCATATTAACTGTCAAGTGACAAATGACTGGCTTTCCATTTCATGATCAACATACACTCCTCACCAACTGAATATATTCACAATGAAACAATGACTAATCATGGACAGGTGCAGTGAAAACTTGGCCATAATGGTGACATGAACACTCATCTGTTCATGACTAGGACCCTCACCGTTTTGAAATAAAATGAATCTCTCTCTGCCTCCACCAAAACCTCAATTTCTCTCAAAGATATGATCTCTGTATGTATGATTCTTTGTACTATGTGTTCTGATGCAGCAATACAGCCATCACAACAATGGATAAAACTGAACTTGTACTTACTCCAAGGGTCTTGCCGGATCCGGTCTGAGCAATACCAACTAAATCTTTGCCAGACATGGCAACAGGCCAGGCCTGGCTCTGGATGGGTGTTGGATTTGTCCAACTGTTCTTGTTGATCTGACTCATAACGTAATCTGCCAACAAAACATTAAACTTGGATCAACCACAATCCACACCACAGCGGTAATTACAAGTGATCTGGTCAACGAACAAAAAGACTGCATTAAACAATTAACTTCTGTTTTCTTCAGCCTATCCATCAGCAGTAAGAAAATGGTGGTTAAGCTGACAGACAAGCAGAAACAGTCGAAGGGTTATTACTGCGTTAGCTATATCTATGTTCAATATTTAGTAAAAAATCATCTGAAACAAAGCTACCACAAGAAAACAAAATGACGGAGAATAATGACTGCACCGTATAGGAACATGCTATTGGCAACAATTTCTAACAGAAAGCAAAAATAACCTTAACAAGTACCTTGTCACAAGGTGAACAGATAAACGCACATTCCTAGCGTGCCTCGCAAGTACTTCGTCTACCTAGCACTAATGAAACAGGCTGATGAGTTATGTCCCTGATAATAACAAAATCAGACAGATCAAATGTATGACCCAAAAACATTCACTTTTCATTTACACTATTCCCCAAATATCATGTACAATTACTAAACATGCAGCAGTAACATACCTGGAAACTGAGTTTCACTGAACGTAAGTATTGGGTTTGGTGTATACTTCCCAGAGACTGTGATCTGATGGGAGCGACGGAATTCCTGTATTTCCACCTGCAAACAAGAGAACAAAAGGTTACCTGCAATATAACTTTTCCTGTTTTATACTAGAACACAGTTTCATCTGAAATTTCAAAAGCATACATGTCCTAGCTCAAGTTTCAAAATCTATGGATGAAGTCTCAGAATAAGCAGCTTAGGTAAAAATGTTTTTTTCTCCTCTACTTGGATAAGCTTTCATTTGGGGGGAAAAAAAACAAAAAGACCAACAAAAAGCAGCATAGAGATACCTATGTATATATACATAAATATATATAGACTCTATATATATCATTATGACAATTTATATTATTAAAAATGTCCATTTTAGAGAACACTCAGTGCACTTTTAAAAAAAAAAAGGGGGGGGGGGAGGATGTCAATACATCCATGCACTACCAGTTGGATATATATATATATTATACACACACACACACACCAATATATCAATGCACAGTAAACAATTCATTAAAAAACAGTTCATTACAAAAAAACTGGGGTGGGGGGAAGAGGGCAGTGTGGCAGGGGGTGCCATGTCAATACATCCATGCAGTACACACATACTTTGATAAATACAGTAATACATCAATGCTGTTTAACATATAGTGACACAACAGCAAATGTTTTTCATTGATCAGAGTGGGACTTGTACGTATGCACCGTACATACACACACATGAAAATTCACACAAATTGGAAAGCGCACACCCACACACACACGTGTATATATATGTATAATATTACACACACACATACACATTGGTAAATTCTCTCTTGGTGAATACTCTGATCAGCATCACTTGTGTTGAGTGTTGGCTACCTGCACTGCCTTGGATATCTAGTTTTGTCATTCATCCCGCTTCTCCAGGTTGTTGGACATTTCTCAGCTACTCAGGCATTCATTCTTTCATGTTTCTCATGTAGCTGGCTTCTGGACTTCCACGCCTTCTGCTACCCTCCATCTTTCCTTGTAAGACATCTTTTATTAGGGAGAACTTTTCGTGCCTTGCTGCGTGTCCAAAAAGACATTATTTTCTTCTTCATAATGAAGCTAAGCAACTGTCTTTCTACTGCTCATTCTGTCAAAATACTTCTGTTGTCCTTCCAGTTGATCTTCAACATTCTACTGTAAAACAATGTATACGCAGCACTGATGTTTCTTACTTTTTTTATATTGTCCATCCCTCTGTCCTGCACATAACCATTGAAGCAGCCAACGCATCATCTACATCTTTTAACTTTTTTCCAGTCAACTTGTCTTTCCAGATAATGACTAACTCTAACATTCTCCTTGTTGCCATAGCTATTCTCGTGTTCATGTTGGCTGCACATTCACCACTGTCTGATTTCACTGAACCCAGATTTTTGAATTTGTGAACTTGTCCAGCCTGAAATATGGTCTGATCTGTGAAATTCTGGTCCTGTTCTATCTTGGCTTGATACGCCCCCTTGAATCCTTTTGAGCACAGACTGCCCCGGCAACAAACAACATTTTCCCCTGAAATTACACTTATTAAATATACTCACCGTGACTCACAAGTACTAATAATATCCTTTGCCTATTGCAGTTCTGCCAAATCAAAGACAAGCTTGCTGCTACCACAAAAGTGAAAGGAAGTTTTTTCTTAGCATTTTTGTTTGGAATAGATATCACAGTTGGTTCCCTTGAACTGGAAGTCACTTTCACTGAGCCGAAGGAAACAAAAGCTGCACATATGCTGGCTTTAAGTTTAAGTTATTTCTGCGATGTTTGTAAATCCATGAAAGTCATTTAGTAGGTGCAGCTTGGTAATAAACATTCATTGCCATGTCCGACTCCTCAAAAAGATCATTCAGACGCAAGTGCAAATTTGATTCCAAAACATTTCCATCATTTTCAAGAGCAATCGGCACAGTGTCCAATGTCTGATGCTCAGATGAAACCTTTCTATAATAAAAACACCTACTCACACACATGCCTAAGTAACTGAACAAGAGTACTTGTAATTTCATCAAGTCATTTAAACAAAACCAAAAAAATCTGGAGTAGCTTCCTTTTGTAAAATGATGTACTAGCAAAGTGTGCATTGCACCGACCTTTCTCTAACACATCAAAATACACAAATAAAATCTTTCATTTTTAACATTTCCAACATCTCCCCCTCCCCCAAAAATGGCAAGTTATACTCAATCACAAATTGCCCCCACCCCCCTTTCATGAGCACCCCTCACCAACCACAAAGAAATATGTTGATTTTTAAATCCTAGACAACTTGTCACAAACAGTAAGGATTTCCATACATGAAACACACAAATATGAAATTAAAATGGCAATATGCTACTCACAGGACTTCTGCCTGCTGTCAAGGGCGACTGTGAGTAGAAATTTTTCTCGAAGGCCACCAGTTTGGAAGTATCCCATTTGGGTTTCCGTAGGTTTGCACCAGGCTGCATGCCCTTCATTGAACCTTGGAACCCGCCACGGCCACTGCTGTATCCACCACCAAACCTGTGGACATTAATTTTCCAGCACATCAATATCCAGTACCCACCCTTCCACCTTTAATTTCACTTCTTGACAAAGATAAGAGCTGTTCTTTAATCTCAGGCTTTTTTTTTTTTTTTGGTAAACTTTTCGATTCTGAATAACTAGTTCAGTTGTCTAATAACAGAACTTCGCTGCAAAATTGAATAGGGTTAGCTGACAGATATATCCTGTTTGGCCCTTTTTGCCTGCAAGTTGTGTGAGCCAATATAGCATAGCACGTTATCGTATGTGTAGCCATGAGCTACGATTGTAGCCAAGTAAAACGCATATCAGACACCTTTTCCTCAAATTACCTTGATTAACAAGAAGCTGGTGGGTAGGGTAAGGGAACCAGAGGGTTCAAGTTTTTGCTTTGCTAGCATGGTTGACAATGCAGGATGCTGGTGGGCAGGGCACAGGAGTCAAAGAGTTAACCCTTTGAACGCCAGTGGTACAGCGCTAGGCTTATAGCACAAACCAACTATGCTGCAGTGCACTGCTGTCACAAACCAGCAGTGCAGCAAAGAAGAAAGGCTATAACTAGGCGTCCACACAGTCCATTGTCCTAATTCATGGCTCATTTTAATGGAAACTGAATTTTGTATACAGAGAAATGATTAATTTTAATATACTGGTTAAGCAGGTTTTGAAATCAGATGAGATAGTTGTCACTGTCACTGCTGAAGTCATTATCAGCTGGCTAGTTGTCACTGTCACTGTTGAAGTCATTAACTGGCCATGAAAAGTCTTCGCCACTGTTAGTGTTACTGTCAACAACAGGCATTCCAAGTGGCAAATTGTCATCTAAAATCATGATCACCACTTGTGTGGCAGAGTAATATGATCTTTCTGGTTGATGTAGTGTTTCTGAAGTAATGGCCATGATTCAACACAGGTAGACTCAGAAAACTTGTAAAAAGCTGTCGTCACATTAACAAAGGAAGCCGATGTCAGTGCCAAGTACATGTATGGAAACTATTCTAGATTTCTTCATGTCTTTAATAAAGACAGGCTCACCAGGTTTCAGGGGTGCTGCTTCTCTTCAAGCACGATGAGGATTAAAGTAAAAGCACTGTTTTCTGTTGCATGTTCTCTTCATTTTGTCTGATGAGGGAGTGATCAGGGATCTTTGGGAGAAAGCTGGAGGGAACAATGGGGATTTTTGCTTTCAATTTTCTTCCCATCAAGAGTTCGCTGGGGGATTTTCCATTTTGCAGTGGACTTGCCCTGTACAGAAGGCGAGCATTGTAAGGATCCTTTGCTTTTTTGAGTAGCCTAGATTCTTCACTGTCTGCACGGCTCTTTCCCCCTCTCCATTACTTGAATCTTGAATGAACGATTCAATTGTTTTTCCCAGTGTTTGTGTTTGCTTATCAAACTTGGCCCTCATGACAATCGTATTTTCCCCAGGCTCTGAAGTAACCATCAAATCTGGCTAATACAAGTTCGAGTTGGACAGCGTTTTCATCAATGTTCACCGTTTTCATATTATTTCACCCATTTTATGTAGAAAAAGGATATGTGTAATTAAAATACCGACTTGTTCATCTCTGGATTTTTGTGTCAAACCTCAGCCGGTTCTGTAGCAAAGAAACTGTTGTTTCCACTTAGGCCAGTTTGCTGCAGTACCAAATGATTTTGAAGATGGAAGATTTATTCCTGGATGCCAAACAACTTCGTCGGCCCTTTTTTCCATTGTACTGCTTCTGTTCATTAGACGCTGGTTATGAGGCATGGGCAATCAATATGCAAAGTCAGAACAAAATTGAGGCAACTGAAATGTAGTTTCTAAGAAGAATGTTGAGAGTTCCAAGGACAGCAAAGAAAACAAGACAGTCTTGAAGGAGGAAGGAAGACACAAGAAGATCATTAACAAAGAGGATTGGAAAAGACAAGCAACATCTATAGGGAATTTTATGAGGAAAGGGGAATTTATGCACCTGGTCATAACAGGAAAGCTCGAGGGAAAGAGAACACCAGGTAGACTCAGGGAGAAAATATTGGATGGACTTGCAAGGTGGCTGAGGACAGAGAGGGTGGGGGAGGGCCATGATCGCCAACGCCATGTGGCAGGGCACATGATGATGATACCAGTGAATGCGACTTTTTAAAATAACGTGGACCATCTTGAGCAATGTCTGTAGAATGTGAACAATGGGCCGGCAAAGAAAATGGTTTACTAGTACTAAATACTGGCCAATGGCGAATCAGTCAAAAATACATAGTTCTGGTTGAAAAACGATAGCACAAAAACAGCACATCTGTCATGTAGGCCTACATCATTCCTCAGTGATTCCTTCTCAAATTCAAAAAAATGAAATTTTCATCACATTGGCCAATATAAAGCGGCAGCCAACAATTATATGCCTTATGGATTATCGTAAGGCTTTGCCTACGCCACTTGCGCAAATTACGGCCTCAGCCTTTATCTAATACTGTAATAGCCCAAGCCTACTCTAGATTACTAGATCTAGGCTAATTAAAAATTTCAACACACAAAGCTTCTTACAAGTTTTGCGGCATTTTTGCTTTGGTTAAAACAAAAATTTGAAAAGGGTAAGCCACGCTAAATCAATTCGCTCTCCCCGACTCGAAAAATTAAATGAACTCAAGTGCCGACACACTACGAACAAAGTACACCCGCCATGATGATTCTGCCATTTCCTACGTGCCGACGGGTAAAATTGTCGATATTGCAAACATCCTTTCATTATTTCACCACAACTAGGCCCTACATACAAAAACAAATTGGCTGGCCAAGGCTACTGTTATTGGTTCGTATAAAAATACGGGGACCGACAAAAGACGTCTGAGATAAAAGCAAACGAGCCTCAACCGAACTGAACGAGCACGTGTTCTGTGCGGCAATTACTGATGTCCGCTGAGTAGAACACGACCGTATTTCTCCGATCTCAGAGGATCTGTCAAACTCAATGAAAGTTCACTTACCCTCCCTAATTTTCCTTCGCCTCTACATTCACTAAACTCTTCTCAATAAACCTGACTTTATTCAGATGTTCATTATTTTCAATTTTTCCAATTTCTTATCCCTTCATTGTATCAGATTGTTAGCGAGTCATGACGTCATGAAACAAAAAACCGACCGGCTAGTAAAAATCATCAAAATTACAATATGCACATATACTTGACGGCTGTAAAATCATGACAGAAAAAACTTAAAGGAACTTACCCGTCTCTTCTTCCGGAATTGTTGTACATTCTATCTTTAAAAGACATGATTATAGTCGTTCGACTTTGCTAATTCAGTAATTGACTGCTGTGCTCAGCTGATCACTCCTCTCTGTCTCGTAGACTTGACTTGACTATTCACTGACAAGCAGAGCGGATATATTTCGCATACGTCATCACACGTGACCTGTGAAGCTAAATTATCCAGTATACAACTCGCACAACATAGTCTTCTTGACAGATAGAAATCATTACAACGTACGCCTCTTACTAGATAGCAGTTATTATTACAGATACTACTGAAAAAATATTTTCCCTTCGTCGAGACTTCATTTTTTTGTGAAACTTTAAGAACTATTTTTTCTAGTGTGGGCTGTTTCCTCTTTGCTAATCTCAATCCAAATAAACAAAATCAAGGCAAAATAAGTTTCGTGGCTTGTTTCATATATTGACATGTATGTCAAATCCTGTAGATTTTTTTATGAATTGTAAAATTAATATTTATATACAAAAAGCTTCAGAAATATAAACACAGTTGTGTAAATTTTAGTTAGAGACTACTATGACGCAGACACAAACAAGAGTGTCGAAGAGATGACGTCAAGGAAATTCCATAATCGTAAGCCAATCCTGATTGTGAAAATAGAGATATATATAGAATTTACGTCATGCCTCTATTGTTGCTCCGCCTATTTGGATGCGCGCGCCTCGGCAATGGAATGTTGGACAAACAAATCAGAAAAGATGGCGATAGCGGCATCTGTGGTGTGCTTTCATGATGACATTTCTGAGCAATATATGCCATATAACGCAACACTGAGACCGCTGACCTTTGTCAAGTCAAACGCACGACAAGAAAGAACAAATGTCAAACAACAAATACAAAAATTAGGAGAGAACAGTAAAACTTCCTTGGCCCTAGGAAACGAATCAACAAGTTTTGCTGTATGTCTCCTAACTTTTGTATTTGTTGTTTGTTCTTTGTCTTGCGTTTATACTTGACCCAAATATTTGTGCTTGTCTTGCCTCAAGCCTATAAGACATATAGAGATTATGAGGAAAGGGGAATTAGAAACCTGGTCACAACAAGAAAGCTGGAGGGAAAGAGAACATCAGGTAGACCCAGGGAGAAAATATTGGACGGACTTGCAAGACAGAGAAGGTGGGAATGTGCTTGCAGCGACAGGGCCTAGATTCGTGTGGAGGGCCATGATCGCCAATACCACGCAGCAGGGTACAGAATGATGACGTCTTGTCTCGTTGTAGTAGAACCGCCTTCTGATTCTATTTTCATGTTTTTCTTGTTCGTCTTTCCTTGAACATGAGTGGTCAATATTGTTTTGGAATTTCAAAGTACATCTTGAAGTTTTGACACTTTCTCTCACATGGAGACCCAATAGTTCCTGCATTCTTTTATTACGGTAAGAGGATGCAGCAAACTATTCATTGTAAATTAAGATTAAAAATGAGTGACCTTAACTCCGACTTGTTTAAAAGACATTTACTAGATAACCCAGCATGTATTTGTGGCCATCCTAATGAAACAGCGAATCACTTTCTGCTTTTTTGTCCGCGGTATGCAAACGTTCGCCTCCAGACGATTGACTCTCTTCCTCAGGAACAAAGAAGAACAAAAATACTTCTGAATGAAGTGAACAAGTAAGCCTTCAAGAAAACGAAAATATATTTAAACTAGTTCATAATTTTATTGAAAATTCTAAGCGTTTCTAAATTGTCTACTTGGATGATCTGCGGTGGTGTGCCGGACCTCTAGTAAGCAACTCTTATCTATCTCCATTCCTCCAGCATGTTGGAACTAAGTCTTACTCTTTTCATCTATCATTTATGTTTGTAGTAACATGTGATATCAATTGTGGGTGTTTTTGCCTGCTTTGTTGGATTTTCTGAGTTTTTCCCTTAGTTTGCTTTGGTTCATTTTGTTGTTATTGTTTTCTTTCACCTAGTGTGCTAAGGATATAATCGTAGTGTTTTTAGCTTTTTTCTTCATTTCTTTCTTGTTTCTTGTTGGTTTAAATTTCACAAGTTGCCCGCATTTGAGCCAATAGTGTGTCAATTGTTTTTGGGGAGGGCTAACATAAGCCATTGCTTGATGCCCTGCCCATGCTTTGCTGTATTTATGACTCTTCTTTTCTTGAATAAAGTTTTGTTTAAACCAAGTAGCGAGAAATTCTGGAGAAAGCCAGACAGCAGAAAGTTATCAGAGGAGAAACACCCATCAAGCAAAGTGTTTCTGCCCTTAACCCCTGACACTCTAAGGCGGCCACATCCAGGTCATGAGTCCTAGATGCCCTTCTGCTGCCCCCCCCCCCCCTTATACACACACACACACACACACATATATATATATGTATATATATATATATGTGTGTGTGTGTGTGTGTGTGTGTGTGTGTGTGTGTGTGTGTGTGTGTGTTCCACCTGGATTTGAACCCGCACATCCAGTGTGGTCAGGCGTCTCAAGGCCAAATCACCCTTGTGACAGATGTCTTAATCTCTTTGTTATCGGACACTGGCAACATATCAGGGAATTTTAAGCCTTATGAAGTTCACTTTTGTTCCTCCTGGACCAGATCCAGCTTGAACGTAAACTATGAACTAAAAGCATGAACAGATAAAGAAAATGAACTAAAAGCGTGAAAAAATAAAATTAATAGTAATATACTTGGTCGCTTATTAGTATTTATCATACACGTTACAAATGACCTCATATGCATACAAAATAAACAACGAACAGTATCCACCTTTTGCTGTAATCAGTGATAAATATGACAGCAACTTGCTTTGCAACGTGTTTGCATGACTGACATCTTTAACTAGCCGGCAAAATTTTCTCGAATACCTAACCAACAGGCTTGCCGCTAGGTGGAACAAAGAAATACTTCCACGTGGCGACGAACCTCGCGAACTTGAAGAAACTCGCCTGCCTAATGTGTGAACAACAGGCCTCTGTTTGGTTATCCTAGTTTTTCAAAATCATATTTAGTTTTTTATATTGTTTTCTTCCTACATCCCCACCTTCCTTTACTTTAAAAAATAAACCATATCCCCAGGGTCTAGGCCTAGATCTGTCCTGCAACACCGAACAATAGCCGAGTGTGCAAACATCATTACGACTGACGACAGAGCCGCTCTTCGTTTTTCTTCTTTCGTTCACCGGTTTCATGGCAGGTACATCTGACTCTACCCTCTCCATGAACAACTTTGTTTCTCAAACTGCCAGATCCTGCTACTATCATCTCCATCGTATAAAGCTGATCAGGAAGTATCTCTCTGTCGAAACAACTGCAAAACTCGTTCTCTCCTTCATAATGTCTCGCATTGACTATTGCAATTCACTCCTGTCTGGTCTTCCTGCCTCCACCATTCACATCCTACAGCGCATTCAAAACAATGCTGCACGCCTTGTACTCAAAAAGAAAAAAGCTGACCACATATCTCCTCTCCTGGCACAACTTCACTGGCTCCCTGTATCAAAGCGCATACAGTACAAACTAGACACCATGTGCTACAAAAGCCTCAATAACGCAGCCCCCGATTACCTGTCAAGCCTACTTGAGATCTATGTTCCCTCACGTACCCTCCGCTCTGCCTCTGATCCTCTGACTCTTCGCTTTCCACGCACTAAGCTCAATACCTATGGTCCACGAGCCTTCTCTGTTTCTGGTCCACTCTCCTGGAACAAACTTCCTCTCTCAGTCCGTCAGCAACCTACTTTTGTCTCCTTCAAGTCCGCTCTCAAAACTCACCTTTTCTCTCCTGCATAAAATCCTAACCTCACTCAACCCTCCCCTCTGCAGCCTGTCTCCGCTCGGAGGGAACCACATGGTTATAATATATAATTGTATGCTATGCTCTCTATAATTTTCCATTGCTTTTATTCTTGCTTTTATTGCTTTTATTCTTTCTCCCCATTTATAGCCATGCGTGTGTGTGTGTGGGTGTGTGTGTGTGTGTGTGTGTGTGTGTGTGTGTCTGTATGTGTGCGTGCGTGTGTGTGCGAGCGTGCGTGCCTGCGTGTGTGTCTGCTTCAGCGCTTAGATTTGATTTTATCAAGATTTTGCGCTATATAAATATTGTAATTATTATTATTATTTAATGCAGCGGTTTTTTTGGGTTTTTTGTCCCCCACCCCCACCCCACCCCCACCCCCAGCTTCTGCAGTTGAGAGTGGATCCTGTTCAGACGGACCCGGTGCAACGCAATCCCGAAGGAAACCCAGAGGATGACCTTGTACGTTACGTTGCATGGTACCATAGTTTGTTTGAAGGTGCATGTAGGACCAGTACCTCTGAATTCTGGCCATCACAATCCTTTGACTCCCACACCATATCCACCAACTGCAAAAACTGAACCCTTTGACTCCCTCACCCTGATATGGTGATTGAGGATTAAGTTTTTGCTTTTCGGTCATGGTTGGCGGTGCAGATGCTGGTGGACAGGATGTGGGAGTTAAAGGGTTAACTGTGTGCATGGAACGTACATTGACCAGGAAGCTCGCTCTTTGTTGAAACAAAGAGGCTGGGAAATCTTTGTGGTTGAAATGAAGACGATGATGAGCTAGCCTAATGAAGGGATACAACTCACGACAACTCTTTTGTTATAAAAAAAAAATCATGTAGACTCATGGTGGGCAGTCTGCTTCGCACGTGTTTCGAAACTACAAAAACCTCAGGCTACGACGTCTGTTTTGAACGAAATGGAACAACAGCATGAAGACACGTGCAATCCGTGGTCAAACGATGATCCAGGTGTTGGGCTTAGTAATGCTATCATGCTTGCAGAAAAGACAGGGCAAATTTTAAGGGTTAGTTTACAGCCAAAATTGGTCAGTCCCAAGACACGACAGCCATCATGCCATGAGTACAGAAATGAGAAAATCAAAATGAATTGAGGTGGAGCGATCAAATCGAAGTATCAATGTATTGGGTAAAAACTGTAGGCCTGGTGAAAGTGAAGCCGAGTAAAAGGCAGAGCCTTCTTGTAGTAGTCACCTGTTACCCATCAGCATCATCAAGTTCGATGGTGGCCGCCGCAGAGACGCCACAATAAGTTGAGTGAATAACTCATTAGACCGACCTTAAGATCATCCAAATTCTTCACCAATCCTAGAAGATGGAACAGACCTGCTGAAGAGTTCACCTACCAAGGCAACACTGTCAGACATGACAGAGGAGAAGCAGGCAGTAACATCAAGAGTTGTCTCAGCAAAGCCAGACATGACTTAAGAATGTTTAGCAACATATGAAACCCTCACCCCCACCTCCAGTACAGCACCAACACCAAGTTGAGACTGTGCCAGAACTGTGTGTCCTTTCCACCCTACTTTACATGTCAGAGTGCTGGAGAATGACAGAAAGCGACCTTACTGAACTATCTATCATGCACATAGAACCTCTGAAGTATCATGCAAATCTTCTGACCCAACACTATTTCCAACCAAGAACTACTTGTCCAATGTAATCAAGAAAGTATGGGCATTATCATGAAAAGATGATGGAGTAGATAGCGCACATCATCCGAAGAGTGCAGGATAAAATCATCAGACTGCCTTCACTGGACACCAGAAGGAAGACACAAGAGAGGAAGACCCAAGAACACCTGGTGACAAACAATAGAAAGAGACTAAAACCCTGAAAGTGAAACACACTTGCGGTATGATACTGAGGCTGGTCAAGAACAGGCAGAAGTGGAGGACCTTTGTACCCTACATGCCAGTGGCTTAACCCTTTGACTCCCACGCCCTGTCCACCAGCATCCTGCATTGTCAACTATGCAAGCAAAGCAAAAACCTTAATCTTGTGACTCTCTCACTCTATCTACCAGCTTCCTGCTGGAAGCTGGTGACAGGGTGAGAGAGTCAAAAGGTAAAGTTTTTGCAGTTGGTGGATAGGGTGTGGGAATTAAAGGGTTAATGGGTAGTGAGAGTGGAGACAGATTTTAGCAAACGGTATGATAAAATCAGATACAACAAGCACTGATTTTCTGTTTTTTCAGTGGTCATGTATTTCTGGTTATCTAATTACATAACATAGCCCAAGGCATTCCCTAAAACAGTAAAATCATTGAAATGCAGTGTGTCCCATTAAGAATGATGTTAAAGTTAATATTTATTTAAGTTTAATTGATGTTAAAGTTAATATTTATTTAAGTTATTTGTTGTTTTATTCAAGTCTGGCTTCTCAATTTTCAGAGTGCAGAGGAATATAATAATACGTGAATAGAGGGAATGCGGTCCATGGAGATGATTCATTTATAGAAAGAAATTTCACAGCTCAGTGGTGAAATGAACAAGGTAACTTTTCTGATTTTGTCTACCACTTTTTATGTGACTGACTTTTATTCATTATTGTTAGACAGGAAAATTGTAGATAATAAACAGGGAAACTTTTTTTTTCGCTGAGTGAGATGTCTCAGTATTTGAGTGAATTGAACAGAGAATATCTGGCTGAGTGAGATGTCTCAGTATTTGAGAGAATTGAACAGAGAATATCTGGCTGAGTGAGATGTCTCAGTATTTGAGAGAATTGAACAGAGAATATCTGGCTGAGTGAGATGTCTGAGTATTTGAGAGAATTGAACAGAGAATATCTGGCTGAGTGAGATGTCTGAGTATTTGAGAGAATTGAATAGAGAATATCTGGCTGAGTGAGATGTCTGAGTATTTGAGTGAATTGAACAGAGAATATCTGGCTGAGTGAGATGTCTGAGTATTTGATGAATTGAACAGAGAATATCTGGCTGAGTGAGATGTCTGAGTATTTGAGAGAATTGAACAGAGAATATCTGGCTGAGTGAGATGTCTGAGTATTTGAGTGAATTGAACAGAGAATATCTGGCTGAGTGAGATGTCTCAGTATTTGATAGAATTGAACAGAGAATATCTGGCTGAGTGAGATGTCTGAGTATTTGATAGAATTGAACAGAGAATATCTGGCTGAGTGAGATGTCTCAGTATTTGATAGAATTGAACAGAGAATATCCGGCTGAGTGAGATGTCTCAGTATTTGAGTGAATTGAACAGGGAATATGTGTTTGAGTGAGATGTCTCAGTATTTGATAGAATTGAACAGAGAATATCCGGCTGAGTGAGATGTCTCAGTATTTGAGTGAATTGAACAGGGAATATGTGTTTGAGTTAGATGTCTGAGTATTTGAGTGAATTGAATAGGGAATATAATACCAAGACATCTCACTTAAACAGAGTAAGATATCTTGGTGTTTTAAAGAACTGAACAAAGATTATAAAGAACTGAACAGGGAATATATGTTTGAGTGAGATGTCTTAGTATTTCAGAGAAGCGAACAGGGGATTTGTGGCTGAGAAAGATGTCTCATATTTGGAAGCATGAAGCAGAAGCTGGAAACAGAAGTAAGAACCAGTCACTTGAGTCATTGACTGCAATACTAACACAGGTTTAAATGGTCGTGTTGGTGAGCTTGAACGAGCAGTACAAGAATAATCATGCGCTGAAGTGATGCAGAAAATCTTGAAACTGCCTCACACTCCTACATACAGATACACACCCCTTTCCCCCATCTTACACACACACACATTCCAAAATGTCATTGTCGGAGAAAGTGTACATGTTACTGCATAGAGAGTCGAAGAGCATTCCAAAGCATTTCCATATGATCAGAGTATGTTTGTTAAATGTCAGCTCAATGGACTCATTCAGTCATTGACTTCAAATGACAAGAACAAGAACAAGAAGAAGACTTAAATGACTGTTTCTCTCTTCAGTCTCCACTTTCAGTTTCCAGTTCCTATCTTGACTCTCAGCTGGTATTTAGCAATAAGTATTTGTCTAAAATTATTCATTGACAGGTCTCAGATAACAAATCAGACCACACACACACAAAAAAGTATATATCTATACATGTGATTTGTGATTGCAGGTGAACTTTGATATCCAGAAGAGAATGCGGCATCATGAAACCAAGATATGAGATATTACTGATAAAGATATTATAGGTAAGTACTACTTTGTATCAATTAAGTTGTGATGTTATAAATTTTATTGACATTTTCAATCAAACCTCTTGTCATAGATTTGGCATTTTTAAAAGAACTTGTTTTAGATTTAGAAGTTGATGCTTTGCTAGCATGGTTGATAATACAGGATGCTGGTGGACAGGGTGCAGGAGTCAAAGGGTTAAAGCACTCTATTGATTGCTTTTTTGTTTTCTGTTGTTTTTTGTGTGCTTATTTATTTGTCTTCTTGTGTGTTATTGTTGTAAATAAAAACTAATTTAATGTAGTCAGCTCGTCTTCTTGGGACTCTTCTTGGTGTGTTATGGAGTCTGGGTGGTAGTTGGGTAGGGATAGTTCTTGGGACTTTTTTCCCTCTTTTTGTTGTGTGTGTGTGTGTGTGTGTGTGTGTGTGTGTGTGTGTGTGTGTGTGTGTGTGTGTGTGTGTGTGTTTGTGTGTGTGTGTGTGTGTGTGTGTGTGTGTGTGTGTACGTGTGTGTGTTCAAACCTTAGCATGATTTGAAAGATCCAGCTGGAGAACATTTCCCTCATTGGGGATGCTGGGGGCTCTTTCAGTATAAATAGTATCCCCACCTTCTGGAAATTCTGTGCTAGAAATTTCCTCTTTTCTGTCACTCTCTTTGTTTCTGCCTTGTTCCTTTGATTTCTGTCATTTCTTCCTATCATTTTCTTCTTTGCTGGTCCATTCACCTGTATGTGTTCGATAAAGTATTACGTACTTTCACTTATGACTGATAATTGGATACATGTATTACGTGCATTTTTGGCTCTAGGGAAATGTGATAATAGCTGATATGCAGAAATAATTTTAAGGAATTTAGGCCTGTTTTTATATATGTTTTAGTGTCCTTAGTTATGTGTAAATTTGTATTCAAGTATGTTTTTTAAATCCCCTGTCTAGTAAATTGGATGGAGTGGTCAACGGCAACAGCTTCTTAGATTATGTGCATGAGTGCATTGATATGTGTACTTAATTTTCTTTTCCTTTTTTCTTGTTGAAGTATTTTGTATGTTTTGAAATGGTTATAGCCCTGTTATGTATCTGTGCAGTCATCTGGGCTTTAAACAAAAATAATAATAACAAGCTGGAGGACATATTTGGCTGTAGTATCCCTCTGTCAGTTATGTATGTTTGTGTGTGTGTGTGTGTTTGTTTGTTTGTTTGTACATGTGCATGTAGACCTATACATTCACTCTTGTGTGCATGTGTATATGAGTGACCTTTAGGTAAAGATTTATGGGCTAACACCTTGTCAAAAATGACAACCAGGTTAAGACAAAAACCAACAGTTAAAAACCATGCTCACTGAAGTAACTTGAACACTTGTGTTTTATCTTATGTAGTCCACTAAAACTGGTTGCCATAGATATTGTAGAGTAATGCTTTGACATGACTACAGACACAGACAAGATGATACAAGATTTCTGGTTATGAAAAAACTGTGATCAAAAATCTTCTGCATGCTTTTTGCAGTCAAAATATTTCCATCCACTGTCCATCTGTGACTTCCGAGACTTTGTGGATAGTTGAAACAGAATATTTTCGCATAAGAGTCAAAGACCAAATCTCTTGACAAGCCAAAACCAGTAAGAAATCTCTTCTTCTTTTTCTCCTTTCTATTTATTCATTCTTTTTTTTTTTTTTTTTTTTGAGAAGGCTATTTTTATCCACAAATGTATTGAAATAATTTTTACATACTGGTGCCAAAAAATTACAAAATACATAACAAAATGTACAGGTAAACAGGTCTGTAATATGATTGCTACTTTTTGTATTATTTGCACAGCAATCAGTATAAGGGAAACAATGTTTTTTTTCTTTTGTTTTATTTTTCGATAAATTTCCTGTGCATGACAGATGCTTGCAGGACATGACGCTGATGCTGCAGACGTTTTTTCTTAAGTTTCAAAGTTTAGTTTTCTTCCTCAAAAGGCAAACAGATAAAACTTTCTTCAGTCCGATCATTTTACCATCCATTTTTTTCCCCATAATTCTTTACCTAAAGGTCACTCAAGATATACACATGTTGTGATGCATGTGCTGAAAGTGAAGTGGAAACTGATCATAGCTTTGTGCTGTAAGTATTTAGATAGAATTTTACTTAGATCTGTTCATTCGTGACACTTTTTGTTTTACAGCGCCATTGTAAAGTTATCATGTCAGATTTGTTTGAAATTGGGAATAATATGCATATGTGAAAGCAGCTGAATTTCAATTGGGCACAAGTTTTTTGTACATGATTTTGAAGAAAAGTACACAATTTTTGAAGCAAGACTACACAAATTGCAAATTAGGTAAGGTTGTTTCCCTTGTGCTGCTAATTACCATGAGTAACCAGAACAGATAAGCTCAGAACATTCAGATTCTGATAACAAAGACTTTTGTGAGATCACCAAACGATTGACTCTCTTCCTCAGGAACAAAGAAGAACAAAAATACTTCTGAATGGAAGTGAACAAGTAAGCCTTCAAGAAAACGAAAATATATTTAAACTAGTTCATAATTTTATTGAAAATTCTAAGCGTTTCTAAATTGTCTACTTGGATGATCTGCGGTGGTGTGCCGGACCTCTAGTAAGCAACTCTTATCTATCTCCATTCCTCCAGCATGTTGGAACTAAGTCTTACTCTTTTCATCTATCATTTATGTTTGTAGTAACATGTGATATCAATTGTGGGTGTTTTTGCCTGCTTTGTTGGGTTTTCTGAGTTTTTCCCTTAGTTTGCTTTGGTTCATTTTGTTGTTATTGTTTTCTTTCACCTAGTGTGCTAAGGATATAATCGTAGTGTTTTTAGCTTTTTTCTTCATTTCTTTCTTGTTTCTTGTTGGTTTAAATTTCACAAGTTGCCCGCATTTGAGCCAATAGTGTGTCAATTGTTTTTGGGGAGGGCTAACATAAGCCATTGCTTGATGCCCTGCCCATGCTTTGCTGTATTTATGACTCTTCTTTTCTTGAATAAAGTTTTGTTTAAACCAAGTAGCGAGAAATTCTGGAGAAAGCCAGACAGCAGAAAGTTATCAGAGGAGAAACACCCATCAAGCAAAGTGTTTCTGCCCTTAACCCCTGACACTCTAAGGCGGCCACATCCAGGTCATGAGTCCTAGATGCCCTTCTGCTGCCCCCCCCCCCCCCTTATACACACACACACAGTGGGTAAGAGATGGACGAGGCAGCAGGGAAGTTTTTAGTCCCGTTTTTATTATCCATTGTGTGGTGTCTGTGATTTGTCTGTGACCGTGCGTTCGCGCTTGACAAAGGCTAGTTGGCCGAAAATTTGCGCTTGTTTTGTTTTGTCTTGTTGGAGACGCGCTTACATTGGTTTTCTTGTTCTTCTGGTTTAAAAAATAAACCATATCCCCAGGGTCTAGGCCTAGATCTGTCCTGCAACACCGAACAATAGCCGAGTGTGCAAACATAATTACGACTGACGACAGAGCCGCTCTTCGTTTTTCTTCTTTCGTTCACCGGTTTCATGGCAGGTACATCTGGCGATGAATGCAGCGGTTTTTTTGGGTTTTTTTGTTTTGTTTTGTTCCCCCACCCCCACCCCCAGCTTCTGCAGTTGAGAGTGGATCCTGTTCAGACGGACCCGGTGCAACGCAATCCCGAAGGAAACCCAGAGGATGACCTTGTACGTTACGTTGCATGGTACCATAGTTTGTTTGAAGGCGCATGCAGGACCAGTACCTCTGAATTCTGGCCATCATAATCCTTTGACTCCCACACCATATCCACCAACTGCAAAAACTTAACCCTTTGACTCCCTCACCCTGATATGGTGATTGAGGATTAAGTTTTTGCTTTTCGGTCATGGTTGGCGGTGCAGAAGCTGGTGGACAGGATGTGGGAGTTAAAGGGTTAACTGTGTGCATGGAACGTACATTGACCAGGAAGCTCGCTCTTTGTTGAAACAAAGAGGCTGGGAAATCTTTGTGGTTGAAATGAAGACGATGATGAGCTAGCCTAATGAAGGGATACAACTCACGACAACTCTTTTGTTATAAAAAAAAATCATGTAGACTCATGGTGGGCAGTCTGCTTCGCACGTGTTTCGAAACTACAAAAACCTCAGGCTACGACGTCTGTTTTGAACGAAATGGAACAACAGCATGAAGACACGTGCAATCCGTGGTCAAACGATGATCCAGGTGTTGGGCTTAGGAATGCTATCATGCTTGCAGAAAAGACAGGGCAAATTTTAAGGGTTACTTTACAGCCAAAATTGGTCAGTCCCAAGACACGACAGCCATCATGCCATGAGTACAGAAATGAGAAAATCAAAATGAATTGAGGTGGAGCGATCAAATCGAAGTATCAATGTATTGGGTTAAAACTGTAGGCCTGATGAAAGTGAAGCCGAGTAAAAGGCAGAGCCTTCTTGTAGTAGTCACCTGTTACCCATCAGCATCATCAAGTTCGATGGTGGCCGCCGCAGAGACGCCACAATAAGTTGAGTGAATAACTCATTAGACCGACCTTAAGATCATCCAAATTCTTCACCAATCCTAGAAGATGGAACAGACTTGCTGAAGAGTTCACCTACCAAGGCAACACTGTCAGACATGACAGAGGAGAAGCAGGCAGTAACATCAAGAGTTGTCTCAGCAAAGCCAGACATGACTTAAGAATGTTTAGCAACATATGAAACCCTCACCCCCACCTCCAGTACAGCACCAACACCAAGTTGAGACTGTGCCAGAACTGTGTGTCCTTTCCACCCTACTTTACATGTCAGAGTGCTGGAGAATGACAGAAAGCGACCTTACTGAACTATCTATCATGCACATAGAACCTCTGAAGTATCATGCAAATCTTCTGACCCAACACTATTTCCAACCAAGAACTACTTGTCCAATGTAATCAAGAAAGTATGGGCATTATCATGAAAAGATGATGGAGTAGATAGCGCACATCATCCGAAGAGTGCAGGATAAAATCATCAGACTGCCTTCACTGGACACCAGAAGGAAGACACAAGAGAGGAAGACCCAAGAACACCTGGTGACAAACAATAGAAAGAGACTAAAACCCTGAAAGTGAAACACACTTGCGGTATGATACTGAGGCTGGTCAAGAACAGGCAGAAGTGGAGGACCTTTGTACCCTACATGCCAGTGGCTTAACCCTTTGACTCCCACGCCCTGTCCACCAGCATCCTGCATTGTCAACTATGCAAGCAAAGCAAAAACCTTAATCTTGTGACTCTCTCACTCTATCTACCAGCTTCCTGCTGGAAGCTGGTGAACAGGGTGAGAGAGTCAAAAGGTAAAGTTTTTGCAGTTGGTGGATAGGGTGTGGGAATTAAAGGGTTAATGGGTAGTGAGAGTGGAGACAGAATTTAGCAAACGGTATGATAAAATCAGATACAACAAGCACTGATTTTCTGTTTTTTCAGTGGTCATGTATTTCTGGTTATCTAATTACATAACATAGCCCAAGGCATTCCCTAAAACAGTAAAATCATTGAAATGCAGTGTGTCCCATTAAGAATGATGTTAAAGTTAATATTTATTTAAGTTTAATTGATGTTAAAGTTAATATTTATTTAAGTTATTTGTTGTTTTATTCAAGTCTGGCTTCTCAATTTTCAGAGTGCAGAGGAATATAATAATACGTGAATAGAGGGAATGTGGTCCATGGAGATGATTCATTTATAGAAAGAAATTTCACAGCTCAGTGGTGAAATGAACAAGGTAACTTTTCTGATTTTGTCTACCACTTTTTATGTGACTGACTTTTATTCATTATTGTTAGACAGGAAAATTGTAGATAATAAACAGGGAAACTTTTTTTTTCGCTGAGTGAGATGTCTCAGTATTTGAGTGAATTGAACAGAGAATATCTGGCTGAGTGAGATGTCTCAGTATTTGAGAGAATTGAACAGAGAATATCTGGCTGAGTGAGATGTCTCAGTATTTGAGAGAATTGAACAGAGAATATCTGGCTGAGTGAGATGTCTGAGTATTTGAGAGAATTGAACAGAGAATATCTGGCTGAGTGAGATGTCTGAGTATTTGAGAGAATTGAATAGAGAATATCTGGCTGAGTGAGATGTCTGAGTATTTGAGTGAATTGAACAGAGAATATCTGGCTGAGTGAGATGTCTGAGTATTTGAGTGAATTGAACAGAGAATATCTGGCTGAGTGAGATGTCTGAGTATTTGAGAGAATTGAACAGAGAATATCTGGCTGAGTGAGATGTCTGAGTATTTGATAGAATTGAACAGAGAATATCTGGCTGAGTGAGATGTCTGAGTATTTGATAGAATTGAACAGAGAATATCTGGCTGAGTGAGATGTCTCAGTATTTGAGAGAATTGAACAGAGAATATGGTTTGAGTTAGATTCTCATATTTGATAGAATTGAACAGAGAATATCTGGCTGAGTGAGATGTCCAGTATTTGAGTGAATTGAACAGGGAATATGTGTTTGAGTTAGATATCTGAGTATTGAGGGAATTGAACAGAGAATATCTGGCTGAGTGAGATGTCTCAGTATTTGAGTGAATTGAACAGGGAATATGTGTTTGAGTTAGATGTCTGAGTATTTGAGTGAATTGAATAGGGAATATAATACCAAGACATCTCACTTAAACAGAGTAAGATATCTTGGTGTTTTAAAGAACTGAACAAAGATTATAAAGAACTGAACAGGGAATATATGTTTGAGTGAGATGTCTTAGTATTTCAGAGAAGCGAACAGGGGATTTGTGGCTGAGAAAGATGTCTCATATTTGGAAGCATGAAGCAGAAGCTGGAAACAGAAGTAAGAACCAGTCACTTGAGTCATTGACTGCAATACTAACACAGGTTTAAATGGTCGTGTTGGTGAGCTTGAACGAGCAGTACAAGAATAATCATGCGCTGAAGTGATGCAGAAAATCTTGAAACTGCCTCACACCCCTACATACAGATACACACCCCTTTCCCCCATCTTACACACACACACATTCCAAAATGTCATTGTCGGAGAAAGTGTACATGTTACTGCATAGAGAGTCGAAGAGCATTCCAAAGCATTTCCATATGATCAGAGTATGTTTGTTAAATGTCAGCTCAATGGACTCATTCAGTCATTGACTTCAAATGACAAGCACAAGAACAAGAAGAAGACTTAAATGACTGTTTCTCTCTTCAGTCTCCACTTTCAGTTTCCAGTTCCTATCTTGACTCTCAGCTGGTATTTAGCAATAAGTATTTGTCTAAAATTATTCATTGACAGGTCTCAGATAACAAATCAGACCACACACACAAAAAAGTATATATCTATACATGTGATTTGTGATTGCAGGTGAACTTTGATATCCAGAAGAGAATGCGGCATCATGAAACCAAGATATGAGATATTACTGATAAAGATATTATAGGTAAGTACTACTTTGTATCAATTAAGTTGTGATGTTATAAATTTTATTGACATTTTCAATCAAACCTCTTGTCATAGATTTGGCATTTTTAAAAGAACTTGTTTTAGATTTAGAAGTTGATGCTTTGCTAGCATGGTTGATAATGCAGGATGCTGGTGGACAGGGTGCGGGAGTCAAAGGTTAAAGCACTCTATTGATTGCTTTTTTTTTCTGTTGTTTTTTGTGTGCTTATTTATTTGTCTTCTTGTGTGTTATTGTTGTAAATAAAAACTAATTTAATGTAGTCAGCTCGTCTTCTTGGGACTCTTCTTGGTGTGTTATGGAGTCTGGGTGGTAGTTGGGTAGGGATAGCTCTTGGGACTTTTTTCCCTCTTTTTTGTGTGTGTGTGTGTGTGTGTGTGTGTGTGTGTGTGTGTGTGTGTGTGTGTGTGTGTGTGTGTGTGTGTGTGTGTGTGTGTGTGTGTGTGTGTGTGTGTGTGTGTGTGTCTCAAACCTTAGCATGATTTGAAAGACCCAGCTGGAGAACATTTCCCTCATTGGGGATGCTGGGGCTCTTTCAGTATAAATAGTATCCCCACCTTCTGGAAATTCTGTGCTAGAAATTTCCTCTTTTCTGTCACTCTCTTTGTTTCTGCCTTGTTCCTTTGATTTCTGTCATTTCTTCCTATCATTTTCTTCTTTGCTGGTCCATTCACCTGTATGTGTTCGATAAAGTATTACGTACTTTCACTTATGACTGATAATTGGATACATGTATTACGTGCATTTTTGGCTCTAGGGAAATGTGATAATAGCTGATATGCAGAAACAATTTTAAGGAATTTAGGCCTGTTTTTATATATGTTTTAGTGTCCTTAGTTATGTGTAAATTTGTATTCAACTATGTTTTTTAAATCCCCTGTCTAGTAAATTGGATGGAGTGGTCAACGGCAACAGCTTCTTAGATTATGTGCATGAGTGCATTGATATGTGTACTTAATTTTCTTTTCCTTTTTTCTTGTTGAAGTATTGTGTATGTTTTGAAATGGTTATAGCCCTGTTATGTATCTGTGCAGTCATCTGGGCTTTAAACAAAAATAATAATAACAAGCTGGAGGACATATTTGGCTGTAGTATCCCTCTGTCAGTTATGTATGTTTGTGTGTGTGTGTGTGTTTGTTTGTTTGTTTGTACATGTGCATGTAGGCCTATACATTCACTCTTGTGTGCATGTGTATATGAGTGACCTTTAGGTAAAGATTTATGGGCTAACACCTTGTCAAAAATGACAACCAGGTTAAGACAAAAACCAACAGTTAAAAACCATGCTCACCGAAGTAACTTGAACACTTGTGTTTTATCTTATGTAGTCCACTAAAACGGGATTGCCATAGATATTGTAGAGTAATGCTTTGACATGACTACAGACACAGACAAGATGATACAAGATTTCTGGTTATGAAAAAACTCTGATCAAAAATCTTCTGCATGCTTTTTGCAGTCAAAATATTTCCATCCACTGTCCATCTGTGACTTCCGAGACTTTGTGGATAGTTGGAACAGAATATTTTCGCATAAGAGTCAAAGACCAAATCTCTTGACAAGCCAGAACCAGTAAGAAATCTCTTCTTCTTTTTCTCCTTTCTATTTATTCATTCTTTTTTTTTTCTTTTTTTTTGAGAAGGCTATTTTTATCCACAAATGTACTGAAATAATTTTTACATACTGGTGCCAAAAAATTACAAAATACATAACAAAATGTACAGGTAAACAGGTCTGTAATATGATTGCTACTTTTTGTATTATTTGCACAGCAATCAGTATAAGGGAAACAATGTTTTTTTTGTTTTGTTTTATTTTTGATAAATTTCCTGTGCATGACAGATGCTTGCAGGACATGACGCTGATGCTGCAGACGTTTTTTCTTAATTTTTCAAAGTTTAGTTTTCTTCCTCAAAAGGCAAACACTCAGTGAACAGATAAAACTTTCTTCAGTCCGATCATTTTACCATCCATTTTTTTCCCATAATTCTTTACCTAAAGGTCACTCAAGATATACACATGTTGTGATGCATGTGCTGAAAGTGAAGTGGAAACTGATCATAGCTTTGTGCTGTAAGTATTTAGATAGAATTTTACTTAGATCTGTTCATTCGTGACACTTTTTGTTTTACAGCGCCATTGTAAAGTTATCATGTCAGATTTGTTTGAAATTGGGAATAATATGCATATGTGAAAGCAGCTGAATTTCAATTGGGCACAAGTTTTTTGTACATGATTTTGAAGAAAGTACACAATTTTTGAAGCAAGACTACACAAATTGCAAATTAGGTAAGGTTGTTTCCCTTGTGTTGCTAATTCCCATGAGTAACCAGAACAGATAAGCTCAGAACATTCTGATAACAAAGACTTTTGTGAGATCACCAAAAGTCTTTGTTAGATCACTAACCATGGAGCACATTCTGCTGTAAACAGCTGATTGTGATTTTAGTGGATTGAGCAACATTGGCCAGGTGAACTGTCTGCTCACATGCCTTTTTCCATGCCTTGGATTCTTGTGGTGAATTTCATGTCAATGCATTTCACTAATTAAACATTTTTTTCAAGCATATAAAATTTTGTGTGTGTGTGTGTGTGTGTGTGTGTGTGTGTGTTCGTTCGTTCTTAATTTAACGTCTTTCACTATAAGTGATATTAGACGAATGAGCAACATTGGCCAGGTGACTGTCTGCTCACATGCTTTTCCATGCTTGGATTCTTGTGGTGAATTTCATGTCAATGTGTGTGTGTGTTGTGTGTGTATGTGTGTAGAGAGAGAGAGAGAGAGAGAGAGCATTTTTTGCCTGCCAAAATAAAAAAAAAGAAATTGTTAGCACACTTACATATTTCTTTTTGCTAATCTGTATGAAAAATGGCAGAAAATGGAATACTGTGAATGAAAGAAAATTTAAAGAAAGAACGACAGAAAATGGGATTTTGTGAAGGAACTAAAATTTACACAAAGTGGACAGAAAGTTAATAAAATGTCATTTGGCTGTGAATACGTAAAACTCTATATACATCTCTGAAAAAGAAAATCATTAGTCGACCACATGCATAGTTCAGTTTTGAGAATAATAATCTAATGTTTGATGTACATGAATTTTATGCCATTTTTATTTTGTCACGTGAAGAACTCACACTGTTCTGTTTAATTCCATCAGTAGGCCTATATCTTTTATTATTATTGTAAAACATGGCATCTGGTTGATCTTTCTTACTTAGACTTAATTGCCCCTGAGCTGCATCACACATGAAGCAATCAAGGCGCTCCGCCATGCACAGTCCTCAGATGTTCTGTTGATGTCATTCCATCTTCTGTTGACTGGTTGGAGGTCTCTGTGTACTGTCTGTCACCAGCTTATCAAAACACGCATACAAAACACAGCTGCTCATCTTGTCATCAGAAAAAATATGCACGATCATATCATTCCTCTCCTTCTCTCATTGCCTTGGTTGCGTGTTTTAAACAGAATTGAATATAAGCTGGATACCTTGTGTTACAAATGATATTCACCAGCCTGCTCCATGATATCTTTGTGTCAGGGTCAATATTTATATGCCAACTCACACCTTACACTCCACTTTAGATACTCTTTCCCATCAGGTTCCTAACCCTGTGACTTCCGCACACTATCCATCAACTGCAAAAACATAACCGTTTGATTCCCTCACCCTATCCACCAGCTTCCTGTAGAAAGCTGGTGGATAGGGTGAGGGAATCAAACGGTTAAGTTTTTGCTTTGTTCGCATGGTTGACAATGCAGGATACTGAGGGAGAGGATCAGGGAGTCAAAGGGCTAAACTATCAACTTTTTGGTCAGCGTTCTTTTGCTTTCTCAGGATCATCTGCCTGGAATAGACTTCCATTGTCCCTTCGCCTAACACCTATCCTTTCTGTTTTTAAATCTTATTTAAAAACCCTCTCCCCGTTGGGTTGCCGGGGGCTCTTTCAGTATAAATAGTATCCCCACCTTCTGGAAATTCTGTGTTAGAAATTTCCTCTTTTCTATCACTCTCTTTGTTACTGCCTGTTGCCTTGCTTTCTGTCATTTCTACTTACTTTCTGCCTTAATAGTCCACTCACCTGTATTTTTTCGATAAAGTGTTACGTACTTTTTCTTCAGATTGATAATTGGGTACATGTATGAAGTGCATTTTTGGCTCTAAGGAGGTGAGATATGCGGAAGCAATTTTAGGTAATTTATGCCTGTTTTTATATGTTTTGGTGTCCTTATGTATGCTTATATTTGTATTCAGGTGTGTTTTTTAAATCTCCTCTGTGCGATAAATTGGACGGAATGGTCCTACGGTGGGGGCATGTCCTTAGATTATGTGCACGAATGCATTGATATGTGCACTTTATTTTCTTTTTGTTTTTTTCCTATTGAAGTTTTGTGTGTTTTGAAGTGGTTATAGCCCTGATATGGCTCTGCACTGTCGGCTGGGCTTTAAACAACAATAAAAGAAAAAAAAAATTAAAAACCCACCTCATTTCTTGACAATGAATTCTACAAGTATGTCTTTCCGTTAGTTTCTAGGGGTCATTTTTTTTTATATCGTAAGGTTGTCGTAGGTAGACCCAGGGAGAGAATGCTGGACAGACTTGCAGAGTGGCTAGGGATGAGGAGAGTGGGGGAGATGCTGGAGGCAACGAGAGATAGAGATGGTTGGAAGTCCATGATCGCCAACGCCATGCGGCAGGGCACCTGATGATGATGATGAAGGTTGTCTGCATTGATTGCATGTGTATGTCTGGCGTGTGAGTGTGCTTGGTTTGAATCGTCAAGAGTTGGCACCAGATAAATACTCTAATTATTGTTATTATCATTATTGTCCTCTCATTCTTTCTCTTTTTTGTTGTTTGTTTCTTTTGGTCAGTCATTTGATGTATGTCTTTTTTCAAGTGTCATGATCCATGTACTGTCAGGTTAACATAAAAATTGTACTGACTATATAAACAATAATTGATGTGTTTTTTTAGTGTATTGGAGATTGGAATGACTTAAGTCTACAAGCTGAAGTTAACCTTTTGACTTGATTTGAATTGTCGAGATTTGGCGTCGTACAAGTGCTGCAGTTATTATTGTTGTTGATGTTGTTATCATCATTACTACTACTACTGCTACTACTGCTAACTACTACTACTACTACTACTACCACTACGACTACTATTACTACTACTACTACTACTACTGTTATCATCATCGTCATCATCATCATCATCATCATCATCATCATTATTATTATTATGATTATGATTATGAATTATTATATAATAATTATTATTATTAATATTATTATTATTATTATTAATATTATTATTGTATCTTTATATCTATTGGATAATTATGCAAGACACGAACAAACAAGATGGAATCTGATCAAACAAGAAGATACAGGAAAAGCGTATCCCCTCAACAACCCATTGCCTTGGGTACAAAACATGCTAAGTCTAAGTGACATGTTTAGTAAAAAAATAAATTATAAATACAGGCTGCAGAATATGTCCAGTGTTACCTGTGTTTGGGGAAATCTGTAAGATTCATACTTGTTCTGGTTTTTTCTTTTTTTTTTTTTCTTTCCTTTTGCTTTTTTTTTTAAACGATCATCACCTTTCCTTTTGCTTTTTTTTTTAAACGATCATCACACTTAGATTGTTTCCTTTGTTCTCACCGATTTTGTTTTTGTTTTGTTTTGTTTGTTCGTTTGTTGTTGTTGCTTTGTTGGTTGGTTTGTTCATTCGTTCATATGTTTTTGTCTCACTTTCTATGCTAGCTTAATCGCCATGGAAGCTGGCATAAATTTTACATTGCAATGAAGATGAGATTGATAATCATGATGTTATGAAGTTCCACCAAGGATTGAGATGGGCTGTACTCTTCACTTATTATGTGATATATCCTGGCATCAACCAGGCCCAAGAGATACAGACACCTGCGGTGTTGGTCAGAAGATTTAAGCAACAACCCTCAGTGATGCATCCATGAAGTGGATGAGGCTCCACTGTGTGGTCCCATTCTTTCTAATGAGCCCTTAGCTTGTTCAGCTCTGGGTCGGAGCCAGTTGGAGCTGGAAAATTTGACAGTGATTTTTAAAGAAACTGATGGGGATTCGAACCCACAACCTTCCAAACCTTCCGGTCAGTAGTGCATTGGGCTAACCACTACCATAGCAACTGATTTTACACACATATTTAAATGTATTGTCATTGATGTTGGCAATGATTAACATGATGCATGGAATCATCAACTGTTGAATTTTATCTCAACTTTTGACAGCTTGTCTGTGTCTTATAACCCTGTTTTGGATTATTATATAAAGATATGAGAGTGATCATCATCATCATCATCATCATCATCATCATCATCTTCATCATCATCTTCATCATCATCTTCATCATCATCACCATCATCATCATCATCATCATCACAGTAGGAGTACTGGAATCTGTTTTTATTATTATTGTTATTATCATTATATTATTCTTAATATTATTACGTACTATTAATATTACTACTTATATTATTAATAATATTGTTATTATTATTACTATTATTATTATCATTAATAGTAGTAGTGGTAGTAGTAGTAGTAATAGTAGTAGTGGCAATATTGTTGTTGTTATTGTTGTGTTATGATTATGATTATTATCAGTATCAGATTCATAATGATGATAATGATAATGATGATGATGATTGAATAAATGAGCTCTAAGTTCCGCAAGCACGAGCGTGCACACATGTACATGCACACACACACATACACAAGCACTCACACAGCACACGGATGCACACATGCGCACACGCACCACACACACACACACACACACACACACACACACACACACACACACACACACACACACACACACACACACACACACACACACACACACACACACGTTCCAAGCAGCGCTGAAAACAAGAGAGCTTGTCAATTCATTCAGGTCACACATATATACACCATCAGGTTAATGGCATAGTTGTGAGATCTGGTTGATGCAGTGGCAAAACTCCCATTTTCCAATGTCTCCACGGGTTCGAATCTTGCTGGAGAACACCTCCTGCATGCAGCCACCAGTACACCTAGCATTCCCAATCCGACTGTTCGAGTTCGAACCCGACTATGGGAGAGGTGGAGGTGATAGGGAGACTCGTGTGCGTGGCCTCCAGTCCACCCAGATGTAAACAGACACCTGACCCTTTTCAAGGGTTAGGGAGATAAAGCAGCGAGGGAGAGGAAATGGGTACCGCTCTGATGATGCTGGCCCTGAGAAAAGTTGAGACTTCTACCACCTCACTCATGGCAGATGTTTAAAAAATATAAATGGTTGTAGAAACTGATTACATTCAGAATGATATGGAGAGGGCAGTGGGCAGAGAGATAAGGAGAGATGGGAGATGGTGGGATGCAGGGTGGGGTTAGGTCGGTGAGGGGAGGTGTTGGGTCGAGAGTGTGAGGAAGTGTTGGGTCGAGAGTTGAGGAAGTGTTTGGGGTCGAGAGTGTGAGGAAGTGTTTGGGGTCGAGAGTGTGAGGAAGTGTTTGGGGTCGAGAGTGTGAGGAAGTGTTTGGGGTCGAGAGTATGAGGAAGTGTTTGGGGTCGAGAGTGTGAGGAAGTGTTTGGGGTCGAGAGTGTGAGGAAGTGTTTGGGGTCGAGAGTGTGAGGAAGTGTTTGGGTCGAGAGTGTGAGGAAGTGTTTGGGTCGAGAGTGTGAAGTTGGGTCGAGAGTGTGAGGAATGTTGGGGTCGAGAGTGTGAGGAAGTGTTTGGGGTCGGGACAGGATGGAGGAGGGACGAGATGGATCGAGTAAATTACCATGCTTAGATGTGCTTGGCCAGAGGCTTAAAGTTAAACACACACGCACACACACATACACACACATACGCAGACACACACACGCACACACTCACACACACACACGCGCGCGCGCACACACACTCACACACACACACACACACACACACACACACACACATACGCAGACTCACACATACACACACATATATACACTCTCCTCCCTCCCTCTCTCTCTTACGCACAAACACATACACACATACAAACGCATATGCACATGTGTATACGCTTTCTCTGTCTCTGTCTCTGTCTTTCTTTCTCTTTATATAAAAGTTTGTTCTCTCTCTCTCTCATGCACGCATGCATTCTTTCTTTCTTTGTGTGTATGTTCTGTCCCTCTCTCTCACTTTCTACACACACACACACACACACACACACACACACACACACACACACACACACACAACACACACACACACACACCACGGAACAAAACATGAGTGTACATCAAGGTTTATTGTCACAGCCAGGACTCTGTTACAGCATAAAGTTTCAGCGCCTGCTGGTGGACCGAATAGTTCTACGTACATTGTCACACTGTGAGTTTAGCCCTGTGTTCCTCTACATGTACATAACTCGTGTGACCCAGTGGCCCAGTTATCAGAGGGCCATGCTTATAACGCAGAAGTTGTGGGTTCAAATCTTGGACAGGCCAGGCTTTTTTTTTTTTTTTTTCCAGGTTTCAGTTTTTCAAGGTGACTCCACGCAGGTGCCATGTGTATTGTGATCATGGCAAAAGCCTTAAGCCTGCACATAAACCCAAGAGCTGGCCAGGTCGTGATGTCCTACCTAGCCTATGTTATACCTAGCCTACATTTTGTTTTTATCTTATACTAGTATTGTATCAGTCTATGATTTTTTTCATATCAAATATGTGACCCGTTTTAACAAAAATGAGTCCTAAGGTGAAAATAACAGATTTTAGGATATTATGATTTTCAAAATGTCCAGATTATTAACTTTCTTTTCATATGAAATTTATTATTCTACTCCTAAAAATAAGGAAGTTATGGGTGTTTGAAGTGTGTAACATAGCAAGCAGCATTTTGAGAAAATCAAGTTTTAAAATTGTCACCACTTCAGTGAAGTTTTACCTTAGCAACAGGTATTTGTACTTCACCAATCTTGACCAAATTTTGTACCATGGTAAAACACATCATGCCACAATAACACACAAAACTTGGTGTGAAAATCTAGTGTAATTGTCTTATTATTTAAGTTTATATATCCCTTTTTCTGACACAAAAAGCATGCCATTATCTGGCTAAAACACACTTTAAATACATTTTCCGGTTAAATTATAAAGTGCTGAGTGAATGTACATGTAATTTAAAGATTAAATATTCCATTTTTGACGAAAAGTAAAAATTGACAAAATCGACCCATCACACCTTTTCCGGGCCTCTACGCTTTTCGCTGCCTGCGAGTTAGGACTCACTTCGTGCAAACGGGTCACATATTGTAAGGTAGTCTTTGTCAACCAGACCTCGAAAGAAACAGACGCTTATGGGTCCGTCAGGAAATTTCAGCAACACCTTCAAAGACTCGTGCGAAATGTGGATGAAATTCAGCTGTGTGGTTTTAATCTTCCCAACGAGCCCATAACACGCCGAATTCTGGGTTGAAGGTGGTTGTGACCGAAAAATCCCACGATAATTGTTGGACTAATGGAAGTTTGAACTCACGATTTCCTCGTCAGTTGTCCGATGCCATAACCACTTGGCCACGATGTGTGACTACAGATGCAGGCCTATCTGATTATCTCTTTTCCACGCACTGGCTGAGGGCAATAAATATATTGGTAATAAACCTGGTGCATACAAACCTTTCTGGACTGTCAACCATCAAAGTAAAAGTTCATTAGAATCTGTCAGATGATTCTCTGTGAACTGACAGCTACAAGTGCAAAGGATGAAAGGACACACACTCAGCGCCCCCAGCACTGCCACAACCACACCGCGCACACTCCGCAACACGCACACAACACACGCCCGACACACACCACACACACACACACAACCACAACACACACACACACACACACCCACACACCGACTACTTAAACCACGAAGAAACGAAACGAAACACTAAACAATCGTCTTTTATTAACTGTTCATAAAACTTATGATAATGTGTAGCAGGATACACTTGTTGAAATTGATGATACTAAAGGTGATAACGACGACCGCTAAACCGACGGTGAGGGGATGATGATGAGACGACGACGATGACAACGATGATGATGAGGCTATCCTAGTGAACCGACCGATCGAGTAGACGTACCAGTCTTCTATCGCTTGGCATGGGCCTTTATGTGGGATAGGACAAGACCGATTATCGAACCGTATGTCTTCCGGACATGCTACATGGTAAGGATCTTGCGGCTTTGGTTCTGTTTCGCCGGTCCCTCTTCCGTTGAAAAGCAGCTGTTCTGTGTTGTTCTGGTGTTATTGTACTCTGCGGGCACTGCTGTCGCCAGTTTACTCTGGTGTGGACAGTGTCTTCCCAGTGGTGGCGTTAATGCCACAGCTGATGAGGTTGGCCTTCAGAGTGTTCTTATGTCGCTTTAGTGGTCTTCCCTGTTCAGGTGTCCTTTGCCGCCTTCAACGCTAACCCTTTGACTCCCTCACCCTATCCACCAACTGCTAGAAACTTGAACCCTTTGACTCCCGCACCCTATCCACAACTGCAAAAACTTAACCCTTTGACTCCCTCACCTACTAATTGCAAAAACTTACCCTTTGACTCCCTCACCCTATCCTACCAACTCAAAATCTTAACCCTTTGATTCCTTGCACCCTATCCACCAACTACAAAAAAGTAATCCCGTTGATTCCCTCACCCTATCCACCAATTTCCTGCAGAAAGCTCGTGGATAGGGTTCGGGAGCCAAAGGGTTAAGCTCTCCATACAGGAGCACTTTGCTAAGACACGCCTGCCCAGAACTTGATGGATGGATATGTGATGTTGCAAATTTTGCACAGGCATCTATGGTGGTGCTGTTCCAGTTTTAATTTAAATATACAGCAGGTAGATAGTCCAGACCTTGCAGGTGTAAACAAGACGCTGAGAATCGGTCTTGTATCAGTAGATTGTCCAGACCTTGCAGGTGTAAAGCAAGACGCTGAGAATCGGTCTTGTATCCCACACGAAGACCCATACCGGAGCGATAAAGGACCAGTATAATTGCTGTTTTGTATACTGCAATCTTTGTGGCGAGCCTGATGCCATGATCTGACCACAACTTCTTGGTCAGTTCTCCACATGAAAGGCGATGACAGGATCAGAAGGCAAGATAACCACACTGAGTTTCAGTTTCACTTTCTCAACATAGCGTCTCGGCGTTCAGAACAATTTCCACGTGCACTGACGCTTGTGAACGCCTTATTGGTACCGGCATACTTGGCCGTATCGGTACTGAAGCAGGTGTTTTCTAGCCCACACATCCCAGCTAACAACTCCTCCCCAGAAGCACTTAGCGCTGGCCTAGTGCATTCCTGGAGCCTCAAGTGTGAATTCTTGACAAGAAGGGCTAAGGAAGAAGAGCGCAACCGAATCTGTTACATGTATTCCGTCACTGGCACCGGTGGTCAGCTTTGCAAAAATTACTGCATTCCAAAGCCGGAACAAGATTGAGGCAGCCGAGATGTGGTTTCTAAGAAGGATGTTGAGAGTTCCATAGACAGCAAAGAAAACAAACGAGACAGTCTTGATGGAGGCAGACACAAGTAGATCATTCATAAGGAAGATTAGGAAAAGGCAGGTAACATTCATAAGCCATTTTATGAGGAAAGGAGAATTGGAACACCTGGTCACAACGGGAAAGCTGGAGGGAAGGAGAGCACCGGGTAGAGCCAGGGAGAAGATACTAGACGGACTTGCAGAGTGGCTGAAGACAGAGAGGGTGGAAGACATGCCTGAGGCAACAAGAGATACATGTAGAGACAGATGGAAGTCCATAATCGCCAACGCCATGCGGCAAGGCACATGATGGTGATGATGACTGCATTCCACTTAATACTTCATGTACATTCCTTCCGGTTTGGAAACATCACAAACTTATTCATACAGAATGAAATGAAAATATAATTTCTTTAGAGCACATTGGGTTGAAAGAGGACTCTCTACTGACATGATGAAATGACTGCACATAGTATGTTTTGGGTCCAGAAAAATTTATCATCGTCAACAGTAAAAGCAGACGAAACCAAAAGTAGGTCGAGATAGGAAAATCAAACTGTGCCAAGGAATTTTCAAAAAGTGGATTGATAACTTATTCGTCATCTTTTACTTTTCAATATGTAGACATTAAACATTCATAATCTTCCGAGGCAATAGGTTGAAGTGTGCAACTTTAGATTTAGATACTGGTGAGTATGCTGTCTTCAACAAAATACACCGATACTGCTAAGTGCACTGGCGCTATTTGAGTTATTTCAAGAAGGAATCGCCGCGCTCGGACAGCTCCATATGCGCTCCACCCAAATCCGCCAACATTTATCTGACAGATTTCCTGAGCCTGCACAAAACCCCATGGGCTGGCAAGGTCTTGAAACGGGGAAAGGGGAGAAGGGACCTCTCGAACACTAGGCTGACACCACCAGAATGATGGAAACATGAAGATGGGCAGGGAACAGACCATTATTTTTTATTGTTGTGGGCTGGGATTGAACTCAGGATATCAGAACTTGAATCCATGGCGATACTGACGAGCAGCCCCCTTGGTTCCCAAATCCAGAATGATCATTGTATGAGACATAAGTCTGCACTTAAGCCCTATGTACTGCGATATCTTGAGACATAAGTCTGCACATGAGCCCTATGTACTGGTGATGTCTTGAGACGTAAGTCTGCACATGAGCCCTATGTACTGGCGATATCTTGAGACATAAGTCTGCACATGAGCCCTATGTACTGGTGATGTCTTGAGACGTAAGTCTGCACTTAAGCCCTATGTACTGGTGATGTCTTGAGACATAATCTGCACTAAGCCTGTGTACTGGTGATGTCTTGAGACATACGTCTGCACTTAAGCCCTGTGTACTGGTAATGTCTTGAGACATAAGTCTGCACTTAAGCCCTATGTACTGGTGATGTCTTGAGACATACGTCTGCACTTAAGCCCTATGTACTGGTGATGTCTTGAGACATACGTCTGCACTTAAGCCCTATGTACTGGTGATCTCTTGAGACAGACTGAATAGCATGGCAGTGTGACTTTAAATCATAATGCTGTTTACATGATGATACAAACATGCAAAGGCAACTAGACACAATAAATGGCGTTAATTCTTCATGTACGGTACACGCCATTTTCTCATTTAGCGGGCATTTCCAGGTAAGATAAAGCTAACGCCTCTCCCGTAACCCGGAGGTCGCAGAGGGGTGAGGTGGTAGATACCTCAAGTTTTCATGGGGTCAGCATTATGAGGGCGATTTCTGTAAACCCAGCTGTGATTGGGTTCCTGACCGTGTTCATGGTTGGGGAATGTAAAGCGGAGAGGGAAGGGAGTTGGACACACCACCGGCACTATGTTGGCTCTGAGGATAGTTGAGGCTTCCAACACTCACATCTTTCCCCTACGTGATGTGGGGAAAACCTTTATTTATATTGTTATAGATTTATTTATTTCATGATATGCAGGTATTACTCACAACATGCATGCTACAAATGTGTGTATGTATGTGTGTGTGTATGTGTGATGTTTGTGTGTGTGATATGTGTGTGTGTGTGTGCGTGCGCCTGTATGTGAGAGAGAGAGAGAGAGAGTGAGTGCGTGTGTATGTGTGTGTGTGTGTGTGTGTATGAGAGAGATTGTGTGTGTATGTGTGTGTGTGAGAGAGATTGTGTGTGTGTGTGTGTGCGCGCGCGCGCGCGCGTGCGTCGGCGCACGTGTGTGTATGTGTGATGTTTGTGTGTGGGTGTGTGTATGTTGTGATTCGTGTGTGTGCGCGGGTGAGTGTGTTTTTCATACCGGTTTCAGTCATTTCCCACAGAATGGTAGGATACTGATTAAAGGAATATTTGCGGTTTGTACACAGATGATTTATATACAGATGTTTGACGGTCTACGAAGCAGCACAGAGAAGTTCAAGACTGCAGTAAATGAAGGAAAGTTGTTGTGAAGCCTGCTGCGACGGCTACCGTCGAAACTCAATGATGCTGACGGGCGACGGATGATATACAAAAAGCGTATGTGACCTAAGGTAGGTGACAGACGAAAGTTATCCACAGTGTGTATGATTGGTACACGCGGGCTTGTCGTAATCCGCCTGCATCATCTGTGTGACTGGCACAACGAGGAACGTGATCAAGAAATACTGAATGACGAAAGTGATCAACAGGATGAGGCAGATGAGGGTACACCACAGGGTGTACTTCCACCGCCTGCTCATATCCCAGCTTTTCTTGACCTTTGCCCCTCCCTCTGCTTTCACTTGTGTCTGGTTTCTCCTCTCCCCTACTGAGGCGGGAAACCGGGACCCATGATGGTGGAGGAGGTCGTCCACCTCCTCCTTGGTCAGTAGACAGGGTAAGCTTTGAGATTTAAGGAGACCTTGACATTGGGGACACTGAAGAAGACTTTGAGGTTTGGGGCTTTTAAGAAGAACCTGAGGTTTGGGATTTTCAAGCAGACTGGGAATGGGAGAATCCTGAAGAAGTACAGATGTAGTGGAATCCTCAAGCTCACTGGGGGATTCGGAACTTTCAAGCAGACCGTGAGATTCGGGACTTCCAGGACGACCGGAAGACAAGGAATCCCCGAGCAGCGCAGACGAAGGTGAAGCCTCAAGCAAGCGGGTGAGGGTTGGTGTGGGTAGGGTCAGGTACCGCACCTGGTACAACAGGTCACCGGCTATATGGCGCAGGTCCTTCCAGCTGGCCCGCTGGCCGCATCGAGCGGTCGTCCAGGCCAGCACAGCCTTGTAGATCACGACCTCATCACCAACGCCCTGTAAATGGTCTGATCGGACAATGGTCAGCAGGCAGTCGTGACACAACTGGAATTAGATCCAGATTCGGACGGTACAATGAAATGAAATCATCATCATCGTCGTCGTCATCGTCGTCGTCATTGTCGTCGTCATCATCATCGTCATGGTCATCATCAATAACGTCATTATCACCATCATCGTAGTCATTATCATCATGTCATCATCCTCGTCGTCGTCATCAGCATTGTCGTCGTCATCAATATCATCATCATCATCAATAATGTCATTATCTCCATCATCGTCATCATTATCATCATCAAAACAGAATCATAATAACAACAGCAATACAACAGCGACAGCAACAATAACAACATTGATAATAAAAATGACAATGACGACGATGATGATAATAACAATAGTAATTTAATAATAATAATAATAATAATGATAGTAATAATAATATAATAATAATGAAGATGAGGGTGTTGAATTCATCATCATCATTATCATCGTCTGGTCGTTGTCGTCATCATCATCATCGTTGTCGTCGTTATCATCGTCGTCGTCGTCATCATCATCGTCATCATCATCATCATCACGTGATGGGCTCTCTCATGTTTTTGACTGATGGGACTTCGAAACCAGGAACTCCCATTCAGTCGTCGGTGGCGCTAACCACTAAACCACATTGCCTGCCAGCTTCATCTTCTTCTCCCTTAATTAAATTAATCCTTTGACTCCCGCACCCCATCTACCAACTGCAAAAACTTAACCCTTTGACTGCCTCACCCCATCTAATAGCTTCCTGCGGGAAGCTGGTGGATAGGGCGAGAGAGTCAAACGGTTGAATTTTTGCTTTACTAGCATGGTTGACGATGCAGAAAGCTGGTGGACAGGGTGCGGGAGTCAAAGGGTTAAAAATTAACTCACTGGGGCGCCGCGCTAAAGAACTGTTCGCCACATTCTTCCAGTTCGGTCAGTTGTGTGCCAAAGCCTGGGTCTCTGCGAATAGTATCTGCTCGTTCTGCAATGATGTCAGTCCATCGTTTCTCCTGTCTCCCCCGCCCCCCATCTCTTTCCCTCAACAGTTCCCTGAAGGATGGATTCAGCAAGGCCATGGGATCCTGTTACATGGCCATACCAACGTGGTTGCCTTTTCTTAAGTGATGGCAGCAGAGTTTCATATGGTCGGAGTGTGCTGCTCGATGGTTTGGCGTGCTTGTTCGATGGTGATATGATCAGTGTATCCGATGTTTAGTATCTTGTGATAACACCTCATTGCCATGATTTGGATCTGTCTTTCCAGATTCCCTATGAGGGTCCATGTCAAGCATGCACACATCCTTATCATCCTCATCATCATCATCACCATCATCATCATCATGTGCCATGGCGTTGGCGATCATGGCCCTCCATACGAATCTATCCCTTGTCGTTGCAAGTCCATCTCCCACCCTCTCTGTCCTCAGCCACCCTGCCAGTCCGTCCAGTATTTTCTCCCTGGGTCTAGCTGGGTGTTCTCTTTCCCTCTAGCTTTCCTGTTGTGACCGGGTGCTCTAATTTCTCTTTCCTCATAAAATGGCCTATAAATGTTGCTTGCACGCATACAGGAAGATGGAATACATCAGTGCAAGTAAGAGCCTGATCTTATGTTTTATGGAGATATAAGTCCAACACGCTTGGCAGGCAAGGTTGTCACAAGGTACGAAAGGTTGGAGCGTTTCTTTTGCTCCGCCTTGCGACGTTAGCATTGCTAGGTATGTATTCGGTAAGTGCACAGTCTAGGTAGGGCCTCAGGACCTGGCCAGCTCATGGGTTTATGTGCAGGCTTAAGGCTTGTGCCATGATCACCATACACATGGCACCTGTGACGTTAGTGCATATGGAATTCATTCAGAGTGCGGAGACGTCATCTCGAGAAACTGAAACTGAAACAGAAACTGAAACTAGGTGCGGCTAGGTAGCATGAGGGGATCTTTACGACGAGATAAAGATGGCGGTAATGCAAGTTGCTTTTCTGTTTGATGACGATTTCTTCTTCAATTGTGAAATAAGCGCTGTACATTGACTGAAATCTACCTCCGACACGCGTCCGTTTCATAGCACACTTTTGTTTTCTCGCCCTCGCCACTTGCGGGCAAGTGTGCTAACGTGTGAAAATGTACCTGTATAACTGTCCTATTTAACCCTTTGACTCCCGCACCCTATCCACCAGCTTCCTGTAGTTGGTTGATAATGTGCGGGAGTCAAAGGGTTATTAAGTAGGAAGCTGTGGATACGGTGATGTTGTCAAAAGTCAAAGGGTTAAGTTTTTGCAGTCGGGGGATAAGGTGTGGGAGTGGAAGGGTTATTAAATAGGAAGCCGGTGGATAGGGTGAGGGAGACAAAGGGTTAAGTTTTTGTACTTGGTGGATAGGGTGCGGGAATCAAAGGGTTATTAAGAAGGAAGCTGGATGATAATGTGAGGGAGTCAAAGGGTTAAGTTTTCGCTTTGATAGCTTGATTGATAATGAAGGATACTGGTGGACAAGGTGCGGGAGCCAAAGGGTTATTAAATAGGAAGCTGGTGGATAGGGTGCGGGAGTCAAAGGGTTAACTTTCTGCTTTGCTAGCTTGGTTGACAATGCAGGATGCTGGTGGACAGGGTGCGGGAATCAAAAGGATAAACCAACACCATTCTCACCTGCAGCAGACAGGACATGTCAGTTAGCACCTTCCCCGCCTGTTTCAGGACCTGCTCCACACACTGACTGTATTCGTTGCGGTAATGCAGGTGGTGGGCCGTCTCCATGACTACACACAGGTGTTGGGGTGGCGGCGGTGGGGATGGCAGTGGAGGAGGTGGATGGAAACAGCGGCGGACGAGTGGCGCCACCTGGTACTTGTCGGCGACCTTCAGCACGTGCCACACGTTGTGTTGGTTCAGCTGGTCTGTCGTCCCTGTGTCTGCGTATCTATCGGACAGATAACAATAAAAGTAAAATATTAAAACCAAATGATAAGTAGGCCTAAATAAAAAAGCTTATTTTTTCAGGCCAGCTGGTCGGCTCTTGTTACCACAGCCGTGGACTTTAGATCTCATTATTATTATTATTATCATTGTTTGAAGCCCAGCCATCTGTGCAGAGCCATAAGGGCTCTAGCCATTTCATAAAAAGGAGAAAAAATGGAAAAGAAAATAAGGTAAACATATCAATACATTTGCGTACATAATCCACCCCGTCCAATTTATCACCCGGGGGTGGAGGGTGGGGCGGGGGTGTTAAGACATATATAATAGCTGGCCTAAATTACCTGAAATTGCCTCTGTACACCACACTTCCCTAGAGCCAAAAATGTGGTTAATTAACGCCTGTGCCCAAGTATTATTCCTCAGAGAAAGTCTCACCTCTCACCTGTCTCACATGTCGAAGTCACTGGGTTCAGTGTTGGCCGCTGCACTCTTTTGACACCGTCTCCCTCCTCCAAACGGCTCTGTCTTGACTTTTGTGGACAATTTCTTGAATATTTAGGCCACTGACGTCGGTTATGTTCTCGATGTATGAAACTGGAGGTATATCTTTCTCCTTCTTTTTTTCAAATATTTTTGTCATCTTATTTTCACAATCATCCATTGTTGCCTAGGAAAATAGCTACACAACAATACAAAACCTGTTATCCAGCTCTTTTACGCATATACCGTCAGGTTCTAGCAGGAAAGTGTGACCAGTATTATGCATTCCAGTAAGCCTATTTATGCTTATTAGATGAATGTCAGCTGAAATCAACTGTCTTCATAAACCAGAGCGGGTTAGACATTGTCAGCTAATAATGCCCATCATCATGATCATGTGTGCCCTGCGGCATGGCGTTGGCGATCATGGCCCTCCACACGAATCTATCCTTTGTCACAATGCAAGTGATCTCCCACCCTCTCTGTCCTCAGCCACTCTGCAAGTCCGTCCAATATTTTTTCCCTGGGTCCACCTGGTGCTCTCTTTCCCTCCAGCTTTCCTGTTGTGACTAGGTGCTCTAATTTCTCTTTCCCCATAAAGTGTCTTACAAATTCTGCTTGTCTTTTTCTGATCTTCTTATTAACGTTCTTGTGTCCGCCTCCTTCAAGACTGTCTCGTTTGTTTTCTTTGCTGTCCATGGAACTCTCAACATTCTTCTTAGAAACTACATTTCAGTTGCCTCAGTCTTGTTCTGACTTGTGTTGACTGTCCACGCCGCACAACCGTACAACAGTATCGCTTCTACATAACACTCAAGAAGTCTCTTCCTGATGTTAATTAATTGGCATTTGTTGGTAAGAACTCTTTTCGTCTTCTTGAATGCTGTTTTGGACTTGGCCGATTCTGCTGGCTATTTCCGACGTGCGTCTGTCGTCTGGTGAGATGACCGTTCCCAGATATTTAAACTTATCAACCTGTCTCAATGTTGCGCGATTTGCTGTTATTCTACATGAGGGGATTTCTTGATTTTTACTGATTATCATGACATCAGTAGTCTCATGTCTAATTAGAACACGTGAAAAAAAAACTTCAACGGATCAAATCTTTCACCAGATTCACTCATTCAGGTCTTCCATACCAATATAAATATATATATATATATATATATATATATATATATATATATATATGTGTGTGTGTGTGTGTGTGTGTGTGTGTGTGTGTGTGTGTGTGTGTGTGTACATGTATAATATATATATATATATAAAAGTCAAGGCAGGATGCAAACGATATCGCTAATGCGGTCTGAAAGAAATGATGGCCTAAAAAGGATAACTACTCCCACACACCCATTGCCTACACCCCCACCCCACACCCAGCCCCTCAACCTTAAAATTCAGCGTTGAAAACAAGTTTGTGCAGTTAATAGATAATAAATAAATGAATAAAATGAAGTAGACTTTTTTTATTATGGCCATACAGGTGTTGCATAGAAAATGAGCACACACCCTCGTATCCATAGCAGTAATACTCTCAACCTGCATACCTGACCTGTGGTGTTCCACAAGGATCTGTCCTTGGCCTTGTTCTTTTCACTCTTTACACCTCCCCCATGTCCACCATCATCAACTCCCACTCTATAAAACACCACTTCTATGCTGATGACATCCAACTTCAAGACAGTGACTCACCTGACAATATACAGCGCCTGTTGACTCGCACCACTGAGTGTTACTCGGACATTAAGAACTGGATGAGACTCCATTGAACACTTTCTGTGGAACTGTTACCGAGTTCGCAATTTTTCGAACTTAACAGAAAAACTAATCGACGAAAAAGCGAAAATACCTTCAACATCAAAATCACACAAAGCCTAGTGTTGTTCGGTGTTGACCAAAATGTAAAAACAGACAGAGTATTTGATCTCATAATAATGCTTGCAGAATCATGTATCTATAAATGTAAAATTAACAAATGTGTTCGGAATGTAATACTTTCCAAAGAATGATAAATCTGAGATTCAAAATTGAACCTTATATTGCTGAAATAAACTTTCACTTGATCCATTTTTAATGCTCAATGAAAGCAACTATTTGCCAAAGTTCTCCCCGTAGAAAACGGTTCTTTCTTCATGACATATTCTTAAATCTTGATGTACACAATAAAACCTTCATTGTTCAGAATATTGTCTTATATGTTTTGTACATCATATGTTGTTTGTATGTGAACAATACTTGTTTTGTATGTATAGACTGATGTCCTTTCTGTTACTACCCTGGTCGTTGATGTTTGATTGTAAAGCAAAAAAAGGATATAGTTTGAGAAAGAAAGTTCATAAAAGGATGTTGAAAGAAGCTTAGATCTTGATGTTCATTTTTGAACTTCCATTATTATAAGAAGTCATTATGTGTGTCTGTATATTGTATGGAGTTTGTATGTCAGCGATGTCTTTTCACATGTATGATTTTTTATCGTTTTCTCGATGCCATATTGTATGTTTGTTGTCCGTTTGATGTGGAACAAAAAGTGAATAAAACAGTTTATTACAAAAAAGATGTAGGCGTTAAATGAACAAGTTATAAACAATCCACGAGTGTTCTCTTATCATTTGACTGCGCCATATGGTTCAGGAATATAGTTCACAAAACAGATGGCGCACGTTGAGTTCTGACTCCGGCTTTTCATATCGCTAGTGCCAGTCCATTCAAATACTTTGATGTTTATCAAGGTCCATGAACGTGGAATGAACTCACTGTCCACATCAGACATTCTGCATAACCATTTGCTTCATTATGATGATGATGATATGATGATGATGATGATGACGATAATAATAATAAATAGAACAACAGCAATAATAATGATAATAATAACAAATCAAAATAACAACAATATGATAATGATAACAACAATAACGATAATGTGCTACAAAAGCCTCAATAACGCAGCCCCCGATTACCTGTCAAGCCTACTTGAGATCTATCTTCCCTCATGTACCCTCCGCTCTGCCTCCGATCCTCTGACTTTTCGCTTTCCACGCACTAAGCTCAATACCTATGGTCCACGAGCCTTCTCTGTTTCTGGTCCACTTTCCTGGAACAAACTTCCTCTCTCTGTCCGTCAGCAACCTACTTTTGTCTCCTTCAAGTCCGCTCTCAAAACTCACCTTTTCTCCTCTGCATAAAATCCTGACCTCACTCAATCCCCTCTGCAGCCTGTCTCCGCTCGGAGGGGAATCACATTGTAATATATAATTGTATATAATATGCTCTCTATAATTTCCCATTGCTTTTATTCTTTCTCCCCATTTTAGCCGTGTGCGTGTGCGTGTGTGTGTGTGTGTGTGTGTGTGTGTGTGTGTGTGTGTGTGTGTGTGTGTGTGTGTGTGTGCGTGCGTGCGTGCGTGTGTGTCTGTTTTAGCGCTTAGATTTGATTTTATCAAGATTTTGCGCTATACAAAATAAAGTATTGTACTGTTGTATTGTAATGATGATAATAACAATGATGGTGATGATGATGATAATGATGATGATGATGATGATGATGATGATGATTGTAATAATAATGGTGATGATGGTGACGACGACGATGATGATATTAATAACAAAAATGAATTACTACTACTACTACTACTACTAATGATAACAATAATAATAATGATAAGAAGAAGAAGAAGAAGGATGATGATGAATGATGATGATGAGATGATGATGATGACGACGACGAGAACGACGACTATAGTGATCATAATAATGATGATGATACACATACGCACGATGGAACCCTAACCCTAATCCCTCGATCCCAGCGTTATAACGAAATCTGAATCAAAGTGACCGCAAGCCTTCAAGCAAATACGAACCAGCAAAAAACCACAAACTCAGAATCAGAGCGCATATTAAGTATAACAAAACAAGACAGGTGCTAATTTTTGGCCAACGGGGCTTTGTCAAGCGTATGCAATAAATAACAAAGAATAAATGCACTACACCTAGAGCACGCGCGCACACACACACACACACGCGGGCGCGCGCACACACACACACATACGCACACACACACACACACACACACACACACACACACACACACACACACACACACACACACACACACACACACACACACACACACACGTACTCGCACAGACACGCACGCGTGTGCGCGCATGCACACATTCTTACACGCACACATTTTTATATATACACACACATTTTTATACACACACACACACACACATCTATCTGTCTATCTATCTGTCTATCTATCTGTCTATCTTCTGTCTGTCTGTCTGTCTGATCTGTATATTGTATATATGTATATATACATATATATATATATATATATATATATATATATATACATATACACACACGCACACACACACAAACATGGCATTCATCTTCCATTTTCTCCTACTGAACACATGTGTGGGGAAGGGAAGGGAAGGGAAGACCTATAAAACATTAACCCTTTGACTCCCGCGCCTTGTCTACCAGCATCCTGCATTGTCAACCATTCCAGCAAAGCAAGAATTTAACCCTTTGATTCCTCACCTTATCTACCAGCTTCCTTCAGGCGAGCGAGTCAGAGGGTTAAAAGTTTGTGGATAGAGTGCAGGAGTCAAAAGGTTAAAGTCCAGCCGACTGCGTAGGGCCACAATAACCGTTTCAAAGCATACACAATGGAGGAAGCTGGTGAATAAGGCGATGGAATCAAAGGGTTAAATTTTTGCAATTGGTGGATAGGGTGCGGGAGACAATTGGTTAAGCTGACACCAGCAGAATGATGAAAACATTCAGATGAACAGTTAACAGACCAGTTTTTGCTGTTTCGGACTGGGACTGCACAGAGAAAGAAAAACAAAAACAAAGAAACAAAGTCAGCGACCTTTGTTTCACAGTGTGGATTCTTGACATTTAAAGGAACGTGACAAATCCTGTGGTCACCCTGTTTCACAGCCTGAAACTTGGAGCCGAGACGAATTCCAAGACATGCTAGTGCAAGATGTGAATGTATCTCACAATGTGGTTAACACTTTCAAAGGCACGATCGTGAATAATATAGACAGTACCAAAGAAATAAGAGGGAAGCAGAAGTATGTATTTCTCTCCTCTCTCACAGTTGTGTGTAGGGTAGTTGCAAAGTATACATGTAAAGATAGGCTTGGGCATACAGTTTTTGTGCTTTGTATCTGCTTCTATGCTAGCTGAATGGGTAGCGCAAACTGTGTTAGATTTGAGAAGTTTTACAACATGGGAGATAATTCCTACGTGACTCTCAAGAGTTATGTCCTTTGATTACTATAGACAGTGTTTCTCGGTCGTGTGATTAGTATTTATCCCTTTGACTCCCGCACCCTGTCCACCAGCATCCTTCATTGCCAACCGTGCTAGCAAAGCAAAAACTTAAACCTTTGACTCTCTCACCCTATCCACCAGCTTCCCGAGCGGAAAGCTGGTGGATAGGGTGAGGGAGTCAAAGGGTTAATTTTTTTGCAGTTGGTGGGTAGGGTGAGGGAGTCAAAGGGTTAATTTTGTTTTGCAGTTGGTGGGTAGGGTGCGGGAGTCAAAGGGTTAACTCACTGGCTGACAACGCAGACATTATGTGTGAACCCCGCATGTGCTCTGTCGCCTGGAAAAGATCTTAAAACCTCTTCCTAGGACGAGAAAGGCTCAGGGTTCAAATCACTGATTGGATAGGATTTTTTTCCCCACCCACCTCCCTGGTCACCTCTCGATCAGATCTTAAAATAATGGTCTAGGCGCTAGTCTTTCAGATGAGAGAATAATAACAATAATAATGATAATAATAATAATATTAATAATAACAATAACAACAATAATATATAAAAAAAATGATAATGATAATATGATAATGATGATGATGACGACGACGACGACGACGACGACGACGACGAGATGATGATGATGATGATGATGATGATGATGATGATGATAACATCAGTAACAACAACAACAATGATGATGATGATGATAATGATGATAATGATGATGATGATGATGGTGGTGGTGGTGGTGTGTGGTGATGAGGAGGAGGATGAGGATGAGAAGGATTATGAAAATGATAATAATGGAAAAAGAACAAAAAGAAGAAGAAATATACTACTACTGCTTCTTCTTTCTCTTCTTCTTCTTATACTACTACAACTACAACAGGCCATAACCCTTTGACTCCCGCACTCTCTCCATCAGCACCAGGAAGCTGGTGGATAGGTGAAGGAGTCAAATGGTTAAGTTTTTGCAATTGGTGGATAGGGTAAGGGAGTCGAAGGGTTAAGCTTGCATATAAACCCATGAGCTGGCCATGTCCTGAGGTCCTACCTAGCCTATGGCTTTTTCTTTTTATCTCTTTTGATTAAAAATATATTATCTTCACCTAGTTAATATACAGCTGAGGATTTTACATTGAAAGGGGGTAAGGGGGGGGGGGCTTTCTGATCTACGAGACGAGTTTAGACAGAATAGCTAGTTGTGTTGTGATTCAGACCTATAATTATTTATTCATTTACTTTGTATATTTATGTTCCTTTTTCTGAAGATAAGATACACAGATACACATGCCATTTACAAGTAACCAAGATTATTCCAATGATAGGCTGATACAATACCAGTATAACATATAGACAAGATATAACATAGACTAGGTAGGACCTCAGGACCTAGCCAGCTGATGGGTTTATGTGCAGGCTTAAGGCTTGTGCCACAGTCACCATACACATGGCACCTGTGGCGTTAGTGCATATGGAATTCGTTCCGAGCGAGGAGATGTCATCTTGAGAAACTGAAACTGACTCCCTTACCCTATCCACCAGCTTCTTGCAGGAAGCTGGTGGATAGGGTGAGTCAAAGGGTTAAGTTTTTTGCAATTGGTGGATAGGGAGTCAAAGGGTGAAGTTTGCATATAAACCTATGAGCTGGCCATGTCCTGAAGTCCTTCCTAGCCTATGGATTTTTCTCCATTATACAAGTATTGTATCAAGGGTAAAGCTTGTATATAAACCCATGAGCTGGCCATGTCCTGAGGTCCTACCCAGCCTACGGGATTTTTGAAAAATCTTATACTGGTATTGTATCAGTCTATCATTGGAACAATCTGCAGGGGAAACAACTCGAAGCATCAGATCTTGAGTCTACGGTCTACGGGTTCTGTTAATTGAACCAGCCCCTCCCCCCAGCCCCCCTCCCGTAAGCCATGTGGACAACAGTGCATGCTACACGGCGTAAGCTTTGAACCCTTACCTTAGCAACATCCTGAAGGCCTCAGCCCGGACGTCCGGGATGTGGATGTCCTTGTCTTCCGTCCAACGTCCTCGGAACATGGCCTCAAAGATGGGTGACACGGCGGCCATCTTGTTCTTGTTGCCCACAAACAGCTGTCCTTCCTCGCCCACCACGAACCTCGCGTTTGGATCCCACGATTTGTCGGCACCGGAGGTACCTGTGATGGGATCTGAATCCTGTGATCCGTGAGTACCGACGATACCTGTGGTGGGATCTAGACTCCAAACGCTATGCATGCTGGTGGTACTCTTGGTAGAACCTACGTCCCAGTTTCCATGGATACTGGTGGTACTCTTGGTACGATCTGCGTCCCAGTTTCCATGGATACTGGTGGTACTCTTGGTACGATCTACGTCCCAGTTTCCATGGATACTGGTGGTACTCACCGTGGGACGTGGATCCCATCCTCCACAGAAACTGGTGGTGCCTGTGGTGGACTGTAGATCCCAACTTTTATGGTTGCCCGTGGTGGGATCTACACGATCTTTACGAGCAGTTTTGGTGTTCTGAAAGAGCTGAGGGTCTTCAGCGAATCCGGTAGATTTTTGCAGACCATAGCTTTGTCCGTCAAGCGTCAGGTTCATTTTACTGGGACGCTCCAACAGCACCGCGCATTCTTCTTTGGTGTCAGGCATATTCGTTGTTTTGTTGTTGTTGTTGATGTTTTTGTTTGCGTTACTTCTTCTTTTTGTCTTTTACTCCTTCAAAGTCCTGTTCATTTGTGTTCCATTGGCCACAGTCTCCAACCTACAAACTCTGATTCCTTTATTCTTGTTACCTTCTGTGTCTTCTTGCTTCATTCACTGAAACCAAAAGAAAAAAAAAAAAAAAAAAAAAAAAAGAAAAGGACAGACACACTGTTACTACATCATTATTATTATTGTTATTGTTATTGTTGTTATTATTATTACTACTACTTTATTGTTGTTGTTGTTGTTGATATCATCATCATTATCATCATGATTATTATTATGATTCTTCTTCTTCTTTTGTTGTTGTTGTTGTTGTTGTTGTCGTTGTCGTCTCATCATATTCTTCTCATCATCATCATCATCATCATGATTAGTATCATGAGCATTATCATCATCATCATAGTTACTATCATTACTGTTATTAATAGTATATCATCATCATTATTATTATTATTACTATTATTATTATCATCATCATCATATTATTATCATTTTCATTATTATTATTATTATTATATTATTATTATTATTATTATTATTACTATTATATTATTATTATTATTATTATTTATTATTATTATTATATTATTATTATTATTATTATTATTACAATTATCATTATCATCGTCATTAATAAAACATCCAGTGTGCAGGCACTTCAAAGACGGGGTTTGCAGGCTGTGCAGCAACGTACCGCCTACACGGTGAGGGTGAAGCAACGTGCGTATACAAATCCGAGAAAAATCGGAACGCTAAAAAGACAAACAAACAAAAACAAACAAACAAACACCCCCCAAAAAACATACAAACAAACAAACAAACAAAAAACCCAGAAACAAAACCCCCAACTTGAAGTATTCAACTAAATGAAATGAAATTATCTGAAATGAAATTAAAGGAAACTATTCTCGTAATTGGATTTAAAGTTGATTAACAAGAAACACCCGAGGGTGCTGGATGGGAGCCAGAGCATCAATGCCTCACCGCTCTCCGAACAATCAGCTCCCAAGAAGCTTCTGACGCTATTCAATAGCCATTTCATCAATCACTCGATAGCCATTTCATCAATCACTCGATAGCCATTTCATCAAGTACTTGATAGCCATTTCATCAAGCACTCGATAGCCATTTCATCAGCGCTTGATAGCCATTTCATCAAGCACTCGATAGCCATTTCATCAAGCACTCGATAGCCATTTCATCAAGCACTCGATAAACCATTTCATCAAGCACTCAATAAGCCATTTCATCAATCACTCGATAGCCATTTCATCAATCACTCGATAGCCATTTCATCAAGCATAGATAGCTATCATCAAGCACTAGATAGCCATTTCATCAATCACTCGATAGCCATTTCATCAAGCACTAGATAGCTATTTCATCAAGCACTAGATAGCCATTTCATCAATCACTCGACAGCCATTTCATCAAGCACTAGATAGCTATTCATCAAGCATTCGATAGCCATTTCATCAAGCATCGATAGCCATTTCATCAAGCACTCAGCCATTTCATCAAGCACTCGATAGCCATTTCATCAATCACTCAATAGCATTTCATCAAGCACTCGATAGCCATTTCATCAAGCACTCAAATCCATTTTATCAATCACTCGATAGCCATTTCATCAATCACTCAATAGCCATTTCATCAATCACTCGATAAGCCATTTCATCAAGCACTAGATAGTTATTCATCAAGCACTAGATAGCCATTTCATCAATCACTCGATAGCCATTTCATCAAGCACTAGATAGCTATTCATCAAGCACTAGATAGCCATTTCATCAATCACTCAATAAGCCATTTCATCAAGCACTAGATAGCTATTCATCAAGCATTAGATAGCCATTTCATCAATCACTCGATAAGCCATTTCATCAAGCACTATATAGCTATTCATCAATCACTAGATAGCCATTTCATCAATCACTCATAAGCCATTTCATCAAGCACTAGATAGCTATTCATCAAGCATTAGATAGCCATTTCATCAATCACTCGATAAGCCATTTCATCAAGCTCTAATAGCTATTCATCAAGCACTAGATAGCCATTTCATCAATCACTCTATAAGCCATTTCATCAAGCACTAGATAGCTATTCGTCAATCACTAGATAGTATTTCGTCATGCATTTGGAAGCCAAATTCATCAAGCACTCAATAGCCATTTCATCAAGCAGTCGATAAGCCATTTCATCAAGCACTCAATAGGCATTTCATCAAGCAGTCGATAAACCATTTCATCAAGCACTCAATAGCCATTTCATCAAGCAGTCGATAAGCCATTTCATCATGCACTAGATAGCTATTCATCAAGCTCTCGATAGACATTTCATCAAGCACTAGATAGTCATTTCATCAAGCACTCAATAGCCATTTCATCAAGCAGTCGATAAGCCATTTCATCAAGCACTAGATAGCTATTTCATCAAGCTCTCGATAGACATTTCATCAAGCACTAGATAGCTATTTCATCAAGCTCTCAATAGACATTTCATCAAGCACTAGATAGCTATTCATCAAGCACTCTATAAGCCATTTCATCAAGCACTAGATAGCTATTTCATTATGCATTTGAAAGCCATTTCATCAAGCACTCAATAGCAATTTCATCAAGCAGTCGATAAGCCATTTCATCAAGCACACGAAAAGCCATTTCATCAAGCACTCGATAGCCATTTCATCAAGCATTCGATAGCCATTTCATCAAGCACTCGATAGCCATTTCATCAATCACTCGATAAGCCATTTCATCAAGCTCTCGATAGCCATTTCAACAAGCACTCGATAGCCATTTTATCAGGCATTCGATAGCCATTTCATTAAGCTCTCAATAGCCATTTCATTAAGCTCTCAATAGCCATTTCATTAAGCTCTCGATAGCCATTTTATCAAGCTCTCATTAGCCATTTCATTAAGACCAATCTACACAGACTGCTCACCTTTTAGGATCGTATGGTTGGTGTCAACACTTTAAGCTTGCCACGTCGAATATTTTCTTCATCCTCAAGAGGCTTGTCATTCTCCGAGACAGTACCTAATCGTGAATGCACTGGGACGTTAAATTAACATACAACAACAAGAAGAGGTTTGTCATCAGCCTACTACACATTTCCCCTCTCTCGCTGAAACAGGTTTTCGTGCTGTGCAAACACTGGTATGACTGACATGGACCCTCTGTTCCAGACTGCCGTATAAGTCAGCATGGGTTGTCAGGGCGGCAGATGGTGTACATGTAAACTAACACTCGCACTCCTTCTCCCTCGCCCTTGCCACCAGTTTCTCCCTGCATTAACTCTTTCACTCCCTCATCCTTGCCACCAGCTTGTTAACCCTTTCACTCCTCACCCTATTCGCCAGCTTTTTAATCCTTTCACTCCCTCACCACTATCCACCAGTGTGCTTAAACCCTTCACTCCCTCACCCTATCCACCAGCTTACTAACCCTTTCACTCCCTCACCCTATCCACCAGTTTAATTAACCTTTCACTCCTCACCCTATCCATCAGCTTTTTAACCCTTTCACTCTCTCACACTATCCACCAAGTTACTTAACCCTTTGACTCCCTCACCCCATCCACCAAGTTACTTAACCCTTTGACTCCCTCACCCTATCCACCAAGTTACTTACCCTTTGACTCCCTCACCCTATCCACCAAGTTACTTAACCCTTTGACTCCCTCACCCCATCCACCAAGTTACTTAACCCTTTGACTCCCTCACCCTATCCACCAAGTTACTTAACCCTTTGACTCCCTCACCCATCCACCAAGTTACTTAACCCTTTGATTCCCTCACCCTATCCACCAAGTTACTTAACCCTTTGACTCCCTCACCCTATCCACCAAGTTACTTAACCCTTTGACTCCCTCACCCTATCCACCAAGTTATTTAACCCTTTCCCTCCCTCACCCTATCCACCAGCCTCATGCAGCATCGTTTCATTCCTTCACCCTATATACCAGCTCATCACTGTCATCATCATCGTCATCGTTATCATCATACCATCGTCGCTGTCATCATCATCATCATCATCATCACTATTATCATCATCATCATCATCATCACTATCATCATCATCATCATCATCATCACTATCATCATCATCATCACTTGTTGTAGCAGTAGCAGCAGCAGCAGTAGCAGCAGTAGTAGTAGCAGCAGTAGTAATAGTAGTTGTGGCAGGATTTGTGTTACTATCATTAGT
>CM060306.1:118690703-118693203 GCA_030674185.1 Monoplex corrugatus | reverse complement strand
AAGGTGATAAAAAATGTTCACAATTACATACACAATAAGTGTATAAAGATAAAGATAGCGTGAAACAATTACATGCAGATAATTAATTTCCTCGAAATAGCGATACTTTTTCAATTACAGTTCATTAATTTTATGGATCCCATCCTCTAAACGATCTCTTTTAACCATTAACCCTTCGACTCTCGCACCCTGTCTACTAGTATCCTGCATTACCAACCATCCTAACAAAGCAAAAGCTTAACCCTCTGACTCCCTTACCATATCCACCAGCTTCCTCTTTTTTAGCAGTTGGTAGATAGGGTGCGGAAGTCAAAGGGTTAAGTTAACTCTTTGACTCCAGCACCTGTGAATCGGCATTCTGCATTGCCACCATGCTAACATGCTCACAAAGCAAAAAAAAAAGTTTTTGCAGTTGGTGGATATGGTACGGGAGTCAAAGGGTTAAGTTTTTGCAGTTGGTGGATAAGGTGCGGGAGTCAAAGGGTTAAGTTTTTTGCAGTTGGTGGATAGGGTACGGGAGTGAAAGGGTTAAGTTTTTGCAGTTGGTGGATAGGGTACGGGAGCCAAATGGTTAAGTTTTTGCAGTTGGTGGATAGGGTGCGGGAGTGAAAGGGTTAAGTTTTTGCAGTTGGTGGATAGGGTACGGGAGTGAAAGGGTTAAGTTTTTGCAGTTGGTGGATAGGGTGCGGGAGTCAAAGGGTTGGGTTAAACACACACAGCTGCCGACACAGACTTTACAAACCAAGTATCGTTAGTTTTACATAGTGTTTCTTTTCCCTTCACTGAGTGCTTGTTCTGTCCATCACGGGCCCCGTGGTTAAGTGGCTGAACGTTGGACTTCCAACTGAGAGCGTCTTGAGTTCAAGCCGCCCAGACAAGTCCATACTTTCAGTTTCAATTTCAGTGTCAATTTCTCAAGATGACGTCTCCGCGCTCGGAATGAATTCCATACGCACTAACGTCACAGGCGCCATGTGATGGAGAAGATCCAGAATGATCACGGCACGAGCCTTAAGCCTGCATATAAAGCTAATAGCTGGCCAGGTCCTGAGGTCTTACCTAGATAGTTCCATAACCCTGAGGTGTTAGGGGAGCGAGGTGGCAGAGACCCCAACTTTTCCCGGGGCCAGCACCACGAAGGCAGCGCCCATCTCCTCTCCCTCGCTTCAAATTCATATTCGTATTCACATTTTTTAAACCAAGATTTCAGAAAGGCAAGAAGGCTAATTGGTCTTCAAGGGGTGGGACCTGGGACATCAACCTATCTCTCCAATGTTTTATACCAAGACAACCGGGCAACGCCCTGCTCTTCACGATTTTCAACTGCTGTGGGATCTTTAGCGTGCGGCAGCCAGAAGGCACACGGGTCCGACTCGTTTTTCTTTCCCTTCCGAAGGACTAGACGTTCAGTTCAATTTTCCGGTCAAACTGAGGAGAAAAGTCGAGGCTTCTACAGGGAACGAATCCTGGAACCTTGAGTTTAGTTACTGGCAGACAAATGTCTGAACCATTCTGCCACTCTTCTCCCTACCTGGTGCGTAAAGGGAGGGGATTTTTCAGATCTACCGGGTTAACAGGTGTGCACTTTTCAGTTTCAGTTTCAGTTTCAGTTTCTCAAGATGTCCCCGCGCTCGGAACGAATTCCATATGCACTAACGTCACAGGTGCCATGTGTATGGCGATCGTGGCACATGCCTTTAGCCTGTACATAAACCCTTGAGCTGGCCAGGTCCTGAGGCCTTACCTAGATCATGTTCTACCTAGTCTATATTTTATATTGGTATTTTATCAGCCTATCACTGAAACAGTCATAGTTACATGTAAATGACATGTGTATGTGTGTGAGTATCTTACCTTAAAAAAACATATATATCAAGTAAATAAATAAATCATCAAAGGTTTGAATCACAACACAACTAGCTATTCTGTGTAAACTCGTCTCACATGACAGATCCCCCACCCCCAGTCAATGCACAAATGCTCAGCCGTCTATCAACTAGGGGGAGACAATATTTTCTTAATCATAGATAGGTAAGTAAGTAAATAAATAAGTAAGTAAGTAAGTAAGCAAGCAAGTAATTGAGCAAGCAAGTAAGTGAGCAAGCAAGTAAGTGAGCAAGCAAGTAAACAAGCAAGCAAGAAAGTGAGTGAATGGGTAAGCATGCATGCAGACCTCACAATGCCTTACCTCAACCCCAATCCCTAACGATCGGGCTGCTTGATGGTAGAGCCATGGATTCAAGATCTGATATCTTGAGTTCAATTCCAGCCCACAACTGGCCTGTTCGCTGCCCATCTTAATGTTTCCATCATTCTGGTGGTGCCGGCTTAGTGTTTGATAGGTCCCTTCTCCCCCTTTCCCCGTTTCGAAACCTTGCCAGCGCATAGGGTTTTGTGCAGTCTCAGGAAAATCTGTCAGATAATTTATGACGGAATTGGGCGGAGCGCACATGGAGCTGTCCGAGCGTGGTGAATCCTTCTTAAAATAACTCCAATAACT
>CM060306.1:118643203-118683203 GCA_030674185.1 Monoplex corrugatus | reverse complement strand
TATGCATAACAGTTTAACCCCCACCCACACCCACACCCCCTTGTACCACTTCAATCCTGTGTACTTCAACCCCCCCCCCCCACACACACAGACACACACTCCCTGCCAAGTCTAACAGCAATTTTTCTAGTCTTCTCTCTCTGAAGTGCTCTTCATCTCGTTATTCTGGAACAGTGGAAACAGAATTAAATATTGTGAGAAGTTCCTAAAAAAAAAAAATCTAAAGAGAAAATATTGCTTTAACCTTTTGACTCCAACACTTTAACCACTAGTATCCTGCATTGCCAACTACGTTAGCAAAGCAAAAACTTAACTCTTTGATTCCCTGACCCTATCCACCAGCTTCCTGGAGGAGGAAGCTGGTGGATAGGGTCAGGGAATTAAAGGGGTGATTTTTTTTTGCTGTTGGTAGATATGGTGCAGGAGTCAAAGGGTTAAGGCAGATTTTTGGTCAGTGCGACCATGACACTGCTGCTGTGCCTTCCACTATGCATTCACCACTCCTCAACAACCACGTCTTTTATCTTCAATTTGATAAAGATCCACCCGAAAAAGGGTGAAAATTCTTGCTAACATATTTTTGGCTTAAGAACACACACGCAGACAATGAGAATGAAACACTTTGCATGGGTTTAAGTTGACAAAAAAAAAAAAGAGGAAAATATGTTGAATTACTCCCCTTTGACTTAGAGATGCAACTTCAGAAGCTTCTGAGGATTTCAGTTTAAGCAAGATGAACATGGGATAGGATTTCTACTTGAGGAGAGATACACACAGAAATGAAAATAGAAACACTTGCATGGATTTTTATATTTTAACACAGTGTTTTCCGTAACATCAAATATACACATGTATACAATCACCACTAAATTACTATATGTCAATTCTGTTATAAGAAATATTGATACATATAAATATTGATATATTGAGTTTGATTCACCCTCGCTTGTGTGCCCCAAAATATGACAACTATATTCGTATCTGTGAACTTTCCGTGCAATCGTCAGCTATAATTTTATTCATGTAAGTTCACCTCCTGAAAATCGACACCTGAAAAGCATGACAGTTCCTTAAAACCGTGGATAAGCGATACACGTACACAGCACTTTCACTAAACAAATCCATAGAAAAAAAGAAAGAAAAAGGAAAACTTGTCTTCTTTTCACTTTAAATGGCAGCATTAGTAAACAAAGTCCATGCCTTGATCTCAGCTTCTCTTTCACCGTGTTTTGTGATCACCGAAATCAAAGGTTAACCAAATAACTGTATATAATCACTTTTCTTCATAATGGATTCCTGAAACAATCCTAACATTATTGCTAACGAAAACTCGCATGGACAGCAACACTGAAAAACACTTGTCTCAACATGTTTAAAATTGGTATTATCAACAATGTTTAAAATTGATATTATCAACAATGTTTAAATTTGGTATTATCAACAAATTTTACAAGTAAGTACATCATAGGGTCAGATTTCAAGGCCGACACATCAGTTTTGTAGTTCAACAAACACACAAATGCTGCGTGCCGTTTCATGCAAATGTCCAAATCTCAGCAGCAAACTGCCACATACTTCTCGAAGGTTTTGTACAAATTAAATACTCTTGATCACTGAAAAAGCACAGACAGATTGCAGGCAACATTGCGAAGAATTATGTCGATACGTGGTATTTGGGACACCTGTACATTTAAGAAGAGACGAACAATGAGATTAACCTCAAGAAGACTTGACAACACAAGTTTGCCTCGCAGGAAGTGATTAAGCGGAACTTTCTCAGACGTAACTCGGCGAGGGTTACCTCCCTTCATAATATATATTCTACGAACGCCTGAACTTACATGGAGATAAGAGCCCATTGCAAAAGGAGTGCTATACCCTAGCGATGGTCGGAGAAAACATCTTTGTAACACAGCTCTGTGTTCTGGTGATATCTGAAGAGAAAAAAGTTGTATCTAACACAGCCCTGTGTTCTGGCGATATCTGGAGAACACAGATTCCACAGCACACAATTTGTAGCTAGGAGAGAAATCTTGGTAACATCTTGAAAAGGATTACTGGCTGTTGCCAACAGAGCTAACATGACAATATCTGGAGAAAAATCCTGTCGCTAACAACGCTCACTTGGTTATACCTGGAGAAAATTCCTGTCGCTAACAGAACTCACTTGGTTATACCTGGAGAAAATTCCTGTCGCTAACAGAACTCACTTGGTAATACCTGGAGGAAAATCCTGTCACTAACAGAACTCACTTGGTTATACCTGGAGAAAAATCCTGTCGCTAACAGAACTCACTTGGTTATACCTGGAGAAAACTCCTATCGCTAACAGAACTCACTTCGTTACATCTGGGGGAAAGTTTGTTGCTAACAAAGCTAACCGGGTAGTATGTCAACAACAACAAAAACAACAAAAATGTAGCTAACAATTCCACAGCATCTGAAGAAAATGCATGTTGCTAACATACAGTATAAGTAACTTGGTAATATCACAAAGAAAAAGGCTTAGAGGTTAACACAGCTAACATGGTAACATCTGAACCAAAGACCTTGTAGCTACCATAACCGTACATGCTGATGATGTTTTCAGAACAGAGCTTGTACGACAATCCCCACTCACTGTCCCAAGTGGCAGCAACAAACCCCAATCTTCATCAGCAGACCGGACACAGTGGCCTGTTTCAGCAGGGGCTGTTTCACACACAGGAATGTCCATGCCAGACAGGACCCTAGTTTCCAGAGCATGTTCCACAGCTTTGCCCATTGTCCACAAAGAACAACGGCCTACTAAGTCAACTCTGAATGAACACTGGACGAGGCGGCAGGGAAGTTTTTAGTCCTGTTTTTATTATCCATTGTTTGGTGTTTGTGATCTGTTTGTGACCGTGCGTTCGCGCTTGACTAAGGCCGGTTAGCCGAAAATTTGCGCTTGTTTCGTCTTGTTTAGTTAAATACGCGCTTACATTGATTTTCTTGTTCTTCTGGTTTCTGAATGAACAGCTTTGGAACAAAGAGGAGGACCTTTTCAAAGCCACTTCCAAAAGGGCCGTACTCAAATACAAACAAGAGCTCATATAGCAAACATAAAACTGTATTACAGTGATATTAGGAGAGCACAAAAGAACAGGCATCTAGCTCTTTATCTGATGCCGTCACTCACATTTTATGAAATAGCGACAGTGAAAATGGTTCCTGCTTTTCTTCAACGATTGGAAGTCACACAGTCCGAAAGTTATGATTTTCCCAGTGTAATACCAACCTCTTTGATGGAGACATTTCTATCACCTAGCCTGCTCTTTATCAAAACATGTCCTTATACAAGTATATACAATTCCCAAAAATCCCAATCACGAGTAAAAGTTCGACCGTTCACACGGCGCAGCAACAAACAAACAAACAAAACCCCAAAACAGAAAGCATTTCATGAACGTATATGCAATTATGTACAACCAGTTGTCGTATAAATGACGACTTTAACAAATACACAGTGTCGTATATATGTGACAATTAACAGTTAACCTTGATATCAAAGACATAATCAAAGTCATAATTGTCAATAGTAATATTCCTACGATTACGTCACTACAGAAAAAAAGAAACAAATAATAAAATCAAAGAAAGAGAAAACAAAAAAGTTCACAGACAAAGACATACCAGAAGAATTCATAGACAAAGACATACCGGAAGATTTAAAAAGAAACATGACAGAAGAGTTCAAAGACAAAGACGTGACAGAAGAGTTCAAAGACAAAGACATGACAGAAGAATTCAAAAACAAAGACACAACAGAAGAGTTCAAATAAACATGACAGAAGAGTTCAAATAGACATTTCAGAGGAGTTCTGACAACCAGGAGAATTCAAAAACATGACAGAAGAGTTTAAATAAAGACTTTTCAGGAGAATTCAAACAAAGACATGTTAAAACAGACCAGACAAAGACACATCAAAAGAGTTCAGACGTGTCAGAAGAGTTCAGACAAAGACACATTAAAAGAGTTCAGACATTGCAAAAGACACGTCAAAAGAGTTCAGACATCTCAAAAGAGTTCAGACCAAGATATGTCAAAAGAGTTCAGACATGTCAGAAGAGTTCAGACAAAGACACGTCAAAAGAGTTCAGACATGTCAGAAGAGTTCACACATAGACACGTCAAAAGAGTTCAGACGTGTCAGAAGAGTTCACACACAGACACGTCAAAAGAGTTCAGACGTGTCAGAAGAGTTCAGGCAAAGACACGTCAAAAGAGTTCAGACGTGTCAGAAAGTTCAGCAAAGACACGTCAAAGAGTTCAGACGTGTCAGAAAGTTCAGACAAAGACACGTCAAAAGAGTTCAGACGTGTCAGAATAGTTCAGACAAAGACACGTCAAAAGAGTTCAGACGTGTCAGAAGAGTTCAGACAAAGACACGTCAAAAGAGTTCAGACATGTCAGAATAGTTCAGACAAAGACAGTCAAAAGAGTTCAGACATGTCAGAAGAGTTCAGACAAAGACACGTCAAAAGAGTTCAGACATGTCAGAAGAGTTCAGACCAAGACACGTCAAAAGAGTTCAGACATGTCAGAAGAGTTCAGACAAAGACACGCCAAAAGAGTTCAGACGTGTCAAAGAGTTCAGACAAAGACACGTCAAAGAGTTCAAAGTAAAAGTAAGAAGTATGTGGTACAAAGATAGTCAAGAGAGTTAAGACAATAGATATGTCAAAGCAGTTCAAAGAAGAACAATAGATTGAAGAAAGCTGAATTAACAGTGAGATAATACGATTGTTTTGAGGTTGTTTTGAAGTTGTGGCTTCTCTGTCTCGATCATTTTCCTAATCCTTGCGTGTAACCTTGGTGAGCTCAGGGCTTGCGCTAGAAATTTATCTATTGGTAAGAATGCTTAACTGGAAAGATATATGTTAGATACATATTTTTTTGACATTTCGTTAAAGGAATAAATATATTTTTTAGTTTCATTTGGCTGAAGTTCCAAATTCTCAGTTAACAATAGAAAAAAAGTTAGAAAATTATAAACAAATTTTTATATAATTTTCCTTCGAATATTACAGAAATTTTAATGAAGTGAGGTTAGCAAAAAATAATATTTTGTTTCTTTTAGGTTGGTCGGTTGGTTGGTTGGTTGTGTTGGTTGGTTGGTTGGTTGGTTGGTTGGTTGGTGATTGGTTGGTTGGTTGGTTGGTGGTTGGTTGGTTGGTTGAAAGGTTGTTGGTTGGTTGGTTGGTTGAATGGTTGTTGGTTGGTTGGTTGGGTTTTTTTTTTGATAGTTTAACTGTTGTGCATAATGTTTGACATTATTATTATTATTGTTGTTGTTGTCGTTGTCGTTGTTGCTGTTGTCGTTCTTGTGGGATTGCAAGCAAGGAGTAACAGCCAAGTATGGGTGGTATACGCTTGATACAAGATGGCGGCTGTCTCAGACGAAATAGTTGCGAGTTGCTCTGCATGCAAGTATTCTTAATACAATACCATGTACACATGTTAGCTTGAAGTTAGAAGTATCCTTGAGGGACAAAGATTTGTCTTCTGTGTTCACTCTCCCCTGTAATGGATACAGCAAAGAGAAAGTCAGTGTGTATTTGTCATGAATCTCAATATTTTGATCTTTACCCCTTTCTTTTACGCAGTGGTTCAGCGCTATCACGGCTGTTGTGGGAGAATATTTTGAATATTCCAATGGGAGGGGAGTGAGAGTTATTCGGTAATGTTCATTACTCCCTGAACATCGTGTAGACAGAAAGATATGGATACATGCTACCCCTGCATTATTTCATATGTTGCATTATTGATATGTGAGGTTGACGTATTGAGTAATGGTTTATGTATCTACGAGGTAGTGTTCATGTAAAGGTAGAGGATTGTGCTGTCTGTTTCAGTTTCTCAAGATGACGTCTCTGCGCTCGGAATGAATTCCATAGGCACTAACGTCACAGGTGCTACAAGTATGGTGATCATGGCACAAGTCTTAAGCCTGCACACAGACCCATGCGCTGGCCAGGTCCTGAGGGTCCTACTTAGCCTACTGTGTTGTCTGTGTTGTTTTGTGGTAGTACCAAAGAAAAAGATAAGTGAAATTGTAAAGTTGAGTTCTTGTTCTTTGCTGACTACATTAAGAAGTGATGTGGGTCACAAAGTTGAATTACCATCTGCTGGGAATAGCAGGGAATGATCAAAGACAAAGTTCAACAACTACCATCTGCTGGGAATAGCAGGGAACGATAAGAGAAAAGAATTAATAATTTCAGACGATCCACTACATGGATGGAGTCGAGGCAATGACTTGAAGCGCCACCAGAGGTACCGAAGTCAAGGAAATGCAGAAGTAAACCTGCACGTGTGGTTACAGGAAAAAGGTGCAGAACAGTTGACGACATTTTCCCTTTACAGTTGTGGTGTCCAAGCTCAAGACTCCCCGTGCCAGAAAACCTTAAAGTAATTTGTATATGTTGTCATACAAGAGAGTGTGGCTGAAACCGTTTGACTCCCGCATCCCATCCGCCAGCATTCTGCACTGTCATTCATACTAGCAAAGCAAAAACTTAACCCTTTGACTCCCTAACCCTATCTATCCATCAGCTTCCTGCAGGAAGCAGGTGGATAGCGTAAGGGAGTCGAAGGGTTCAGTTTTTGCAACTTAACCCTTTGACTCTCTTACCCTGTCCATCAGCTTCCTGCAGGAAGCAGGTGGACAGGGTAAGGGAGTCAAAGGGTTAATTTTTTTTGCAGTTGATGGTAGGGGTAGGGAGTCAAAGGGTTAACCCTTTTGGTTAGTCTCCTCCCAGGGAAGTAATTGCCCAAGTTGGAAGACGGACTGCGTGTGTATGAGAGTGTGAGACAACCGAGAGCTATACACACACAGGCACAAAAACATAAAACGCTTCACAAAGAGTTCAGAACGTAGAAGGACAGGTTCTTAAGAAATATCTGAAGGAAGCGTTTATTCCAGCTTGCTAACGAAGGCATTTGAGGGTTTTGGCAGTTCACGTAACAAGGCCATGAACTCAAGATCTGACACCTGGAGCTAAGCCCAACCTGCACCGTAAAACTTGGCCTGTTCGCTGCTCATCTTAACCCTACGATTCCTCCACCCCGTTTACCAGCACCCTGCATTGTCAGTCATGCCAGCGAGGCAAAAATTCAACCCTTTGACGCCCTCACCCTATCCACCAGCTTCCTGCAGGAACAAACCCTATGAAACTTTACGCTGACACCACCAACATGGTTTGCAGCATTAAAGATGGGCAGCAAAAACAAAAAAAAAATTAATAAACACAAAAAAATAAAAATGACACCCACACCAGTCCAATTTATGCTGCAGGCTGGAACTGAACTCCAGTCATCAGACTCTGGGTCCTTGGCACTACCAACAGAGTCAGAGAGTCAGCAATAAAAACAAAAACAACAACAACAAAACAAAACAACACATTATCAGTGGCCAATCTGAACGTGCAGCCCAAGCCACCTGTGTGATCAGCGTGGAATTATAACAAGTTGAGCTAATGGGGTGGGCTAAACGAAAGAATACACGAATAAAGAATAAATACATAAATATATATATATGAATGAATATATAAATAAATAGATAAACAAATAGATAGATAAACAAAACAAATGCATAAATAAATACATAAATAGAAAAATCAAAAGCATAAATAAGTAAATAAATAAACAAAATAAATATATAAATACATAAAGAATAATAAAACGAATAAGTAAATAAGAAATAAACAAATAAACAAAATAAATAACTAAATAAATAAATACATAAATAAAAAATAAGATACATGAATAAGTAAATAAATAAACAAAATAACCAAACAAACAAACAATTAAATATATAAACAAACAAACAAACAAAACAAAATCAGTAAATCAACAAACAAACAAATTAAGTAAATCAATCAATAAATGAATCAATAAAACAAAACAATACATAACAACAACAACAACAACAATACCAAATTAAAATATGCCAGAAAGAAACCAGAGAGACGAAAGTACAAGAAGAAGGATACAAAACTTTAAAGATCAGGCAAGTCAGGAGGCAAGGGATACAAGACACCGTATGCATGGAAACTTGGTACCTAAGTAGTCTTCCAAACTTAGTTGACTGCTACATAATCGACCGCTTTCGACATCCAGTGCAAACCAATGGACAGAAACCAGTCAAACACGAAAAATAGAATCAAAACGCGTATTTAGTACAACGAGACAAGACAGGCGCAAATTTTCGGCCAACTGGCCTATGTCAAGTGTGAACGTAAGATCACAAACAAACACTAAATACAGACAATCAGGAGAAAAAGACTGAAACTTCCCAGTTGCTTCGTCCAGTGGGAGAAAAGGACTAAGGAGTAGGGAAGTTGGTGTTTGTTTGAGCTTTACATTCACGCTTGACAAAGGCCAGCTGGCCGAAAATTTGCGCCTGTCCTGTCTTGTTGTATTAAATACGCGTTCTAATTCTATTTTCGTGTTTTCTTCTGCTTCCTCTTTGCTCGAACGCAGGCAGTCGCACTTGTTTTGGACAATGCACAGAAGCCAACTAGTTGTTTAGCAAGGTTCCATGCATAAAGCTTAAGACAAAGGTACACACACACACACATATATATATATATATATATATATATGTATGAAGATTTTACAATTCTTCAAACTCAAAATTTCCCCAAGGCCAGCCAAACAGCGAAAGCGGCCAGAAGCAGCAGCGATGTGGACGACAACACGCTCACCGTCGAAGAGCCGGCGGCAAACCTGTCAGAATCTGCAATGCAGACCGGAGATGATTCCTGGATGGGTAAGCAGGCAGGGGGGTTAAGGTACTCTTTGGCGATCTTCACGTACAGGCCGTGGTCTGACAGCCACAAGGGGGTAGGATTTCCTTCTGACAGGCCACGTTCCACTTGAAGGCACTGTCGAGGGATCATAGAATCAATAGTTTCAGCTCTCTCTCTCTTTGTTTCTCTCTGTCTGTCCGTCTGTCTGTCTGTCTGTCTGTCTCTCTGTCTGTCTCCTTCTCTCTCTCTGTCCTTCTCTTTCTGTCCTCTCTCTCTCTCTCTCTCTGTCCCCCTCTCTCTCTCCCTCCCTCCCTCTCTCTGACTCTCTTTGACTCTCTCAGCCCCCCTCTCTCTGTCCCTCTCTTTCTTTCTCTCTCTCTGTCTCTCCCTCCCTATCTCTCTCTCTCTGATTCTCTTTGACTCTCTCTGCCCCCCCTCTCTGTCCCTCTCTCTCTCTCTCTCTCCCTCCCTATCTCTCTCTCTCTGACTCTCTTTGACTCTCTGTCCCCCCCTCTCTGTCCCTCTCTTTCTCTCTCTCTCTCTCCTCCCTATCTCTCTCTCTCTCTCTGACTCTCTCTGCCCACCTCTCTCTGTCCCTCTCTTTCTCTCTCTCTCTGTCTCTCTCTCTCCCTCCCTATCTCTCTCTGTGACTCTCTTTGACTCTCTCTGCCCCCCTCTCTCTGTCCCTCTCTTTCTCTCTCTCTCTGTCTCTCTCTCTCTCTCCCTCCCTATCTCTCTCTCTCTCTCTGACTCTCTTTGACTCTCTCTGCCCCCTTCTCTCTGTCCCTCTCTCTCTCTCTCTGTCTCTCTCTCTCTCTCCCTATCTCTCTCTCTCTCTGACTCTCTTTGACTCTCTCTGCCCCCCTCTCTCTGTCCCTCTCTTTCTCTCTCTCTCTCTGTCTCTCTCTCTCTCTCCCTCCCTCCCTATCTCTCTCTCTGACTCTCTTTGACTCTGTCTGTCCCCCCTCTCTCTCTGTCCCTCTCTTTCTTTCTCTCTTTCTCTCTCTGTCTCTCTCTGTCACTCCCCTTTCTCTCTCTGATTCTCTCTTTGGCTTTCTCTGTGCCCCCCCCCCCTCTCTCTCTCTCTCTGTCGCCCTCTCTGTGTGTCCCCCCTCTCTCGCTCTCTCTGTCTGTCTGCCTCCCCTCTCTCTCTCCCTCTGTGTGTGTGTGTGTGTGTGTGCGCGCGCGCGCGCGCGCGTGCGTGCGTGCGTATGTGTGTGCTTCCTCTCTCTTAGTCCCTCCCCTCTCTCTCTTTCTCTCTGTCCCCCCTCTGTCCCCCCTCTCTCTCTCTGTCCCCCATCTCTTGCTCTGTCTGTCTGTCTGTCTGCCTCTCTCCCTCTCTGTCTGCCTCTCTCTCTCTCTCTGTCTCAATGTGTGTGTGTGTGTGTGTGTGTGTGTGTGCGTGTGTGTGTGTCCCCTCTCTCTTTGTCCCTCTCTCTCTCTCTCTGTCTCCCCCCTCTCTCTCATTGTACCCCCCCTCTCTCTCTGTGTCTCTGTCTCTCAATAATAATTAAACTTTCTAATTTGTATGACGTGCCTTCTTGCTTCCTATTCTCTTTCCTCCCATCCTTCCTTCCTATTATTTTGATCATTTTGTTGTTGCTGTTTTTTTTTTTATTAACCCTTTAACTCCCGCACTCTATCCACCAACTACAAAAATATTTAACCCTTTGACTCAGTCCTGTAGGAAGCTGGTGGATAGGGTCAGGGAGTCAAAGAGTTAAGGAAGCTTGTGGACAGGATGAGGGAGTCAAAGGGTTAAGTTTTTGCTTTGCTAGCATGGTTGGTAAAGAAAAGATGCTGGTGGACAGTGTTCTGGAGTCAAAAGGGTTAAGTATTTTAATGCATGATGTACTCTTGCTTGTTGTTTTACATGTTTTTGGCGATATATTATTTCATCATGCTTTGTCAGTACTTGTCAGTGTATAATAACATGTGCTCTAGTAGTGAAGGCCGGAAGAAGAAGAATGCGAAGAATGCGAAGAAGAATGCGAAGAAGAAGAAGAAGAAGAATGCAAAGAATGCGAAGAAGAAGAATGCGAAGAATGCGAAGAAGAATGCGAAGAATGCGAAGAAGAATGCGAAGAAGAAGAAGAATGCGAAGAATGCGGAAAGAAATGCGAAGAAAGAAGAAGAAGAAGAAGAAGAGAAGAAGAAGAAGAGAAGAAGAAGAAGAAGAAGAAGAAGAAGAAGAAGGAAGAATGCAGAAGAAGAAGAGAAGAAGAAGAAGAAGAAGAAGAAGAAAGAAGAAGAGAAGAGAGAAGAAGAAAGAAGAAGAAGAGAAGAAGAAGAAAGAAGAAGAAGAAGAGAAGAAGAAGAAGAAGAGAAGAAGAAGAAGAAGAAGAAGAGAAGAAAGGAAGAAGAATGCGAAGAAGAAGGAAGAAGAATGCGAAGAAGAAGAAGAATGCGAAGAAGAAGGAAGAAGAATGCGAAGAAGAAAGAAGAAGAATGCGAAGAAAGAAGAAATGCGAAGAAGAATGCGAAAGAAGGAAGAAGAATGCGAAGAAGAATGGAAGAAAGAAGAAATGGAAGAAGAAGAAGAAGAAGAAGAGAAGAAGAAGAAGAAGAAGAGAAGAAGAAGAAGAAGAAGAAGAAGAAGAATGCGAAGAAGAAGAAGAAGAAGAAGAAGAAGAAGAAGAGAAGAAGAAGAAGAAGAAGAAGAAGAAGGAAGAAGAAGAAGAAGAAGAAGAAGAAAAGAAGAAGAGAAGAAGAAGAAGAAGAAGAAGAAGAAGAAGAGAAGAAGAAGAAGGAAGAAGAATGCGAAGAAGAAGAATGCGAAGAAGAAGAAGAATGCGAAGAAGAAGAAGAAGAATGAAGAAGAAGAAGAAGAAGGGAAGAAGAAGGAAGAAGAATGCGAAGAAGAAGCGAAGAAGAAGCGAAGAAGAAGAATGCGAAGAAGAAGAAGAAGAAGAAGAAGAAGAAGAAGAAGAAGAAGAAGAAGAAGAAGAAGAAGAAGAAGAAGAAGAAGAAGAGAAGAAGAAGAAGAAGAAGAAGAAGAAGAAGAAGAAAGAAGAAAAGAAGAAGAAGAAGAAGAAGATGAGAAGAAGAAGAGAGAAGAAGAAGAAGGAAGAAAGAAGAAGAGAAGAAGAAGAAGAGAAGAAGAATGCAGAAGAAAAGAAGAAGAAGAAGAGAAGAAGAGAAGAAGAAGAGAAGAAGAAGAAGAAGAAGAGAAAGAGAAGAAGAAGAAGAAGAAAAAGAAGAAGAGAGAAGAAGAGAAGAAGAGAAGAAGAAGGAGAAGAAGAAAAGAAAAAGAAAAGAAAAAGAAGGAGAAAAGAAGGAGAAGAAAAGAAGAATAACGTCTACAGTTTATCCACTATTCTTGAAAAAAACCCATTAATCTTAAAAGAATACCTATAAAAACTTGCATTATTTAATATCTCTTTTCGTTTTAGGCCTTTTGACTCCCGCACCCTGTCCACCAGCATCCTGCTTCGCCAACCTAGCAAAGCAAAACAAAACCTTCCCCCTTTGATCCCCTCACCTTATCCACCAGCTTTCCTCTTAGACCTTTGACTCTCGCACCCTGTCCACCAGCATCCTGCATTGCCAACCATGCTAGAAAAACAAAAACTTGACCCTTGACTCCCTCATCCGCTCTACCAGTTTCCTGCTGCAGGAAGCTGGAGGATAGGGGGAGGGAATCAAAGGGTTAAGTGTTCACAGTTGGTGGATAGGGTAAGGGTATCAAAGGGTTTTGTTCTCACAGTTGGTGGATAGGGTAAGGGAATCAAAGGGTTTTGTTCTCACAGTTGGTGGATAGGGTAAGGGTATCAAAGGGTTATGTTTTCACAGTTGGTGGATAGGGTAAGGGTATCAAAGGGTTATGTTTTCACAGTTGGTGGATAGGGTAAGGGAATCAAAGGGTTTTGTTTTCACAGTTGGTGGACAGGGTGGGGGTATCAAAGGGTTATGTTTTCACAGTTGGTGGACAGGGTGGGGGTATCAAAGGGTTATGTTTTCACAGTTGGTGGATAGGGTAAGGGTATCAAAGGGTTATGTTTTCACAGTTGGTGGATAGGGTAAGGGTATCAAAGGGTTATGTTTTCACAGTTGGTGGATAGGGTAAGGGTATCAAAGGGTTATGTTTTCACAGTTGGTGGATAGGGTAAGGGTATCAAAGGGTTATGTTTTCACAGTTGGTGGATAGGGTAAGAGTATCAAAGGGTTATGTTTTCACAGTTGGTGGATAGGGTAAGGGTATCAAAGGGTTATGTTTTCACAGTTGGTGGAAGGGTAAGGGTATCAAAGGGTTATGTTTTCACAGTTGGTGGATAGGGTAAGGGTATCAAAGGGTTATGTTTTCACAGTTGGTGATAGGGTAGGGGTATCAAAGGGTTATGTTTTCACAGTTGGTGGATAGGGTAAGGAGATCAAAGGGTTAAGTTTTCACAGTCATGGTTCGGTGTGGATCAAAGGGTTATCAAAGGGAGACTCGAAAAACTCCACAGTTTTCAGGGGAGATAGAAAGGTACTTGACTTGCAGAGCAGAGCCTTGACGTCGGAGGATGGGTGTTCTTTGCCCTTTTGGAAGCCACAGTCAAACAACGCTGAGGCCTTGGAAGTCACACACCTCTGGTTAATGACTGCAAGCAATGGTCAACCCACAATGATGTCAATACCATACCATACCGTACCGTACCGTACCATACCATACCATACCATACCATATCACACCATACCATACCATACCCTACCATACCATATCACACCATACCATACCACACCATACCATACTATACCATACCATACTATACCATTCCATACCATTCCATACCATACCATACCATACCATACCATACCATACCATACCATACCATTTCATACCATACCATACCATACCCTACCCTACCCTACCCTACCATACCATACCATACCATACCATAACACACCACACCATACCATACTATACCATACTATATTATACTGTATCATACCGTACCGTACCATACCGTACCATACCGTACCATTCCATACCATACCATACCATACCATACCATACCGTATTGTACCATACCATACCATAACACACCACACCATACCATACTATTCCATACTATATTATACTGTATCATACCGTACCGTACCATACCGTACCGTACCATATCATACCATACCATACCATACCATACCATAACCATACCATACCATACCATACCATACCATTCCATACCATACCATACCATACCATCCATACCTACCATACCATACCATACCATACCATACCATACCTACCATACCATACCATACCATACCATACCTACCATACCATACCATACCATACCATTCCATACCATACCATTCCATACCATACCATACTATACCATATCATACCATACCATCTCATCTCTTATAGTGCCACTCAATAGTGTAAATACAATAGAAAACAATAAATATTTTTTATTGTTTATCCAAGAGTACAAATTTCAAGGTTTAACCATTTGGCTTGCAACACACACACACACGTACACACATACACACACGCGCGCAAGCACACACACATACACACACACACACACACATGCATGTACGCACACACAAACAAACACACAGACACACAAACACAAACACAAACACACACACTGATGTACGCACACATACACGAGTACACATACATACATATACACGCACAAAGAGGATTATAATAACAATAATAATAATGATAATAATAATAACATCAACAACAATATAATAATAACAAGAACAATGATAATAAATACTACTACTACTACTTCTAATAATAATAAAACAGCGAACGAGTGTTAAATTTGGTCTGCCAAAGGATTGAACTTACAACCCTTGGCCGATGAGCATAGCAGTCTAATAGCAGAACCAAGGGACCTGACAACGTGCACACCCGCATCTACGAAAATTACTGTTACTGTTATTTTTGTTTAAAGCCCAGTGGACTGCGTACAGCCATATCAGGGCTATAGCAGTTTTAAAACGTACACAGTACTTCAACAAGGGAAAACAAGGAAAAGAAAAATTAAGTACATGATTCAGCGCATTCGCGCACATAATCTAAGGACTTGCCCCTGACGTTGACCACCCCGTCCAATTTATCACACGAAGGGATTTGAAAAACAGACCTGATTACAAATTTAAACATAACTGAGGAGTGTTCTGAGCTTACGGTTTTTGTGCTTTGTATCTGCTTCTATGCTAGCTGAATGGGAGCGCAAACTGTGTTAGATTTGAGAAGTTCCACAACATGGGAGATAATTCCTATGTGACTCTCAAGAGTTATGTCCGTTGGTTGATATTATAAAAATTCTCCCTACTTACTTACAGGAGGGGCATAGGCCATCCACAACCGCCCGCCATCGTCCACGATCCTGGGCTATTTGCTCAAGTTCTCGCCAGGAGTAGCCGGTCTGCTTGGCGTCCGCCTTCAGTTCTCTTCTCCAGGTGTTTTTTGGTCGGCCTCTCTTTCTCTTCCCTTGAGGGTTCCAGGTCAGGGCCTGGCGGGTGATGTTGGTTGATGGTTTCCTCAGGGTGTGCCCTATCCATCGCCATCTCCTTCTTCTGATTTCTTCTTCCACTGGCACTTGGTTAGTTCTCTGCCAGAGGTCTGTGTTACTGATGGTAACTGGCCAGTGGATCTTCAGTATCTTGCGTAGGCACGAGTTTATGAATGTCTGGACTCTTCTAGTAGTGGTCTTAGTTGTTCTCCACGTTTCTGCTCCATACAAAAGAACTGATTTGATGTTTGAGTTGAACAGGCGGATTTTAGTGCGGGGTGTGATCATGTGGGATCGCCAGATGTTCTTGAGGGCCAAGAAGGATGCTCTTGCCTTTCCGATGCGGGTCTTCACGTCTGCATCTGTTCCTCCCTGCTGATTGACTACACTCCCAAGGTAAGTGAAGGTCTCGACCTCCTCCAGGTTGTTGTCTCCCAACTTCACTGCCTCTGTGCTGGAAGCATTGATTTTCAGAATTTTGGTCTTGTTGGGGTGGATGTGAAGGCCGACTTGGGACGCATGGGAGGCCAGGCTTGAAGTCTTGTTCTGCATCTGTTGCTGTTTGTGGGAGAGCAGAGCGAGGTCATCGGCAAAGTCCAAATCGTCCAACTGAGTCCATAGGGTCCACTGGATGCCATTCCTCTGTCCATCTGTTGTCCGTCTCATCACCCAATCGATGGCGAGGAGGAACAGGAATGGTGACAGCAGGCATCCTTGACGTACGCCGGTCCTTACATCAAAGCGACGCGTCAGCTGGCCTCCGTGAACGACCCGACATGCCATCCCTTCATATGACTCTTTGATGATTCGTGTCAGTTTAAAAATTCTCCCTGCTTCCCTCTTATTTCTTTGGTATAACTAAGGACATTAAAACATACATAAAAACAGGCCTACTTTACCTAAAATTGCTTCTGCATATCTAGACCCAAAAATACACTTAATACATGTACCCAGTTATCAATCCTAAGAGAAAGTACATAAGACTTTATCGAACACATACAGGTGAATGGACCATCAAGGCAGAAAATGATAGGAAGAAATGGTAGAAAGCAAAAGAACAAGGCAGAAACAAAGAGAGTGACAGAAAAGGGGAGGGAAATCTCTTGCACAGAATTTAATCGAAGGATTTTAAAAAATTGAAAAATAAGAAAATAAAACCAAACAAAGAAAAGGCTCTTACCGTCCATGTTTATGCACATTTCACGGAGCATTTTCTGCACTTTATGTGTGCCAGGTAGATAGTCCTTGTAGTCGGACGGCATACAGTATCGGGCCACCTCCATGGCACAGCCCATGGCCCGATAGTACTTGGGCAGCTCCCTAAGCACACGTACACACACACACACACACACACACACACACACATACACACACACACAGACACACGCACACACACACACGCACATACATACATACACACACACACACGCACGCACACACACAAACACACGTGAACACACGCACACACTTCGTTGTCATCATCATTTTATTTAAAGATAAATGCGACGATCTACTTTGCCACACAACCACACACACATATAAATGAATATATATAATATACATATATATATGCAACACACAAACGCTCACATGCACAGAATCACACAAATTTCATACACACACAATCGCACACTCATGCACACACATACATATCCGGTTATACACACACACACACCACACACACACACACACAGACAACACACACACACACACACACACACACACACACACACACACACGCACGCACGCACACACACGTACACACAGACACACTTAAACACACTTAAACACGCACACACATTCATACATACACACGCACACATGCGCGCGCATTTATTCTTACATAGGAATCGTTGCATGCGTATTAATGATTCACACCACCACTATCCATCCCCCCACCCCCACACCCACCCCTTGGACCTAAACATTATGTTTGTTCAAAATACGTACGACAGCCCGCTTCAAGCAAACAGGAACCAGAAAAACACGAAAATAGAATCAGAACGCGTATTTAATACAACCAGACAAGACAGGCGCAAATTTTCGGCCAACTGGCCTTTGTCAAGCGTAAACATAAGATCATAAACGAGCAAACACCATATACAAAAATTAGGGGAAAAAAAGACTAAAAACTTCCCTGTTGCAGTGGGAGAAAAGGACTAAAATGATTTGGTTCAAATTTTACGTCAGCACTCACCTGAGGTGATATGGCCGACGGGGATAACCATCCCAGGGAAATGGGGGAAGGGGGATTATCTAATAATAAACTGACACCACCTGGACAAAATGGGACAGTGAAAAGGCCAGTTTAATGTAACGCACCCCCGGGAAATGAGCTCAAGCTTAAAATACTAATTTATTCCGTTGTTATAGAAGTGAAGGAAGATTCTTAAAGCTGCAGATGAAAACAGAATTAAAAGTGCAGAGATGTGGTTCTACAGAAGACTCCTAAGAACAAGCTGGATTGAAAGACGATCAAATCGAAGCATTCTGGAAAAACTGAAAAACAACCTGAAACTTTTAGGCCGGGTTAGGAAAAGGAAAAGGAAATACTTTGGACATGCTATGAGACATCAGAGCTGCCATGTAATGATGACTGTGGCCCAGGGCAAAATGGAGGGCAAGAGACGACAAGGAAGATCGCCGACTTCCTATGTAGAGAACATAGCCAAGTGGACGAAGTTGCCGAAAGGTGAAATCTACAGGACTGTAGACAGAAGAGGGTGGAGACAGCTGACAGGGCATGCATCAGCGGCTACCATCAAGAATGATGTCGCTGACAGGTGAACAGGTGAACCCCGGGATTCGAACCCACAACCATCAGAGTGTGAATCCGACTGCCCAACCAACTGAGTTATTGAGGCGGGCCATCCTTCACGTGTTTGGTTTGGTTCAGTTTTTACGTCAGGTGATATGGCCGACGGGGATAACCATCCCAGGGAAGTGGGGGACGGGGAGACTTATCTAATCCTAACTTATCTAATCCTAAACTGACACCACCTGAACAACAATGCCGCTGAGATGGGAGAGCACGAAGGCTAGTTTTAATGTAGTGCATCCCGGGATTCGAACCCACAACCATCAGAATGTGAATCCGACTGCTCAACCAACTGAGCTACTGAGGCGGACGATCACGTTTCAGTTTCAGTTTCTCAAGATGACGTCTCCACGCTCGGAACGAACTGCATATGCACTAACGTCACAGGTGCCATGTGTACAGGGCCATCAGGTGTTTGTGATGTAATGTCTATAGGTGTTCAACAATAATAATTAATAATAATTACAATATTTAAATAGCGCAAAATCTTGATAAAAATCAAATCTAAGCGCTAAACACACATATGCACGCATGCACACACACGCACACACACACACACACACATACACATGGCTATAAATGGGGGGAAAAAAAGAAAAGCAATGGAAAATTATAGAAAACATATTATATACAAATATATATTACAATGTGATTCCGCACTGAGTGGAGACAGGCTGCAGTGGGGGTTGGGTGAGGTCAGGATTGCTTTACACCAAACGATTTAAGGGAAAGAGAAGAAAAATATGATAATACTAATACTAGTAATAGTAGTAATATTAGCAACACTTATAAGTTATAACAATATTAACTTTAAAAAAAAAATCAACAATCATCATCATCACTGTTATCATCATCATCATCATCATTTGTGTTGAAAAGTGTATGAAGCTTCCAGCCCAGCTGTGAATGGGTCCCAATTTCTCTACTGCTATAAAGCAAATCAGTGAGAGAGAGGAGCAATGATGTCTTCAAGTAACAACAACACGATATTCCTTACCTGCACACCTCGCGGATGTCACGGTTGTTGGCCAGGACGGCGTCCAGGTAGCTCTGCTTGGCCTGCATGCCATTTTGCAAGTTGATCTGGGGAAGGTTGATGGAGATGTTCTCATTCTCAAAGCACTGCTTCTGTGCAGCCTGGATGCTGGTCTGAGTGTAGCAGGACACGCGCGGAAGCGTTGGCACCACCGTTACCAGTGGCGCCACCGTCAAGGGCGCAAACGTCGTGAACCGATAACCTTAGGGGGAAAACAAACAAACAAAGAAAAGACCCAAAAATGTCATCCTCCATCACGGAATGAATCAGAAGTTCCCGACCGCTGTCGAGTGCTGTTCTTGTTCTTGTTCTTGTTCTTGTTATTGTTATTGTTATTGTTACTGTTATCGTTATTGTTACTGTTATTGCTACTGGTATTGTTATTTTTATTGTTATTGTTACTGTTACTGTTATTGCTACTGGTATTGTTATTGTTACTGTTACTGTTATCGTTATTGTTACTGTTATTGTTACTGTTATCGTTATTGTTATTGTTACTGTTATCGTTACTGTTATTGTTACTGTTATTGTTACTGTTATTGCTACTGGTATTGTTACTGTTATTGTTACTGTTATTGCTACTGGTATTGTTATTGTTACTGTTACTGTTACTGTATATCGTTACTCTAATTGTTATCGTTACTGTTATTGTTACTGTTATCGTTACTGTTATTGTTACTGTTATTGTTACTGTTATCGTTACTGTTATTGTTACTGTTATCATTACTGTTATTGTTACTGTTATCGTTACTGTTATTGTTACTGTTATTGTTACTGTTATTGCTACTGGTATTGTTACTGCTATTGTTACTGTTATCGTTACTGTTATTGCTACTGGTATTGTTATTGTTACTGTTACTGTTACTGTATATCGTTACTCTTATTGTTATCGTTACTGTTATTGTTACTGTTATTGTTACTGTTATTGCTACTGGTATTGTTATTGTTACTGTTATCTCTGTTATGTTATTGTTATTGTTTTTTGTTACTGTTACTGTTATCGTTACTGTTATTGTTATTGTTACTGTTATTGTTATTTAAAGCCCAGCCGACTGCTTACAGCCATATCAGGACTACAACTATCCCAAAACACACGAAACACTTCAATAGGAAAAAAATAGAAAAGAAAACTAAGTACACTTTATCAATGCATTCACGCACATAATCTAAGGATATGTTATTGTTACTGTTATTTTTGTTTAAATTAAAGCCCAGCCGACTGCGTACAGCCATATCAGGGCTACAACCATCTCAAAACATACAAAAGACTTCAATAGGAAAAACTGAAAAAGGAAAGTAAGTACACATGTTAATGCATTAGCGTACATAATCTAAGGATATGCCCGTGGCGTTGACCACGCCGTCCAATTTATCGCACAGAGGATTAAAACAAAACAAAAAACACCTGGAAACAAACTCAAGCATACCCAAGGACACCAAAATACGTATGAAAACGGACATAAATTACCTGAAATTGCTTCCGCATATCTCACCTCCCTAGAACCAAAAATGTATTTAATACATGTATCCAGTTATCAATCCTAAGAAAAAGTACATAAGACATAATCGAACACATACAGGTGAATGGACCAGCAAGGCAGAAAATGATAGGTAGAAATGACAGAAAACAAAGGAACAAGGCAGAAATAGAGTGATAGAAAAGGGGAGGGAAATTTCTAGCACTTTTTTTCGAGAAGGTGGGGATCCTATCTATACTGAAAGAGCCCCCGGCATCCCCACAGGGGGTGGGTGGTGGGGAAGGTGTCGAGTGCTGGTTTTCACAATCAGTGGGTGAGGTGAAGTTCTGTCCATTGGGAGTTTTGATTGAAACTGACTCATGAATCGCTGGTCTACTTGTCTCCTAATGTAAACTGCATTGTCGTATTGATGACGTTGATAGTAGAGTCAGTTTCCAGAACTGGGGACAGTTAATATGACATGAACCCTTCAAAACCAAATTGCTTGATTCTTACCATTTCTTGTGGCACCACAGAGAGAAGAGTGGCAGAATGGTTCAGACGTTCGCCTGCCAATAACTAAACTCGAGGTTCCAGGGTTCGCTCCTTGTAGAGGCCTTGACTTTTCTCCTCAGTTTGATCGGAAAATCGAACTAAACATAAAGTCCTTTGGAAGGGGACAAAAAACGAGTCGGACCCCTGTGCATGCTAAAGATCCCACGGCAGTTGAAAATCGTGAAGAGCAGGGCGTTGCCCAGCTGCCTTGGTATAAAACATTGGAGAGATAGGTTGATTTCCCAGGTCCCACCCTTGAAGAGCATGCAATTAGCCTTCTTGCCTTTCTGAAGTCTTGGTTGAAAAAAAAGTGAATATGAATATGAATTTGAAGCGAGGGAGAGGGGATGGGCACTGCCCTCGTGGTACTGGCCCCGGGAAGATTTAGGTCTCAGCCACCTCACTCCCCTATGACACCAGAGTTACGGAACTACATGTATCTAGGTAGGACCTCATGACCTGGCCAGCTCGTGGGTTTACGTGCAGGCTTAAGGCTTGCACCGTGATCATTCTGGGTCTTCTCCATCATATGGCACCTGTGAGCATATGGAATTCAATTCGAGCGCGTAGACGTCATCTTGACAAACTGAAACTGAAACTGAATTGGTGAAATACCAGAATGTGCGTTTAAGTGTACTTACCCCCGTCAGCGCTGACCCAAGATCAACACTGCCGATTTTCAAAGAAGAACTGAAACTGAAACTGACACTGAAATCGAATGTGACTGTGCTATGAGTGCACTGCTGTCACCAGCATAATCTATCGCAAGCCATATCTTGCCAGTAAGGTGGTACTGACGCCCGGGCTGAAGAGGTATCCTTCAATCACTTTTATAATTTTGACTCCTGCACCCTGTCCATCAGCATCCTGCATTATCAACCATGCTAACAAAGCAACAATCTCATAATCTTTGACTCCCTCACCCTATCTGCCAGCTTCCTGCAGAAAGCTGGTGGATAGGGTGAGGGAGTCAAAAAGTTTTCTTTCTTTTTGTTGGTTGCTGTTGATGGATAGGGTGCGGCAGTCAAAGAGTTAATCGTGTTCCGCGGCAACGGTGACCTTGCTTCAGCTGTCTGCACAGAAGCATGTTTGGGACACGGTTGTCCCGGTTCAAACCAGCTTGAAAATTGGATTGAATATGAACATGACGAAAACTAAAATTATGTGCAATGATCATGTGGAAGACAAAGACGAAACGATCGTAACTGACAACCACACAACAGAAGAGGTCGACCACTATATCCACCTTGGTCAGTATATATCGATGGACTCAGCCTCTAAGGAACAAGAGATCAGACGTCGCATTACGCTCGGATGGCAAGCATTCGGTAAAGCAAGCGCCATCTTTAGAAATAAAGATATGCCGATTGTATTAAAACGCCGAGTGTATGACGCATGCATAACGCCGATTGTGACATAAGGAGCCGAAACATGGAACCTGACGAAACGTCAACTCCTAAAAACTGCAAACCATGAGAAGGGCCCACGAACGGATCATGATGGGAATCACCTCGAAGGACCGGAAAACGGCGGCATGGGTAAGAGGAAAAACTGATGGTCCAAGACACAACAGACACAGTTTGTGAACGAAAGTGGAACTGGGCTGGTCATGTCATTAGGAGATTGACAACAGGTGGACCACAAAAGTGACATACTGGATCCCTAGAAGCCAAAAAAGGAACAGAGGTCACCAGAGAACCAGATGGCGAGACGATCTAGAAAAGTTCGACGAACAATGCAGTTAACCGGCAACAATGGCGTGCGCTGAGGAAGGCTTATGTCCAACAACGGACCGAAACAAGGCTGAAGTGAAGTGTCCCCCTTATGGACATCGTGCTCTGTTCAGTGAAGTTGGCACCTGAAGAGTGAGTACTTGGTGCTTGGCAAACCACACTGATTCAGACAATGAAGGTTAAACACTCCATCTTGCCAGTTTCAGTTTCGATTTCTCATGACGATGTCTCTGCACTTGGAACGAATTCCATATGCACTAACATCATTGTATAGTGATCATGGCACAAGCCTTAAGCCTGCACATAAATCCATGAGCTGTCCAGGTCCTGAGGTCCTACCTAGCCTATGTTTTATTCAGTATACATACATACATACATATCTATATATATCTATATAGATAGATAGATAGATAGATAGATAGATAGATAGATAGATAGATAGATAGATAGACAGATTAGATTAGTATAGATAGATAGATAGATAGATAGATAGATAGATAGATAGATAGATAGATAGATAGATAGATAAGATAATGGCCACAGAAGCTGGCACAGGTTTTACAATGCGATGGTGATGATGTCGATGAGGATGATAATCATGATACTGTGGAGTTCCATCTAGGATTGAGACTGCGTGACAGGGCTGTACTCCACGCTTACTGTCATAATATATCCTGACGTCAACCAGGCCCAAGAGATACAGACACCTGTTGGTCAGAAGATCTGAGCAACACCCTCAATGACGTATCCGTGAAGTGAATGAGACTCGAATGTGTTGTTCCAGTCTTCCCAGTGAGCCCATAGCACGCCCAACTCTGGGTAGGAGCCGGTTAGAGCCGAAAAATCCCACAATGATTTTTGAGGGGACTGATGGGGATTCGAACCCACAACCTTCCAGTCTGCAGTCCGTTGCGTTAACAACCACTACACCACGGTGACTGGTGTAGTCTATATTTTGATTATAGCCCTCGTACGGCTCTGCACAAGTGGACTGGGCCTTAAACACCTCTTTGTACCTCATCACCATCATCTGATGCCTTGCCACATGGCGTTGGCGATCATGGCCTTCCATCTGTTTCTATCCCTTGTTGCCTCAAGCACATCTTCTGGATCTTTGTCATCATCATCATCATCAGGTGCCTTGCCGCATGGCGTTGGCGATTATGGACTTCCATCTGTCTCTATCTCCTGTTGCCTCAAGCATCTCTATCACCCTCCTTGTCCCCAGCCACTCTGCAAGTCCGTCTAACATCTTCTCCCTGGGTCTACCCGGTGCTCTCTTTCCCTCCAGCTTTAGCCGTTGTGACCAGGTGCTCCAATTCCCATTTCCTCATAAAATGGCCTATAAATATTGCCTGTCTTTTCCTAATCTTCCTTATGAATGATCTACTTGTGTCCAGCTGGATCTTTGTACTGGGAAAAAAATCTTGCCACGAGGGAATACTACAAAGGCAGCAGCCGACACCTACCTTGGTCTGCGGCCCTCCGTGTCCTGGAAGCGGAGATGCAGGGAAGAAGAACGTGATGGACCTGGAAGAGTGTCGCGAAGATGTCCTTCGTCTGCCTTCCGCAGTGATCCAGTTTCTCCCTAAGGCAGTCCAACTTGCTCTGAAAATACCTGCATCACACAAACCACGCTATCTGTTAGAACATTTGATATCATTACCATTATCATCATTATTAGAAAAATCAATATCATTATTGACATCATTATACGAAAATTTTATATCATAATTATCATCATTATTAGAACATTTGATATCATTATTATCATCAGATATGATTGAAGCCCTGGAGGAATTTGGAAATGAAAAAATAACAGTCCTCCTAAATGGGATTTATGACACTTGAAAAATCTCCAAAAGATATGTCAAAATCAATTTTCATTGCACTTCCAAACAAGACAGGGTCTATACAATGCGAACTCCATCGCACAATCAGTTTGATGAGTCATGTAACAAAACTCCTGTTAAGAATAATCATGATGAGGACAAGGAATAGAATCAAAAGAGAAATAGCAGAAGAACAGTGTGGATTTGTGGACGGGAAAGGAACTGCTAATGCCATATACATCCAAAGAACTATCATAGAGAGGTCAATCGAGATGAATAAGGATTTATAGTTATGCTTTATTGATTTTACTAAGGCTTCTGATCGGGTAAGACATGAAGAATTGACCAACCAACTAGAAAGACTCAATATTGATGGAAAAGACGTACCAATAATCAGAAATATGTATTGGAAAAAAAGTGTATTAGGAACAAACAGCCGCAATGAGAATAGAAAACGATATAAGCTCTTTCCAAAATATCTAAAGAGGAATCAGGCAAAGTTGTGTTTTGTCACCAGATAAGTTTTTACTTTACAGCGAAACCGTCATGAGAGCCCCAGAGAAAGACCATGGATTAAAGGTTGGAGGAAAAATGATAAACAACATTCGATATGCAGATGACACGGTGCTAATTGCAGAAAATGAAAGGGACCTACAAAACCTTGTGAATATACTAGAAATAGAAAGCAAAGGTAAGAAGACTGAAGTCAAGGCGATCAGCAAAAAACATGAAATCCCCTCATGCAAAATAACAGCAAACGGCACAACCCTGAGACAGATTGATAAGTTTAAATATCTGGGAACGAGCATTTCGCCAGACGGCAGATGCACATCAGAAATAGCCAGCAGAATCGGCCAAGCCAAAACAGCTTTCAAGAAGAAAAACATTCTTAATAACAAATGCCTATCAATTAACATCAGGAAGAGAGTTTTTGAATGTTATATAAAATTGATACTGTTATACGGTTGTGAGGCGTGGACAGTCAACAAGCAAAGCCAGAACAAGATTGAGGCAGCCGAGATGTGGTTTCTTAGAAGAATGTTGACAGTTCCATGGACAGCAAAGAAAACAAACGAGACAATCTTGATGGAGGCAGACACAAGAAAGATTAGGAAAAGACAGGTTTTATAAGCCATTTTATGAGGAAAGGGGAATTGGAGCACCTGGTCACAACAGGAAAGCTGGAAGGAAAGAGAGCACCAGGTGGACCCAGGAGAAAATATTGGACGGACTTGCAGAGAGGTTTAGAAGACAGAGAGGGTGGAAGATGTGCTTGCGGCAACAAGGATAGAAATAGATGGAAGGCCATGATCGCCAACGCCATGTGGCAAGGCACTTGATGATGATGATCATCATCATCATTATTAGAACATTTGATATCATTATTACCATCATTATTGTTTAACACCCTGTCTACTGGGCAGAGCCATACCAGGGCTACAACCATTTCAACATCTCTTTGAACATGAAAAAGAAAAAGAAAATTAGGTGCACATGTCAATGCATTTGCGCACATAATCCTAGGATACACGCCTGGCGTTCTCCACTGTGCTCAATTTATCACCAGGGGGTTTTAAAAAAAACAACCCTGCAATAAAAACATGAACATGACTAGTATGATAAGGCATAATATAGTAAAACTGGTTTCAATTACATAAATGCACATAACTAAATACACTATGGCATATACAAAAAATGGCTTCAATTACATACGGCATATAGAAAAACTGTCTTCAGTTACATAAATAAACATAACTATGTATACTAAAGCATACAGAAAAATGGCTTCAATTACATAAATGCACGTAACTAAGTATATCAAGGCATATAGAAAAACTGGCTTCAATTATATAAATGAACATAAAAAGTACACTAAAGCATATAGAAATAAACCTGGCTTCAATTACACAAATGCACATAACTAAGTATATCAAGGCATATAAAAAACTGGCTTCAATTACATTAATGAACATATTAACTAAGCATATCAAGACATATAGAAAAGCTGGCTTCAATCACATAAATGCACATAACTATGTATACTAAGGCATATAGAAAACCGGGCTTCAATTACATAAATGAACATTACGTATATCAAGGCATACAGAAAAACTGGCTTCAATTTCATAAATAAACATAACTATGTATACTAAAGCATACAGAAAAATGGCTTCAATTACATAAATGCACATAACTAAGTATATCAAGGCATATAGAAAAACTGGCTTCAATTACATCAATGCACATAACTATGTATGCTAAGGCATATAGAAAAACTGGCTTCAATTATATAAATGAACATAACATAACAAAGAATACTAAGGCATATAGAAAAACTGGCTTCAATTACACAAATGAACATAACTATGTATGCTAAGGCATATAGAAAAACTGGCTTCAATTATATAAATGAACATAACATAACAAAGAATACTAAAGCATACAGAAAACCTGGCTTCAATTACATAAATGAGCATAACTGTATGCTAAGGCATATAGAAAACCTGGCTTCAATTACATAAATGAGCATAACTGTATGTTAAGGCATATAGAAAACATGGTTTCAATTACATAAATGCACATAACTAAGTATACTAAAGCATATAGAAAAATGGCTTCAATTACATAAATGAACATAACTATGTATACTAAAGCATATAGAAAAATGGCTTCAATTACATAAATGAACATAACTAAGTATATCAAGGCATATAGAAAAACTGGTTTCAGTTATATAAATGAACATAAAAAGTACACTAAAGCATATAGAAAACCTGGCTTCAATTACATACATGAACATAACTATGTATCACTAAAGCATATAGAAAAACTGGCTTCAATTACATAAATGAACATAACTATGTATATAAAGGCATAGAGAAAACCTGGCTTCAATTACATAAATAGCATAACAAGTATAAGCTATAAAAAAATGTTCATTAATATGACTAACATTACAAGGCATAGAGAAAACCTGGCTTCAATTACATAAATGAACAACTATATACTAAGATAAGAAATGCTTCAATTACATAAAGAACATAACTATGTATAAAGCATAGAGAAACTGGCTTCAATTACATACATGAACATAACAAGTACTAAGCATATAGAAACGTTTCATACATAAATGAACATATATGTAATAGGCTATAAAAACTGGCTTCAATTACATAAATGAACATAACTATGTATACAAGGCATATAGAAAACTGGCTTCAATTACATAAATGAACATAACTATGTATATAAAGGCAATAAGAAAAAACCTGGCTTCAATTACATAAATGAACATAACTATGTATATAGGCATATAGAAAACCTGGCTTCAATTACATAAATGAACATAACTATGTATATAAGGCATATAGAAAAACTGGCTTCAATCACATAAATGAACATAACTATGTATACTAAGGCATAAGAAAACTGGCTTCAATTACTAATAACATAGATACGCATATAGAAAACTGCTCAATTTACATAAATGAACATAACATGTACTAAGGCATATAGAAAAACTGGCTTCAATTACATAAATGAACATAACTATGTATACTAAAGGCATATAGAAAAACTGGCTTCAATTACATAAATGAATATAACTATGTATATAAGGCATATAGAAAACGATTCAATTACATAATACAATATGATACTAGCATAGGAAATAAACGGCTCAATTACATAAATGAACATAACTATGATACAAGGCATATAGAAAAACTGGCTTCAATTATATACATACAATGTATACAGCATATAAAACTGCTTCAATACTAAAGACATAACTATGTATACAAGCATAAAAAATACTGGCTTCAATTACATAATGAACATAACTATGTATACTAAGGCATATAGAAAAAACTGGCTTCAATTAATACATGAACAAAACATGTATACTAGCAATAGAAACTGATTCAATTACTAAATGACATATATGTATCAAGGCATAGAAAAAACTGGCTTCAATTACATAAATGAACATAACTATGTATACTAAGGCATAGGAAAATATAACTGGCTTCAATTACATAAATGAACATAACTATGTATACTAAGGCATCATAAAATATAACTGGCTTCAATTACATAAATGAACATAATTATGTATACTAAGGCATAAGAAAATAAAACTGGCTTACATTACATAAATGAACATAACTATGTATACTAAGGCATATAGAAAATAAACTGGCTTCAATTACATAAATGAACATAATTATGTATACTAAGGCATAGAGAAAATAAAACTGGCTTCAATTACATAAATGAACATAACTATGTATACTAAGGCATAGAGAAAATAAACTGGCTTACATTACATAAAATTGCTTCTGCACATCGCATTTCCTTCGAGCCCAAAATGCAGTTAATTCAAGTGCCCAATTTATCAATCCTAAGAGAAAATATGAAAGGCTTTATAAAACACATACACCATACACCTGAAAGGACCAGATACACCATACACCTGAATGGACCAGCAAGGCAGAAAATGATTACAATAAAAATGACAGAAAGCAAAAAGAACAAGGCAGAAAGGAAGAGAGTGAGAGAAAAGAAAGGAAATTTCTAGCACAGACTCTCCAGAAGGTGGGAATACTATGTTCATACTGAAAGAGCCCCCGGTATTCCCACGAGGGAAAGGTATATTTCATAAAACTGCCAGCAAAAATGCAAGCAGAGGGCGGAGAGAAGGGATGTGCTATTATGTGGTGAGGTGAAGGGTGCCGGGACGGAGAGACAGAGACAGAGAAAGAGGCAGAGAGAGTGTGTGTGCGCGTCTGTTTGAGTTTGCGTGTGTGTGTGTTTGTGTATGCGCGTGCGCGTGAATTTGTACATATATCTATATATACATCTCTCTCTCTCTCTCTCTCTCTCTCTCTCTCTCTTAATATATATATATATATATATATATATATATATATATATATATTATATACACAATATATGTATATATATACATATATATATATACACACATGCATACATATGTACATACACTATACATACACACATACATACATACACACATACATACACATACATACATACATACACACATACATACATACATACATACACACATACATACATACATACATACACACATACACACACATACATACATGCATACATACACACGCACATACATGCATACACACACATACATACATATATACATGCATACACACATACATACACACATACATACATACACACATACATACATACATACATACATACACATACTCACATACATACATACACACATACATACATACACACACATACATACATACATACATACATACATACATACATACATACATACATACATACATACATACATACATACATACATACATACATACATACATACATATTCGACTGTCAGGGGTGTGAAAGGGTTAATTAAGGAAGCTTACCTGCAGGTGCTGAAGGTGATGACACGATTGTCATGACTGTCAGAAATAACTGTCTTCGACGAAGCACACCCTTCCACCATTTTCTGGGCTTCTTTTACACATGTTGCATTAACATCTGAAACACATAGAACACGATCATTCATCATCATTATTATTATTATTATTATTATTATTATTATTATTATTATATTATTATTATATTATTATTAATATATTATTATATATTATTATTATTATTTATTATTATTATTATTTTGTTGTTGTTGTTGTTGTTAGAAGTAGTAGTATTTTTACTGTTGTTGTTGCTGTTATTATTACTATTATTAATGTAGTTTCGTTGTTATCATTTTTATTAACATCATCAGTACAAGTAGTAGTAGTAGTATAGTAGCAGTAGTAGTAGTAGTAGCAGCAGTCTTATTATTATTGTTGTTGTGTTGTTGTTGTTCTTATTATTATTACCATCATTGTTATCATCATCACCATCAGTAGTAGTAGTAGTAGTAGAGCAGCAGTAGTAGTAGTAGTATAGTAGTAGTAGTAGTAGTAATAATTTCTTCTTCTTAGTATTATTATTATCAGTAGTAGTAGTTGTAGTAGTAAGAGGAGGAGGAGGAGTTGTTGTTGTAGTTGTAGTAGCAACAGCAGCAGTATCATTACTTTTCTCATTATCATCATCATCATTATTATAATTAGTATCATCATCATCATCGTCGTCGTCGTCGTCAACATCATCATCGTCGTCGCCATCGTCATCATCATCGTCGTCATCGTCGCTCTCATTATCACTAAAAATATTATACACTTTGCACCTGTGGTGTACTTTGGCGTTTTTTAAGTTTCCGTTTAGCAATGGGACACTGACACTGACGTACAGGATCCATAACATAGATCATCATCAGGTGCCCTGCCGCATGGCGTTGGCGATCATGGACTTCCATCTGTCTCTATCTCTAGTTGCCCCTAGCATCTCTCCCACCCCCCTCGTCCCCAGCCACTCTGCAAGTCCGTCCAGCATTTTCTCCCTGGGTCTACCTGGTGCTCTCTTTCCCTCCAGCTTTCCCGTTGTGACCAGGTGCTCCAAATCCCCCTTCCTCATAAAATGGCTATAAATGTTGCCTGTCTTTTCCTAATCTTCCTTATGAGTGATCTACTTGTGTCTGCCTCCATCAAGACTGTCTCGTTTGTTTTCTTTGCTGTTCGTGGAACTCTCAACATTCTTCTTAGAAACCACATCTCGGTTGCCTCATCATGTTCTGGCTTTGTTTGTTGCCTGTCCATGCATCACATCCATAACATACATGTATACAAAATCCAAAACAAGTGTGTCTGCCCGCGTTCAAGCAAACAGGAACTAGAAAAAAACAAAGAAAAAAGAATCAGAACGGGTATTTAATACAAGACAAGACAGGTGCCAAGTTTCGGCCAACTGGCCTTTGTCAAGCGTAAGATCACAAACGAACAAACACCACATAAAAAAAATTGGGGAGAAGGCTGAAACTGAAGGATTCCTGTTCTCACACTGGACAGAGCAGTAGTGTGTGTGTTGTGTGTGTGTGTGTGTATGTGTGTTGTGAGTGTGTGTGTGTGTTGTGATGTGTGTGTGTTGTGTGTGTGTGTGTTGTGTGTGTGTGTGTGTGTGTGTGTGTGTGTGTGTGTGGTGTGTGTGTGTGTGTGTGTGTGTGTGTGTGTGTGTGTGTGTGTGTGTGGTGTATTTCGGTTTTGGTCTCGTTAGTAAGTTACAATAGTTTGATATACAGCTGTGTGAAAGGCACGATGCCAAAGATTTGTTGCTACTGCTGTGTGTATAGCTGCCCATATTTCTCGTTGAATATCACACAATGTGTTAGCTGTTGATTTATCGTGGTAAGTGTACACGCTAATGCTACAAAAAAATAATAACAATAACAAGTAAATAAATAAATAAATATAACATAGAAATACAACCACCGACACACAACCAACAAAAACAAAATACGAAAATAAAACAAAACCACACAGAAAGATACGAAAACAGAATGAGATCGAGAATCTAGTTCACAAAACAGAATAGGCGCAAAATTCCGGCCATCTGGCCTTTGTCAAGCGTAGACAAAAGACAACAAACAAATACTTAAAACTTATGAAGAAAACAATACCAAAACTTCCCTTGTTTCTTTCAGTTGTACAAAAGCATGCAGAATAATTATAAAGTAAAAACATTTTATTTTTGAATAATGTATAGAAGAACATATTGCAAAAGCCACGTGGAACTCGTATGCTGTGACAGCGAAGTGGCTGTCATATTTGTAATTGAATACAACATTAACTTGACATTATTTTCTGTTCTTGTGTGATATATACTAAGCATGTTGTGAAAGCGAAGTGGCTGCCATTTTGTCATTGAAGAAACATAAATTTGACATTATATCTGTCCCTCTATAACATATACTAAGCATGTTGTGAAAGCCAAGTAACTGCCATGGACTTGACAACATTTTCTGTTCTCATAAACAGACACAGTGTCACCTGTGTTGTGCACGATAGAAATTAAAACAAATTGCCATTGCATAATACTAGGTTGTTTTTGTTTTTTTGCTGTCTGTCTATCTGTCTGTCCGGCTGTCTGCTGTCTGTCTGTCTGTCTGTCGGTCTGTCTGTCTGTCCGGCTGTCTGTCTGTCCGGCTGTCTGTCTGTCCGGCTGTCTGTCTGTCTGTCTGTCTGTCTGATCCTCAATGAACAGGACATGACTGCCTCGCTTATCTGATTGTCATAAGAATGCATCATGCGTGTGTGTGCGTGTGTGCATAAAAGTGTGCGTTTTGAAGTTGTGTGTGTGTGTGTGTGTATGTGTGTGTGTGTGTGTGTGTGTGTGTGTGTGTGTGTGTGTGTGTGTGTGTGTGTGAGTGTGTGTGTGTGTGTATGTGGTGTGTGTATGTGTGTGTGGTGTGCGTGTGTTTGTGTTTGTGTGTGTGTGTGTATCCGTGTGTGTTTGTTTTAACTTGTTTTATTCATTTTCAAATATATAGTATTTACAAACATCTTGACATGTATACAGTGCATAATCAACAGATCTAACAAAATGTAGAAAGAACAAGCATTCGTTGCAATATATATAATGTATATATATATATATATATATATATATATATATATATATATATATATATTATGTGTGTGTGTGTGTGTGTGTGTATGTGTGTGTGTGTGTGTGTGTGTGTGTGTGTGTTCTATGTATCTATCTACATATTATATATATATATATATATATATGTAGATAGATACATAGATAGATACATAGATACATAGACACATAGATAGATAGATACATAAATACATAGATACATAGATTCATAGATACATAGACACATCGATTGTGTGTGTGTGTGTGTGTGTGTGTGTGTGTGTGTGTGTGTGTGTGTGTGTGTGTGTGTGTGTGTGTGTGTGTGTGTGTGTGTGTGTGTGTGTGTGTGTGTACATATTTACATACATATATGTGTGTTTTGTGATGATCTTTCATGTCCATGTGGCCCACACGTTCACGAGAAAGAAGGGATTCATACAGATATGACTAACGTATTCATTTATTCATTACAGACTGCTCTGGATGGGGCCGTCATGCTAACTACCCCTTCCCGCCACCATCACAGCACAAATACTAGAAGGCAAGAATGGAAATAACATGTCATGCGACACAAAAAGGGAAGGGAAGGGAAGTGAGGGGAAGGGAAGTGAAGTGAGGGGAAGGGAAAGGAAGTGAAGGGAAGGGAAGGGAAGTGAGGGGAAGGGAAGGGAAAGGAAGTGAAGGGAAGGGAAGTGAGGGGAAGGGAAGTGAAGGGAAGGGAAAGGAAGTGAAGTGAGGGGAAGGGAAAGGAAGTGAAGGGAAGGGAAGTGAGGGGAAGTGAAGGGGAAGGGAAGGGAAAGGAAGGGAAGGGAAGGGAAGTGAGGGGAAGGGAAGGAAGGGAAGTGAGGGGAAGGGAGGGAAAGGAAGTGAAGGGAAGGGAAGTGAGGGGAAGGGAAGTGAAGGGAAGGGAAGTGGGGGAAGGAAGGGAAGGGAAGGGAAGGGAAGGGAATGAGGGGAAGGGAAGGGAAGGGAAGAAGGAAAGGAAGTGAAGTGAAGGGAAGGGAAGGGAAGGGAAGGGAAAGGAAGTGAGGGGAAGGGAAGGGAAGGAAGTGAGGGAAGGGAAAGGAAGTGAAGTGAAGTGAAGGAAGGGGGAAGTGAGGGGAAGGAAGTGAGGGAAGGGAAGGGAATGAAGTGAGGGGAAGGGAAAGGAAGTGAAGTGAAGGAGGAAGGGAAGGGAAGTGAGGGGAAGGGAAGGGAAGGAAGGGAAGGGAAGGGAAGTGAAGTGAAGGGAAGTGAAGGAAGTGAAGTGAAGTGAAGTGAAGTGAAGGAAGTGAAGGGAAGGGAAGTGAGGGGAAGGGAAAGGAAGTGAAGGGAAGGGAAGGGAAGTGAGGGGAAGGAAAGGGAAGGAAGGAGGGAAGGGAAGGGGAAGGGAAGGAAGTGAGGGGAAGGAAAGGGAAGGCAAGCGAGGGGAAGGGAAGGGAAAGGAAGTGAAGGGGAAAGGAAGTGAAGTGAAGGGAAGTGAGGGGAAGGGAAAGGAAGTGAAGGGGAAGGGAAGGGAAGGAAAGTGAAGTGAAGGTGAAGGGAATAGAAAGTGAAGTGAAGGGAAGTGAGGGGAAGGGAAAGGAAATGAAGTGAAGGGAAGTGAGTGGAGGGAAAATGAAAGTGAAGTGAAGAGGGAAAAAGTGAGGGGGAAGGGAAAATGAAGTGAAGTGAAGGAAGGAAGTGAGGGGAAGGGAAAGGAAAGGAAGTGAAGTGAAGGGAAGTGAGGGGAAGGGAAAAATGAAGTGGAAGTGAAGGGAAGTGAGGGGAAGGGAAGGGAAATGAAGTGAAGTGAAGTGAAGGGAAAGGAAGTGAAGTGAAGGGAAGTGAGGGGAAGGGAAATGAAGTAAGTGAAGGAAGTGAAGGGAAGTGAGGGGAAGTGAGGAAATGAAGTGAAGGGAAGGAAGTGAAGTGAAGGAGGAAAGGAAGGGAAGGGAAGTGAAGGGAAAGGGAAGAATGAGGAAGGAAGTGAGGAGGGAAAGTGAGGAAGGAAGGGGAAAGGAAGTGAGGGAAGGGAAGGGAAAGGAAGTGAGAAGGAAAGAAGAAGAGAAGGAGAGGGAGAGAAGGAGAGAGAGAGAGAGGAGAGAGAGGAGAGAGAGAGAGAGGTGAGAGAGGAGAGAGAGAGAGAGAGAGAGTCTCTCACACGCACAGAGACAGAGGCAGAGAACAAGAACAAGAACAAAATATATTTACGAGGGTATCAAATAAGCAAAATGTATGCTTTTTTTTTAACATCCAGTCCTCGCCCAACCAGGGTCTACATCACACTATACGTAAATTATAATTTAGATAACATTGATACTCCAACAACAGGTTCATTACACTTTCGATCAAAGAAATACATTTGAGACAGACAGACAGACAGACAGACAGAGACAGAGAGACAGAGAGAGAAAGACAGACAGAGAAAGAAAGAGAGAGAGAGTGAGAGAGATAGAGAGAAATAGTGGCATAGGGAGAGAGAGAAGAGAGGGAGAGAGCTCAAGAGAGAGAGACAGAGACAGAGAAGAGAGAGAGAGAGAGTGACACAGAGAGAGAAATAATGAAAGAGAGTTAGTAAGAGAGAGAAAGAGACAGACAGACACAGACAGATGAGTGAGAGAGAGAGAGAGTTAGTAAGAGAGAGAGAGAGAGCTCAAGAGAGAGAGCTCAAGAGAGAGAGAGCCCAAGAGAGAGAGCTGAAGAGAGAGAGATAGCTCGAGAGAGAGAGAGAGAGGCTCAAGAGAGAGAGAGAGAGAGAGAGAGAGATAGCTCAAGAGAGAGAGAGAGAGCTCAAGAGAGATAGCTCAAGAGAGAGAGAGAGAGCCCAAGAGAGAGTAGAGAGAGCTCAAGAGAGAGAGAGAGAGCCCAAGAGAGAGAGCCAAGAGAGATAGCTCAAGAGAGAGAGAGAGAGAGAGAGCCCAAGAGAAGAGAGAGAGAGCCAGAGAGAGAGGAGATAGCTCAAGGAAGAGAAGAGAGAGCCAAGAGAGAGAGAGAGCCCAAGAGAAGAGAGAGAGAAGCTCAGAGAGAGAGAGAGCTCAAGAGAGAGCTCAAGAGAGAGAGAGAGAGCCAAGGAGAGGAGGAGACAGACCAAGAGAGAGAAGCCAAGAGAGAGAGCCAGAGAGAGCCCAAGAGAGAGAAGAGACCAAGAGAAGAGAGAAGACCAAGAGAGAGAGAGAGAGCCCAAAAGAGAGAGCCAAAGAGAAGAGAGAGCCAGAGAGAGCCAAGAGAGAAGCCCAAGAGAGACGAGAGCCAAGAGAGACAGACCAAGAGAGCAGACCAAGAGAGACAGCCAAGAGAGACAGACCAAGAGACAGAGACAGACCAAGAGACAGACCAGAGAGACAGACCAAGAGAGACAGACCAAGAGACAGACCAGAGACAGACCAAGAGAGACAGACCAAGAGACAGACCAGAGGACAGCCCAAGAGACAGCCAAGAGACAGACCAAGAGAGACAGACCAAGAGGAGACGACACCCAAGAGGACAGACCAAGAGAGCCCAAGAGAGACAGACCAAGAGACAGAAGAGCAGACACGGAGAAGCAGACGAGACAGCCAAGAGAGACAGACCAAGAGACAGACCAAGAGAGAGCCCAAGAGAGAGAACAGCCAAGAGGAGACCAGACAGCCAAGAGGAGCAGAGCCCAAGAGACAGCCAAGAGACAACCAAGAAGAGGACAGACCAAGAGACAGACCAAAGAGACAGACCAAGGACAGCCCAAGAGACAGACCAGGACAGCCAAGAGACAGCCAAGAGACAGCCAAGAGACAGCCCAAAGAGAACAGCACCAAGAGACAGCCCAAGAGAGACAGCCAAGAGAGACAGCCCAAGAGGACAGACCAAGAGGACAGCCCAAAGAGAGGAGACAGCCAAGAGACAGCCCAAGAGAGAGAGACAGCCAAAGAGACAGCCCAAGAGAGACAGACCAAGAGACAAGCCAAGAGAGACAGACCCAAGAGACAGCCCAAGAGAGGACAGCCAGAGAGACAGCCAAGAGACAGCCAAGAGAGACAGACCCAAGGAGGACAGCCCAAGAGAGAGGACAGCCAAAGAGACAGCCCAAGAGAGACAGACCCAAGAGACAGCCAAGAGAGCAGGACAGCCCAAGAGACAGCCCAAGAGAGAGCCCAAGAGAGAGCAGAGAGAGCCCAAGAGAAGCCCAGAGAGAGAGCCAAGAGAGAAGCCAAGAGAGAGAGAGAGAGCCCAAGAGAGAGAGAGAGAGCTCAAGAAGAGAGAGAGCCAAGAGAGAGAGAGAGAGAGCCAAGCAAGAGAGAGAGAGAGCCCAAGAGAGAGAGAGAGAGACCCAAAGAGAGAGAGAGCAGAGAGAGAGAGAGCCAAGAGAGGAGAGAGAGCTCAAGAGAGAGAGAGAGAGCCAAGAGAGAGAGAGAGAGCTCAAGAGAGAGAGAGAGCTCAAGAGAGAGAGAGAGAGCTCAAGAGAGAGAGAGAGCTCAAGAGAGAGAGAGAGAGCTCAAGAGGAGAGAGAGAGAAGAGCTCAAGAGAGAGAGAGAGCTCAAGAGAGAGAGAGAGAGCTCAAGAGGAGAGAGAGAGGAGAGAGCTCAAGAGAGAGAGAGAGCTCAAGAGAGAGAGAGAGAGCTCAAGAGAGAGAGAGAGAGAGAGAGAGTCAAGAGAGAGAGAGAGAGCTCAAGAGAGAGAGAGGAGAGAGCTCAAGAGAGAGAGAGAGCTCAAGAGAGAGAGAGAGATAGCTCAAGAGAGAGAGAGAGAGCTCAAGAGAGAGAGAGAGCTCAAGAGAGAGAGAGAGAGAGCTCAAGAGAGAGAGAGAGAAGAGAGAGAGAGCTCAAGAGAGAGAGAGCTCAAGAGAGAGAGAGAGAGACTCAAGAGAGAGAGAGAGAGCTCAAGAGAGAGAGAGCTCAAGAGAGAGAGAAAGAGCTCAAGAGAGAGAGAGAGAGAGCTCAAGAGAGAGAGAGAGAGCTCAAGAGGAGAGAGAGAGAGAGAGTCTCAAGAGAGAGAGAGAGAGAGCTCAAGAGAGAGAGAGAGAGAGAGCTCAAGAGAGAGAGAGAGAGCTCAAGAGAGAGAGAGAGAGCTCAAGAGAGAGAGAGAGCTCAAGAGAGAGAGAGAGAGCTCAAGAGAGAGAGAGAGAGCTCAAGAGAGAGAGAGAGCTCAAGAGAGAGAGAGAGCTCAAGAGAGAGAGAGAGCTCAAGAGAGAGAGAGAGGCTCAAGAGAGAGAGAGAGCTCAAGAGAGAGAGAGAGAGCTCAAGAGAGAGATAGCTCAAGAGAGAGAGAGAGAGCTCAAGAGAGAGAGAGAGAGAGCTCAAGAGAGAGAGAGCTCAAGAGAGAGAGACAGAGCTCAAGAGAGAGAGAGAGAGCTCAAGAGAGAGAGAGAGGCTCATTGCTTTTATTCTTGCTTTTATTGCTTTTATTGCTTTTATTCTTTCTCCCCATTTATAGCCATGCGTGTGTGTGTGTGTGTGTGTGTGTGTGTGTGTGTGTGTGTGTGTGTGTGTGTGTGCGTGTGTGTGCGTGCGTGCGTGCGTGCGTGCGTGTGTGTCTGCTTCAGCGCTTAGATTTGATTTTATCAAGATTTTGCGCTATATAAATATTGTAATTATTATTATTATAGAGCTCAAGAGAGAGAGAGAGAGAGAGAGAGAGAGAGAGCTCAAGAGAGAGCTCAAGAGAGAGAGAGAGAGAGAGAGAGAGAGAGCTCAAGAGAGAGCTCAAGAGAGAGAGAGAGCTCAAGAGAGAGCTCAAGAGAGTTCAAGAAGAGTTCAAGAGAGAGAGTTCAAGAGAGAGAGATTCCACGACCTCCCAGTCAGTAGCAGTCCTTTACATTAATTAAACCATTTCACGGCGCAGACCGCTACAAAGCAACTACTCACTGTCAATGTTGTTACACAGGTTGTTGACATCATGTATTATGCTGTCCTCCTCAGGCAGACGGGCCGAATTCACTCCAAACTGTCTCGCACAATCCTTGGCCTTGTTCAAGGCACATCGCAACGCAGGTTCGTACCGCTCTAAGTTTCTGGTTCATAACAAGAACAGAAAAATGATCAGGTAAAATTATTTTTCCAATGAGAGATTGAAAAACCAGAATGTAAATCATAACAATTTACCTCAGCGAACATGTGGGGGAAAAAAAAACCCAACAGAACGTAAAACACTTATTTAAGCATACATTTAAAAAAAAACTACAGAATTTAAAATATTTCACCAAGCAAAGCACACATGTAAATTTTTTTTTAATATTTAGCTAAGCAAACGTGTAAAATATGAAAGTAAAACATTTAGTTAACGAAACATGTACTTGAAAAAAGAAATCTAAAATATTTAGCTACGCAAATGTTTTTGAAAAAGTTAGAAAGTAAAACTGGTGGATAGGGAGAGGGGGTCAAAGGGTTAAGTTTTTGTAGTTGGTGGATGGGGTGCAGGTGTCAAAGGGTTAATAGACTGAACAAAGCAAACACGGAAAAAAACCAAAATGCACACTATTTAGCAAGGCAAACTTGTAAAAAAAAACCCAGAAAGTTAAATATTTAGCAAATCAAATATGTTTCAAAACAGTCAAATATTTAGCTTAGGAAATATGTAAAAAAAAATGTATATTGCTTAGCTGTACAAACATATATAAAGAAACAAACAAAACAATACGAAAATAAAACAAAACAAAACAACAGGATTGAAATATTTAATTCAGCAAATATAAGAAATTAAAAGGGAGGAGTTACAAAGAGTCCTGGATTCTTTCACTTTCCCTACATTCAGGAAGAAGAGTGGCAGAATGGTTCAGACGTTCGCCTGCCAATAACTAAACTCGAGGTTCCAGGGTTCGCTCCCCGTAGAGGCCTCGACTTTTCTCCTCAGTCTGACTACAAAAAA
>CM060306.1:118635703-118638203 GCA_030674185.1 Monoplex corrugatus | reverse complement strand
CCTGTTACACTCTTCGGTCCGGCAAATATAGGGAAAAGGAGCTGGCAAGTGTGCGAGCTAGCGGCTGGACAAGCTGTCCAATACACAGATGACGGCCCGAACTAAGGTAAAACGAGAGTCTTCGCCCGACTTGTACCTTTAGTCAGAGCGGGTCACAAATGCCCGGGATAAAGGTTGGGGGAACAATGATAACCAATCTTCGTTATGCAAAAGACACCGTTCTAATTTCAGAAAATGAAAAAGACCTACAAAATCTTGTAAATACAATAGAAATAGAAAGCAGAAACAAAGGGCTAGAACTAAATAACAAGAAGACTGAAATAACGGTAATTAGTCAAAACAAAACAAAACAAAAAAAACAAGAAATCCCCATACGCAAAATAACAGCAAATGGCACAACATTGAGACAAACTGATGTTTAAATATCTGAGAACAGTCATCTCACTAGACGGCCGATGCACATTAGAAAATATCCCGCAGAACTGGCCAAGCTAAAACAGCATTCAAGAAAACGAAAAGTGTTCTTACCAACAAATGCCTATCAATTAACATCAGGAAGAGAGTTTTTCAGTGTTATATGGAACCGATACTGTTGTACATTGTACCTGTGTGAAACGTGGCTGAAGACGAGGAGGGTGGAGGAGATACTTGGGGCAACAAAAGATAGAGACAGATGGAAGTCCATGATCGCCAACGCCATGCGGCAAGGCACCTGATGATGATGATGATGTGAAGCGTGGACAGTCAACACGTACCAACCTATCACTCATGCGTTTGCAAGCCCCACTTGATCGTACTGAGTTTTTAAATCACTAAAATCTTAAATCTTCTCTAGCATCCCACAGGAGGCTGATGGATAGGGTGAGGAAGCGACAGAGTTAACTTCGGCTTGCAGGAAAATTGAGATCAATACTCCATCCTTCATCATCATCAGGTGCCCTGCCGCATGGCGTTGGCGATCATGGACTTCCATCTGTCTCTATCTCTCGTTGCCCCTAGCATCACTCCCACCCCCCTCGTCTCCAGTCACTCTGCAAGTCCATCCAGCATTTTCCCTGGGTCTACCCGGTGCTCTCTTTCCCTCCAGCTTTCCCGTTGTGACCAGGTGCTCCAAATCCCCCTTCCTCATAAAATGGCCTATAAATGTTGCCTGTCTTTTCCTAATCTTCCTTATGAGTGATCTACTTGTGTCTGCCTCCATCAAGACTGTCTCATTTGTTTCTTTGCTGTCCATGGAACTCTCAACATTCTTCTTAGAAACCACATCTCGGCTGCTCAATCTTGTCCTGGCTTTGTTTGTTGACTGTCCACGCCTCACACCCGTACAACAGTATTGGTTCCATATAACATTCAAGAACTGTCTTCCTGATGTTAATTGATAGGCATTTGTTGGTAAGAATGCCTGTCATCTTCCAAATGCTGTTTTGGCTTGGCCGATTCTGCCGGCTATTTCTGATGTGCATCTGCCGTCTGACGAAATGATCGTTCCCAGGTATTTGAATTTATCAACCTGACAGAAACAGAGAAAAAAATAAATCACGCTATCCTTACCCTCAGAAAATGGCTTACCTGCATAAGGTTGATGGATCTTGCTCGAAGACGTTCTGAATCCCTTTGAAACACCCGCGCTGGGCTGTGTCCAAACACCTGATGTAGCCAGAGGAGTAAGAGCTGCCCAAGCAGCTGAACAGAATGCCTGTGAAATACCAGACACAAATCTCAACTTAGCAAGCTGAAACAATGCACCCGCTTCCATTCGTAATAACACACCCCGACATTCCTGCAAGTGTGTGTGTGTGTGTGTGTGTGTGTGTGTGTGTGTGTGTGTGTGTGTGTGTGTGTGTGTGTAAAAGTGTGTATGTGTGTGTGTATGTGTGTGTGTGTGTGTATGTGTGTGTGTATGTGTGTATGTGTGTGTGTGTAATGTGTGTATGTGTGTGTGTAAAATGTGTGTGTATGTGTGTGTGTATGTGTGTGTGTAAAAGTGTGTATGTGTTGTGTATGTGTGTGTGTATGCGTGTATGTGTGTGTGTAAAAGTGTGTGTGTGTGTATGTGTGTGTACGTGTGTGTATGTGTGTGTATGTGTGTGTGTGTCATGTGTGTGTATGTGTGTGTTGATTGTGTGTGATGTTGTGTGTCATGTGTGTGTGCATTGTGTGTGTGCAAGTGTTGATGTGTGTGCAAGTGTGTGTATGTGTGCGTGCAAGTGTGTGTATGTGTGTGTGTGCAATGTGTGTGTGTAGTGTGTGTGTATGTGTGCAAGTGTGTGTGTGTGTGTGTGTAATGGTGTGCAAGTGTGTGTGTGCGTGTATGTGTGCAAGTGTGTGTGTGCAAGTGTGTGTGTGTGCAAGTGTGTGTGTGTGTGTGTGTGCAAGTGTGTGTGTGTATGTGTGTATGTGTGTGTATGTGTGTGTGTATGAAGTGTGTGTATGTGTGTGTATAGAGTGAGTGTGTGTGTGCGTGTGTGTAATGTGCAAGTGTTTGTGTGTGTATGTGTGT
>CM060306.1:118628203-118630703 GCA_030674185.1 Monoplex corrugatus | reverse complement strand
TACCAGTCTACTATTGCCAGTCTATAATTGCCAGTCTACTATTGCCAGTCTATCATTGCCAGTCTACTATTGCCAGTCTATAATTGCCAGTCTATTATTGCCAGTCTACTATTGCCAGTTTACTATTACCAGTCTACTATTACCAGTCTATAATTGCCAGTCTATAATTGCCAGTCTATCATTGCCAGTCTACTATTGCCAGTTTACTATTACCAGTCTACTATTACCAGTCTATAATTGCCAGTCTATAATTGCCAGTCTATCATTGCCAGTTTACTATTACCAGTCTACTATTGCCAGTCTATAATTGCCAGTCTATAATTGCCAGTCTATTATTGCCAGTCTGCTATTGCCAGTTTACTATTACCAGTCTACTATTGCCAGTCTATCATTGCCAGTTTACTATTGCCAGTCTACTATTGCCAGTCTATAATTGCCAGTCTATAATTGCCAGTCTATTATTGCCAGTCTGCTATTGCCAGTTTACTATTACCAGTCTACTATTGCCAGTCTATAATTGCCAGTCTATAATTGCCAGTCTATTATTGCCAGTCTACTATTGCCAGTTTACTATTACCAGTCTACTATTACCAGTCTATAATTGCCAGTCTATAATTGCCAGTCTATTATTGCCAGTCTACTATTGCCAGTTTACTATTACCAGTCTACTATTACCAGTCTATAATTGCCAGTCTATAATTGCCAGTCTATCATTGCCAGTTTACTATTACCAGTCTACTATTGCCAGTCTATAATTGCCAGTCTACTATTGCCAGTCTATCATTGCCAGTCTACTATTGCCAGTCTATAATTGCCAGTCTATTATTGCCAGTCTACTATTGCCAGTTTACTATTACCAGTCTACTATTACCAGTCTATAATTGCCAGTCTATAATTGCCAGTCTATCATTGCCAGTCTACTATTGCCAGTTTACTATTACCAGTCTACTATTACCAGTCTATAATTGCCAGTCTATAATTGCCAGTCTATCATTGCCAGTTTACTATTACCAGTCTACTATTGCCAGTCTATAATTGCCAGTCTACTATTGCCAGTCTATCATTGCCAGTCTACTATTGCCAGTCTATAATTGCCAGTCTATTATTGGCAGTCTGCTATTGGCAGTCTGCTATTGCCAGTCTATAATTGCCAGTCCACTATTGCCAGTGTACCCAAACAGGACACCACATCCCATACTGACAGAGAAATGAGAAACAGACAGTGGAGGTGAGAACAGACAAAGGAAGCCAGTGGGATGCCAACTATGCCTGGACTGCATGAACATGTACTCTAATGAGACGACAGTTAAGTGTTAAAGACAAAACACCAACAACAGTGGTTTGGGGGGAGAGAGGGGGGCTGGACAGGGGGGGGGGGGCTGAAAACAAATGGCAAATGAAGAATAGTGTGTGTGTGTGTGTGGTAAAATCCAAGAAAATGCCGAACGGTTGTTGTTGTTTTTTTTATCATTATTATTATTACACTTAGGCACTCTGGTTTTCTTTGTTTGTGTTGCTTGATTGTGTGTGTGTGTGTGTGTGTGTGTGTGTGTGTGTGTGTGTGTGTGTGTGTGTGTGTGTGTGTGGTGTGTCTGTGTGTGTGTGTGTGTCTGTGTGTGTGTCTGTGTCTCTGTGTGTGTGTGTGTTTGTCTGTGTGTGTGTGTCTGTGTGCGTTTACGTGCTCGTGTGCGTGTGTATTATACATATGTGGGTATGCATGTGAGTGTATGCATGTACATGTGTCTGTAAGTTGGCGTGTGTCTGTACGTGTGTGTGTGTATGTATGTGGTGTGTGTATATGTGTGTGTGCGCGTGTGTGTGTGCGCACATGTATGTGAGCAGTGTGCGTGTGTGTGTGTGTGTATGTTGTGTGTGTGTGTGCGCGCGCGCGCATGTGTGTGTGTGTGAGTGCGAGTGTATGTATATGCGTATGTGTGCGTGTATGACGAGTGTATGTCTATGTGTGTACGCGTGTGTTTTTATGTTTGTGTTTGTGGGTGTGAGTGCGTATGTGTGTGTATGTATAGGGCGTGTGTGTGGTGTGAGTGTATGTGCGTGCGTGCGTGTGTGTGTGCGTACGTATGTGTATGCATGTGTATATTTGAGAGTGCGTGTGTATGTGTGTGTGTTTGTGTGCGTATGTGTGTGTCTTTGTATATGTATATGTGTGTATATATCTTTGTGTGTGTGTGTATGTGTGTGTGTATATGCGTGTACGTGTGTGTTTATGTGTGCGTGTATGTGTGTATAAGTGTGTGCAGGTATACATGCGTGTGTATGTATATGTGTGTGTGCGTGCGTGCGTGTACGTACGTGAAAGAGAGAGAGTATGTGTGTCTGTGGTGCATGTATGTGTGTGTGTGTGTGTGTGTGTGTATATGTGGTGCGTGTATGTATGTGTGTGTGTGTGTGTGTGTGTGTGTGTGTGTGTGTGTGTGTGTGTGTGTGTGTGTGTGATGAGGGTATGTCTATTTGTATGTATGTGTGTATACATGTGAGT
>CM060306.1:118620703-118623203 GCA_030674185.1 Monoplex corrugatus | reverse complement strand
ATGCGCTGTGGCGTGGCCTTGTGGGTTTTGTGGGCTGTGGTGTGGCCTTGTGGGTTGTGGTGTGGTCTTGTTGGCTGTGGCCTTGTGGGTTTTGATGTGGCCTTGTGGGCTGTGGCGTGACCTTGTGGGTTGTGGTGTGGCCTTGTGGGTTGTGATGTGATCTTGAGGGCTGTGGTGTGACCTTGTGGGTTGTGGTGTGACTTTGTGGGTTGTGGTGTGGCCTTGTGGGTTTTGTGGGTTGTGGGGTGGCCTTGTGGGTTGTGGTGTGACTTGTGGGTTGTGGCCTTGTGGGTTGTGGTGTGGCCTTGTGGGTTATGGTGTGGCCTTGTGGGTTGTGGTATGGCCTTGTGGGTTTTGGTGTGGCGTTGTGGGTTGTGGTGTGGCCTTGTGGGTTGTGGTGTGACCTTGTGGGTTGTGACCTTGTGGTTGTGGTGTGGCCTTGTGGGTTGTGGTGTGGCCTTGTGGGTTGTGGTGTGGCCATGTGGGTTGTGGTGTGGCCATGTGGGTTGTGGTGTGGCCATGTGGGTTGTGGTGTAGCCTTGTGGGTTGTGGTGTGGCCTTGTGAGTTGTGGCCTTGTGGGCTGTGGTGTGTCTTGTGGCCTGTGGTGTGGCCTTATGGTTTGTGGTGTGACCTGTGGTGTAGCTGGACCTCTTTCGTCCGAGACGGGCGCTCAGGTAACACGTCTACATAGACATAGGCATCAAAATGTGTTCAGGATTTATATTATTGAAAATGTACCGATTCCAGCTTTAAAAAAAAAAAAAAAAAAAAAAAAAAAAAAACCCGAAGCAAAAACAAAATCAACAACAACAACAACGGAGAAATACACAAACAGCAGAAACTGTGTGTACTGACTTTGATGACGTTTTCCAGACGAAAACGTACATACATTTAACATTATAAAACCACCACTCATAGGCATTTTTCTATTTGCTTCTCTGGGTAGCAAAACATTTCTTATAATTGACGATGCATTCAGTGTTTCGTCTTCAAACAAAAAGAGTGCTGGGTTGATATTTGGAGACATAAAAAACATCATTTCAAATCAAAACTGAACATCTGATTTACAAGAATACTTGTTGACGCCACCTGTAAACCAACGCATCACTGCAGCGAACTTTGTTGTTTTGAAGAAAGTACCAAGAAAGTCATCGAAAATATACAGAATTATAAAAATTCAAACATAGCATTACCGTGCAAACCAATGCAGCGTGATAATCGGCATAGTTTGCTGAATCAATGTGCAAATCTACGAATTTTATCTCCATTCTGGAAATATCTGGTTTACGCCAAATTCATCAACAAAACTGTTTTGAGAAAAACGAGGAAATCATTCCTGGTGTAAGTGTACAAGCTCAGGATTTATCCCTTTGACTCCTACACCCTATCCACCAACTGCAAAAAATTAACCCTCTGACTCCTTCACCCTATCCACCAGCTTCCTCCAGGGTGAGGGAGTCAAAGGGTTAATAATTTTTTTTTTGCTTTGCTAGCACGGTTGACAATGCAGGATGCTGGTGGATAGGGTGCAGAACTCAAATAGTTAAGATCACTGGGTAACCGCTTAACTGACTTCACTAAGGGAGGGGAGAGGGGGAAAATCCTGGCACGAGAACAAGCGATGGAAGTCTTTGGAGGAAAAGTATCGACTGTTTCCTATCGACCCACCCAGTGTGAAGACGTATGTGCTCTCTCTCTCTCTCTCTCTCTCTCTCTCTCTCTCTCTCTCTCTCTCTCTCTCCTTCTCTTTCTTTCTCTCTATCTTTCTGTCTCTGTCTGTCTCTGTCTGTCTCTGTCTCTCTTTCTCTTTCTCTTTCTTTCGTTCTCTCTCTCTCTCTATCTCTCTGTCTGTCTGTCTGTCTGTCTGTCTGCCTGACTGTCTGTCTGCCTGACTGTCTGTCTGTCTGTCTCTCTTCCCTCTCTGTCTGTCTCTCTCTCTCTCTGTCTCTCTCTCTCTCTCTGTCTGTCTCTCTCTCCCTCTCTCTCTGTCCGTCTGTCTATTGTCTGTCTGTATGTCTGCCCCCCTTCTCTCTCTCACTCTCTCAATCTCTCTTTCTCTCTCTTCCCTCTCTGTCTGTCTGTCTGTCTCTCTCTCTCTCTCTCTGTCTGTCTGTCTCTTTCTCTTTCGTTCTCTCTCTCTCTCTCTTCTCTCTGTCTGTCTGTCTGTCTGCCTGACTGTCTGTCTGTCTGTCTCTTCCCTCTCTGTCTGTCTGTCTCTCTCTCTGTCCGTCTGTCTATCTGTTGTCTGTCTGTATGTCTGCCCCCCTTCTCTCTCTCACTCTCTCAATCTCTCTCTTTCTCTCTCTTCCTTCTCTGTCTGTCTGTCTGTTTCTGTGTGTGTGTGTGTGTGTGCGCGCGCGCGCGCGCGCGCGCGTGTGCGTGAGTGTGTCAGAGTGTCTGTGTATGTGACTGTCTTGTCTATAATAAAGGACGGAAATAGCGGCTCGCGTCAGTCAGTAGGGCCTGCTTTGGCTCCGGTCCGAAAAACACTGCCACAGC
>CM060306.1:118610703-118615703 GCA_030674185.1 Monoplex corrugatus | reverse complement strand
TCTGATTCAACTCTCGCTCTCTCTCTCTCTGATTCAACTTTCTCTCTCTCTCTCTCTCTCTCTCTCTGATTCAACTTTTTCTCTCTCTCTTTCTCTCCGATTCAACTCTTTCTCTCTCTCTCTTTCTCTCCGATTCAACTCTTTCTCTCTCTTTCTCTCCGATTCAACTCTTTCTCTCTCTCTCTCTTTCTCTCTGATTCAGCTCTCGCTCTCGGTCTCTCTGATTCAACTCTTTCTCTCTGATTCAACTTTTTCTCTCTCTCTCTTTCTCTCCGATTCAACTTTTTCTCTCTCTCTCTTTCTCTCCGATTCAACTCTTTCTTTCTCTCTCTTTCTCTCCGATTCAACTCTTTCTCTCTCTCTCTTTCTCTCTGATTCAACTCTCGCTCTCGCTCTCTCTGATTCAACTCTCGCTCTCTCTCTCTCTCTGATTCAACTATCTTTCTCTCACTCTCTCTCTCAATTTAACGCTCTCTCTCTCTCTCTCTCTGATTCAACTCTGATTCAACTCTCTCTCTGATTCAACTCTCTGTCTCTGATTCAACTCTCTCTCTCTGATTCAACTCTCTCTCTGATTCAACACACACACTCTCTCTGTCTCTCTCCCTCTGTCTCTCTCTCACTGATTCAACTCTCTCTCTCTCTGGCTCAACTCTCTCTCTCTCTGTCTGATTCAACTCTCTCTCTTTCTGTCTCTCTGAGATCAAATTTCTTTACTGTCAGCAGAACCAGTGCTGGGTGGGTGCCATGATCGCTGGAATGCGGCCAGCGGCGCGTTGTCTTCTTTGTGGTCTGCTCTCCTAAATCACAGTTTTCATCATCTTCCCCCCTCACAAACCTCAATATCTGACTCAGCTACATCTTCTTCGTGTTTTCCTAATTTACGAACAGTAGTATTTAATTCCTCCCTGAATAATCTGGAGAATCATCTGTATCCTGAAAACCGTCTGCTACAAAGGGCATCGCCATTTTTTCACACGCTACGAGGCATGAATGAAAATATCCCAACAACATTTCGCGCCCGAGCATAAGTAAATGGATGTGTGTGTATTGCTAATTTTCCCAAGATCATCTCATTGGATGATACCAAGAATGTTTGACCAATTGTCAGTCTCCCAGAGCCAGAAACATGTGATCAGTGCATGATCAAAATAGCCCATGCTCGTGGCCGACTTTTACGGTCGGGTACGGCCGTAACGAAGCGCTAGGCAGTGCGGGCGGAACTGTCGGCTGCGGTCGTAATGAAGCTAAGAGGGTTAAACTCTCTCTCTCTCTCTGAATGATTCAACCTCTCTCTCTCTCTCTCTCTCTCTCTCTCTCTCTCTCTCTCTCTCTCTCTCTCTCTCTTATTCAACACACTCTCTTTCTTTCTCTCTAATTCAACTCTCTCTTTTTCTCTCTGATTCAGCTCTCTCTCCTCTCTCTCTCTCTCTCTCTCTCTCTCTCTCTCTCTCTCTCTCTCTCTCTCTCTGACTCAACACACACACACATACACACACACTCTCTCTCTTTCTCTCTGATCCAACTCACTCTCTCTGATTCAACACACACACACACATATATATATACACACACACACTCTCTCTCTCTTTCTGATTCAACTCACTCTCTCTCTCTCACTCTCTCTGATTCAACACACACATACACATATACACACACACACACACTCTCTCTCTCTTTCTCTCTGATTCAACTCACTCTCTCTCTCTCACTCTCTCTGATTCAACACACACACACATCATATATATATATACACACACACTCTCTCTTTCTCTTTGATTCAAATCACTCTCTCACTCTCTCTGATTCAACACACACACACACATATATATATATACACACACTCTCTCTCTTTCTCTCTGATTCAACTCACTCTCTCTCTCACTCTCTCTGATTCAACACACACACATATAGATCTATATACACACACTCTCTCTCTCTCTCTTTCTCTCTGATTCAACTCACTTTCTCTCTCTCACCCTCTCTAATTCAACACACACACACACACACACGCACACACACACTCTCTCTGTGTGTCTCTGATTCAGCTCTCTCTCTCTCTCTCTGTCTCTCTGATTAAACTCACTCTCTCTCTCTCTCTCTTTCTCTATCTGTCTGTCTGATTCAACTCTCTCTCTCTCTGTCTGTCTGTCTGTCTGATTCAACTTTCTCTCTCTCAATCTCTCTCTGTCTGTCTGTCTGTCTGATTCAACTCTCTCTCTCAATCTCTCTCTCTCTCTCTCTCTCTCTCTCTCTCTGTCTGTCTGTCTGTCTGTCTGATTCAACTCTCTCTCTCAAACTCTCTCTCTCTCTCTGTCTATCTGTCTGTCTGTCTGATTCAACTCTCTCTCTCAATCTCTCTCTCTCTGTCTGTCTGATTCAACTCTCTCTCTCAATCTCTCTCTGTCTGTCTGTCTGTCTGATTCAACTCTCTCTCTCTCTCTCTCTCTCTCTGTCTGTCTGTCTGTCTGTCTGATTCAACTCTCTCTCTCAATCTCTCTCTCTGTCTGTTTGTCTGTCTGTCTGTCTGATTCAACTCTCTCTCTCATCCATGTTTCTCTCTGACTTTGACCAATTGCTTGACCACTACTGCCTCTTACCTGGAAATCTCATCATTCTAGGTGATATCAATGTCCACTATGACAACACTCACCGTTATGACACAAGACATATCATCAACTCTCTGTCCAATCACAATATGACTCAACACATTTCTGAACCAACCCATCAAAAAGGTCACATTCTTGACTGGATCATTTCTCGTGATCATCACAATTCCGCTACTGACAACTGCTTAGTTCTTTCTACCCGTCTAACTTCAGCCCTTCCATCTGACCACTCTGCAATTCTCTGTTCTCTCGACATTTCTCCTCCTTCCCGTACCATGCGCACAGTGACTCGACGCAATCTCAAATCTATCGACCTCTCCACATTTTCATCTGATGCCTCCCGTCTCCTTTCTGAAAAGTCACATAACCTTGCCGATGAATTCTATACTACTCTCCACCATCTTCTGGACACTCATGCTCCAGCCACAACCCGTCTTTTACCTGACCGCCCCCCTACCCCCTGGCTCACTCATGAGATCGCCTGTGCAAAACGTGCCCGCCGCAGAGCAGAGCGCCGCTGGCGCAAATCCAAACTCACTGTACACAGGCAACTTTTCCAAGCCTCTAAAACAAAAGTATCCACCCTCATTGCATCAGCAAAAACAAGCTATTTCCAAACCAAAATCCTGAATGCCTCTTCTTCAAAAGAACTCTTTACAACCATGAATCATCTCCTTGGCACACGAAAAGATTTACCTCTCCCAACAAAACATACAAATGAAGAACTCCCATCTGTATTCTCCAACTATTTCACCACCAAAATACAAACTCTTCGTGACAGGCTTGACAGGACACCCTGTCAACCATGCCCACCTGACCCTTCCTTCTCTGGCACACCTCTTACTACTTTTACCCCAGTCTCACAAGAAGAAATTCTCAACACAATCAGATCCATGTCGTTCAAAACCTGCGAACTGGATCCTCTTCCAGGTTCTGTCTACGCCGACTGTCTCCCTACTCTCCTCCCATTCATCACTGACATCATCAACACTTCTCTTCAAACTGGAACTGTCCCTGATTCTTTCAAGTCTGCTATTGTTCACCCTCTCCTCAAGAAACACAATTTAGATCCAAATGAACTGAAAAATTACCGGCCTATCTCTAATCTCTCTTTCTTGTCAAAACTCCTTGAAAAAGTCGTCCTCAACCAGCTGAACTCTCACCTGTCTGCCAACAATCTCCTCAATCCTTTCCAGTCAGCCTACCGCCAGTGCCATAGCACTGAAACTGCCCTACTACACATTCTCAACAATCTCCTCCTTGCAACTGATACTGGCAAAGTCTCTCTCCTCACACTCCTTGATCTGTCTGCAGCCTTTGATACCATTGATCATGGTATTCTCCTTTCTAGACTTCATCATACTTTTGGCATCTCTGACATTGCTCTGTCTTGGTTCACTTCATACCTATCAAACAGAAAACAAACCGTTCTCATCAATGGCACTTACTCTCAACCTGCATACCTGACCTGTGGTGTTCCACAAGGATCTGTCCTTGGCCCTGTTCTTTTCACTCTTTACACCTCCCCCCTGTCCACCATCACCAACTCCCATTCTATAAAACACCACTTCTATGCTGATGACACCCAACTTCAAGACAGTGACTCACCTGATAATATACAGCGCCTGTTGACTCGCACCACTGAGTGTTACTCGGACATTAAGAACTGGATGACACACAATAGACTTCAGCTTAATGACGACAAAACAGAAGCTATCCTCATTGGCACCCGTCAGAAACTTTCTCAGCTGCCTCCTCTTTCTCTCCCATTATGTAACACATCAGTCCCAATTTCTGATTCAGCTAAAAACCTTGGTGTCTGCATTGACTCTACCCTCTCCATGAACAACTTTGTTTCTCAAACTGCCAGATCCTGCTACTATCATCTCCATCGTATAAAGCTGATCAGGAAGTATCTCTCTGTCGAAACAACTGCAAAACTCGTTCTCTCCTTCATAATGTATCGCATTGACTATTGCAATTCACTCCTGTCTGGTCTTCCTGCCTCCACCATTCACATCCTACAGCGCATTCAAAACAATGCTGCACGCCTTGTACTCAAAAAGAAAAAAGCTGACCACATATCTCCTCTCCTGGCACAACTTCACTGGCTCCCTGTATCAAAGCGCATACAGTACAAACTAGACACCATGTGCTACAAAAGCCTCAATAACGCAGCCCCCGATTACCTGTCAAGCCTACTTGAGATCTATGTTCCCTCACGTACCCTCCGCTCTGCCTCTGATCCTCTGACTCTTCGCTTTCCACGCACTAAGCTCAATACCTATGGTCCACGAGCCTTCTCTGTTTCTGGTCCACTCTCCTGGAACAAACTTCCTCTCTCAGTCCGTCAGCAACCTACTTTTGTCTCCTTCAAGTCCGCTCTCAAAA
>CM060306.1:118523203-118605703 GCA_030674185.1 Monoplex corrugatus | reverse complement strand
TGCATATCGTTACATTGTGTTTATATGTACCCAGTGTACTGTGTTGCATATCGTTACATTGTGTTTATATGTACCCAGTATACTGTGTTGCATATCGTGACAATGTGTTTATATGTACCAAGTCTACTGTGTTGCATATCGTTATGTTTTGTTTATATGTACCAAGTGTACTGTGTTGCATATTGTTATATTCTATTTATATGTACCAAGTGTACTGTGTTGCATATCGTTATATTTTGTTTATATGTACCAACTGTACTGTGTTGCATATCGTTATATTTTGTTTATATGTACCAGTGTACTGTGTTGCATATCGTTATATTCTGTTTATATGTACCCAGTGTACTGTGTTGCATATCGTTATATTCTGTTTATATGTACCAAGTGTACTGTGTTGCATATTGTTATATTCTATTTATATGTACCAAATGTACTGTGTTGCATATCGTTATATTCTGTTTATATGTACCAAGTGCATATCATTATATTTTGTTCTGATGGGGCTCCGAACCCACTACCTTCCAGTTGGTAGTCCGTTGCGCTAACCACTACACTACGGCGACAGGTTTTATATTTATTTATTCAACTATTTACTTCTTATTCACTTACTTACTCACTCACTCACTTAACTTACTTACTTACTTACTTACTTACTACTTACTTACTTACTTACTTACTTACTACTTACTACCTATCTATGATTAAGAAAATATTGGCTTCACCTAGTTGATAGATAGCTGAGCATTTGGGCATTGAGGGGGGGGGGGGGTCTGTCATGTGAGACGAGTTTATTGAGGATAGCTAGTTGTGTTACGATTCAGACCTTTATCTATTTATTTACTTTCTATATATGTTCCTTTTTTGAAGGTAACATACATGTCATTTACATGTAACCAAGATTATTCCAGTGGTAGGCTGATAAAATACCAGTATAAAACATACACTAGGTAAAACATAGTCTAGGTAGGACCTCAGGACCTGGCCAGCTCATGGGTTTATGTACAGGTTTAAGGCATGTGCCACGGTCACCATACACGTGACGTTAGTGCATATGGAATTCGCTACGAGCGCGGAGACGTCATCTTGAGAAATGGAAACTGAAACTGAAACTGAAACTGAATCTGTAATTTTGTTTATATGTAGCAAAGACGGAAAATGCAACAACACAGCGGAATGAGGTCAGGCTCGTCCTAGCACAACCTGACTTCTTCGTGCTCCGCTTAAAAGTCTGATTATGCGTATTGCGCAGCGCGTCGAAATGATTGTTGAAAATAGCACTAAGTATGAATGATTTATTATAGCATGCTGCTGTATGTTCACATACCCCTTCGTGAGATGCCACGGCCTATAATAATTATAAATCATCCGAACTCTCTGTCTGTCTGTCTGTCTGGCTGACTGGCTGACTGGCTGACTCTCTCTCTCTCTTCTCTCCTCTCTCTGTCTGATTCAGCTCTCTCTCTCTCTCTCTTCCTCTCTCTCTCTCTCTCTCTCGCTTGCTCTCTCTCTCTCACTTTCTCTCTCTCTCGCTTGCTTTTCTGTCTGTCTGTCTGTCTCTCTCTCTCTCTCTCTCTCCCGTCTGACAAACAGAGGCAGTGCCTCAAGTCGTTTTCTATAGTTCAAACGAGGCACTGCGGTTTAACACAGTAGACATCTAACACAGTAGGCATCTAACACAGTAGGCATCTAACACAGTAGACATCTAACACAGTAGGCATCTAACACAGTAGACATCTAACACAGTAGTCATCTAACACAGTAGGCATCTATCACAGTAGCATCTAACACAGTAGCATCTAACACAGTAGGCATCTATCACAGTAGGCATCTAACACAGTAGACATCTAACACAGTAGGCATCTAACACAGTAGGCATCTAACACAGTAGGCATCTAACACAGTAGGCATCTAAAACAGTAGACATCTAACACAGTAGGCATCATCTAGCACAGTAGACATCTAACACAGTAGGCATCTACACAGTAGACATCTAACACAGTAGCATCATCTAACACAGTGGGACATCTAACACAGTAGGCATCTAACACAGTAGACATCTAACACAGTAGGCATCTAACACAGTAGGCATCTAACACAGTAGGCATCTAACACAGTAGGCATCTAACACAGTAGACATCTAACACAGTAGGCATCTAACACAGTAGGCATCTAACACAGTAGGCATCTAACACAGTAGGCATCTAACACAGTAGGCATCTAACACAGTAGGCATCTAACACAGTAGGCATCTAAAACAGTAGACATCTAACACAGTAGGCATCTAACACAGTAGGCATCTAACACAGTAGGCATCATAACACAGTAGGACATCTAACACAGTAGGCATTCTAACACAGTAGGCATCTAACACAGTAGGCATCTAAACACAGTAGACATCTAACACAGTAGGCATATCTAACACAGTAGGCATCTAACACAGTAGGCATCATCTAACACAGTAGGCATCTAACACAGTAGGCATCTAACACAGTAGACATCTAACACAGTAGGCATCTAACACAGTAGGCATCTAATACAGTAGGCATCTATCACAGTAGGCATCTAACACAGTAGGCATCTAACACAGTAGGCATGTAACCCACTTTTTCTGTTTCCAAGCTGTTGCGTCGTTTGCCTGTTTTTCTTGCGCAATATGGATTTCGACTGGGGGGGGGGGGGGGGGGGGAGATAAGCCAGCCCGCTATTACCGTGCATTATTATCGGTTCTTTGCCCCGCCATTTCAAAACTCAGAGGCTTCGTGACACAGCAGCAGATGTGCAGAAAAGGGAGAAGAGTGGCAGAATGGTTCAGACGTTCGCCTAAACCTTCGACTAAACTCGAGATTCCAGGGTTCGCTCCCCGTAGAGGCCTCGACTTTTCTCCTCAGTTTGACCGGAAAATCGAAACTGAACGTCTAGTCTTTCGGAAGGGTACGAAAATCACGCTAAAGATCCCATGGCAGTTGAAATTCGTGAAGAGCAGGGCACTGCCCGGCTGCCTTGATAAAAAAAAAGAACACTGGAGAGAACCCCAGGTCCCACCTCTTGAAGACCAAATAGCCTTCTTGCCTTTCTGAAGTCTTCGTAAAGAAATGTGAATTTGAAGCAAGGACGAGGGGATGGCGCCGTCCTCGTGGTGCTGGCCACGGGAAAAGTTGAGGTCTCTACCATCTCCCTCCCTTACGACCCCAGAGTTCCGGAACTATCTAGGTCGGATCTCAGGACCTGGCCAGCTCGTAGTTTATGTGCAGGCTTAAGCCTTGTGCCGTGATCATTCTGGATCTTCTCCATCACATGGCACCTGTGACGTTACTGCATATGGAATTGAAACTGAAACTGTGGAAAAGAAATGATTATAAATTGTCTCTTGTATAACGCTATTCTCCAACTCCTTTCAATTCACCACGCTAAATACAAACGTATTAGGAGAGACCTGAGAACTCAATTTGCTGGGCGAGCTGACTTATCATTGTTACTGTTTTATCATTGTTATTGTAGTTTAAAGCCCAGCCGACTGCGTAGAGCCATATCAGGGCTACAACCGCTTCAAAATATACAAAAACTTCAACAGGGGAAATAAAACTAAGTACACATATCAACGCATTCGCGCACAAAATCTAAGGACATGCCCCCGGCGTTGACCACTCCGTCCAACTTATCGCAAAGGGGATTTAAAAAACACACCTGAATACAAATTTCAACATACCAAAGGACACTAAAACATATATAAAAACGGGCCTAAATTACCTAAAATTGCTTCTACATATCACGTTTCCCGAGAACCCATAATGCGCTTCATACATGTACCCACTTATCAATCCTGAGAGAGAGTACGTAAGACTTTATTGAACACACACAGGTAAACGGACCAGCAAGGCAGAAAATGATAGGAAGAAATGACAGAAGGCAGAGGAACAAGGCAGAAACAAAAAGAGCGACAGAAAAGAGGAAATATCTAGCACAGAATTTCCAGAAGGTGGGAATGCTTTTGACACTGAAACAGCCTCCGGCATCCACACGGTGGATGTACCCAATTAGCAGTCCTGAGAGAAGGTGTGTAAGACGTTATCGAACACATACAGGTGAAGAGACCAACAAGACTCTTAGACGAGATACCTTGTGATTCTGAACTCAGAGTCTTCAGCTGTACACAGGTGAACAGACCAACAAGACTCTTAGACGAGATAGGCCTACCTCCTGATTCTGAACTCAGAGTCTTCAGCAGGGCACAAAAACAACATTTTCAAACACATTCTTTACAAGATCAAACTGTGTACAAAAACAATACACACACATGTTTGTTTGTAAGGCAGAAAACTGCGTAGAAGAACAGCATATAAACACGTTTGCTTATAACAGAGAAAACTGTGTCACTCACCACGCACACACACACACACACACACACACACACACACACACACATGCACACACACGCACGCGCATACACACATGCATACACACAAACACACGCGCGCACACACACACATGCATACACACACACATAAGACACACACATACATACACCACCACCACCTACAAGAACAGCATATGAACACATTTGTTTACAACAGAGAACTGTGTCTCTTTCTCACAAAACACACACACACACACACACACACACACACACACACACACCTCACACCACCACCGTCAACACAGCACCATCATCACCAACCACCAACTACAACAACAAACACAATTACAACATAAAACAAAAAGCGAAACAACCACCACCAGTATCGACAACGACAACACCAACAAAAACACGACAAACGAGAGAAGCCAAAAGAATAAAACACATAATGACAGACATGTCAAAGAGAGAAAGAGAGAGAGTGAGAAAGACAGAGAGAGACAGACAGACAGACACAGAGAGAGACAGACAGACAGACAAAAGAGAGAGAGAGAATACAGTTAGAAATGGGAATTAGATTTTAAATTTAAATCTGATTAAGGGTTAAAACAAGAAGAGAGAAAAAAACAGGAGAGAAAACAAACAAACACAAACAAAAGAATAGAAAAAAAAAAGGATGGAAAGAGAGAGACAGGAAAGATGAAGACAAGCACGAGCATCTCTCCACTCTCACATCTCTCCATCACAACATCTCTCCGCTTCTCCGGCCCCCTCCCCAACTCCTACCCCTTCCCCTTCCACTCTCCCTTTAACCTCGTTCCGAGAAAAAATTCATTAACCTTTTGACTCCCGCACCCTGCCCACCAGCATCCTGCATTGTCAACCAATCTAGAAAAAGCAAAAAAACTTAACTTTTTTTATTCCCTCACCTTATCCACTAGCTTACTGCAGGAAGCTGGTGGATAGGGTGAGGGAATCAAATGATTAAGTTTTTGCAGTTGGTGGACAGAGTGCGGGAGTCAAAGGATTACAATACATACAGATAGATACATTGTGTTCTCAAACCAAAACAAAAACAACAACAAAAGGAAAACTGTATTCATTCTTATTAATTTTATCTATTTTTCTCCTTTGTCGTAATGGCTTTACCATTTGCGAGTCACGCTGCCCTCTGCAGAAGAACGCGCTGCAGTGATTGTCTTTCTTTCTTTGTCTCCACCCCCTCCCCCCTCCCCCCTCCCCACCCTCATCCGTTCCATTGTGCATGTATTTCTGTCTTTCTTTGAAAATGGAGTTTGCCACAGAATTGTGCCAGGGATTGTTTTGTTGCCGCGGCTGTGGGAACTTTGTTGCAACTCTTTTACGACGGTTAAAACCTGTCGACTGTTGAACAGAATCCAATTCATTCAGATACAGAGTAGGCCTATATATGTCTACATGTACATCCTGGCCTGGTAATGATATGTTAAATGCTTAAAGCCACAGATTGTTAAAAGCTGAATAATGGTTGAGAGAATTTTCTTTTTCCATATTTATATACGTTTTATTCAACATCTCTCAGTATGTGTGTGTGTGTGTGTGTGTGTGTGTGTGTGTGTGTGTGTGTGTGTGTGTGTGTGTGTGTGTGTGTGTGTGTGTGTGTGGTGTGTGTGTGAGTGTGTGTGTGTGTGTGTGTGTGTGTGTGTGTGTGTGTGTGTGTGTGTGTGTGGTGGTCTTTGATTTAATGTCTATTCACTAAAGTGATTTAGACAACAACAACAACAACAACAAAAACTTGCAAAAGGTTAATCTTCAGGAAAAAGAAATGAACCAGAAAAACAAGACAAGAAAGAAAAATTCACAAATGACGTTATCATAATTAACGATTGAAACAGTAAAGTTAGCTAACCATAACACTGAACATGAGAAGTAACTGCGCGTTAAAGATATTTCGCTATCGGACTTTTTGATAGGCTAACAAAAAATTCATATGTTAAGGATGGTGAGGCAAGTATGTCAGAAACTGTCTTCGTTGATAACGTAGGTATATGTCGTTTTACCCGAACGCATGAAAGAATATGACTATGTGTTATCTTCTTTCCACACAGGCACACTACATTCCTGGTGTTTTTTGTTTTGAATGCATCAAGTTTCCACCTATACATAAGGGATTGTATACTTCTGCTGGCAGGGAACCGCTTAGATGTTTTGCTAATTTCAAAATTCATTGAACATTTTTCATATTTTATCTGTTTATCTTGAAACTGCTTCCATACGTAGGCGTCCACTAAGGTATAACACTCATGCAATGAGAGGGAAAGTTGTATATGATTTGAATCTGGTGAGCTCTTTGCCCCCCGTTTGGCAGCCCTATCAACCATATCATTGTAATGAAAAGAACTATGAGATGGTATCCAGCAGAAAGTAATATCAGTGCCTCTTAAGGATAAACTATTAATCAAGTCAGTAATTTCCAATATCATTTCAGATCTTGTTTGTAATTTTGATAATTCAAGAGCTTGAAGTACAGATTTTGAATCAACGCAAAAAAGTATCTGGGGAATTGTCCTAGTAAGATTTATCATACAATTCAAAGCCATTAAGATTGCAAAGAGTTCTGCAGTAAAGATAGATTTATAAAGTCCTATATAGAAAGATTTTTCAATTTTGAGAGCAGGTATTAAAAACGCTGAGCCTGCTTGTCTTTCAATTATTGAACCATCAGTGTAAACTTTCAAGTGATCGGAATAAAAGTCTTCTATATGACATTTAACGTGACTTGCCAGTAAGTTGATATTATCTTCTTTTTTTAAGTCAGTGTGGTGTATGTCAAATCGTGCTCTTTGAAGTTCCCAACTGGGTACTGGTGAAAACGAAGGTCTTAAAGTTACAGGACCTGTGTCGAAATCAATTCCAGAGCCTTTCATAACATCATCTGTAAATGTTGCAAGCGTGACCTGTGAGGATATTGATTTAGCTCTTTTTGGAAAGTCGGTGCCTGATCTTACTTTTGTCTCTGTTTTGATGCTGTTTTCTATGGTAGTGTTTCTTAACAGAAATTTAGTAGAAGCGACTTTCCTTTGTTCATCAAGTGGCAACAATTTGATTGCATTGTATGTACGATGGCAACAGGTATGCATTGGAAGACCCAGTGCAAGTTTGAAACCTTTACAATCTATGATCTGCAGTTTTGTAAGCGTTTTGGTGCGCTGAAGAATATTTCTTGGGCATTGGTTAATTTAGATCTAATAAGCGATTTACAGAGATGAACAAGTGTTGATGTATCTTGTCCCCATATCTGTTTGCGAACTATTTTCAAGAAATTTAAAGTTTTTTGAGCTTTTGTTAATAAGTATTCAATATGCTGATTCCAAGATAATTTGGCTGTAAGGAAAACTCCTAAGAATTTAATCGACTCATTTTACTGAAGAAGAGTATCTCCCAGTTTGAACGTGGGAACATTTACTGGGTTAGCTCCACTGTTAAACAAAACTATCTTTGTTTTTTCCACGGATAGATGCAGTCCATTTTCTACCATATATCGTGCTATTTTATCGAGTTCTAATTGATAACATTTACGCGTATAATTAAGACAGCGCAAAGGAGTTTTTCTTTTCATATTGACCTGCATCCACATGCATAAATCATCAGCATATTGAGCTAAAGTTACATGTTTAGAAATTTTACTGGGTAAGTCATGCAATAATATCATGAAGAGAAGGGGAGCAATAACGGATCCCTGAGGGATACCCATTTGAAGAAATCGTTTTGAAGAATACGCATTTTCGATCCTCGTTTGAATTACACGGTCTTCTAAGAAGCATTTGACATAATCAAAAATGTGACCTGTTAGCCCAATACTTTTCAATTTGTATAATAATCGGGAGTGCCATACTTGGTCGTATGCTTTAGTTATATCAAAAAATGTAGCTAAAACACATTGGCGTCTGGCAAATTGTTGTTTGATATTAGTGGTTAGCTTTGTTAGGAGTTCCACTGGTGACCTGCCTTTTCTAAACCCTGCCTGATTCACTGGTAATATGTTGTTCTTTTCACAGTAGTACATCAATCTCTTTAAAATTATTTTCTCCATAAGTTTACATACGTGCGATGTTAATGCAATTGGCCTATAGTTTTTCAAGTCAATATTGCATTTACCTGCTTTTAGTACAGGAACCACTATTGATTGTTTCCAATAGTCGGGCAGTTTGCCGCTATTCCAGCATTTTTTAAACATATTATGTAGTAAGATTAAAAAATTTTCTGGTAAATTTTTCAACATCTCATTGGAAATTGCATCAAATCCTACTGATGTCTTTTTATTTGGAATTGATTTAATGGCATCTTTTAATTCTTGGAGCGTGATTGGTGCATTTACGTAGTGCGTATTATCTGGGACATGATCCTTGTATGCGTCGGTCTTTTCTTCCTGTACTGTACAATTTCTACTAGAGGCAGGAAGTCCTTCTACTCGACAGACCTCAGCAAACATGTCTGCAAAAGCTTCTGCTTTCTCCTGTGAGCTAGGTAGAGGGTTGTTTTCTAGCTTTACTGGAATTGATGGCAACTTGATCCCATTTTTCATTGTTTTCACTTTTTCCCAAATCTTTTTCATATCTTTATGGTCACTTACTTCATATGTACAAAAAGATGTCCAATATTGTTCTTTAGCTTGTTCTATGACTCTGTTACAGTTTATGTTCGCACTTTTCATTGCCGTATGATTTTCAGGTGCCTATTAGCTATATATTGTTTGTATTTTTCTTTCTTTTCGTTGACTGCCTTTTCACAATCTTTATTCCACCAGACTTTTCCATGATGTTTTCCTGTTTTTGACGCTTTAAGTTCTGGAATTGAAATTTTTGCAGCCCTTAAGAGTGACTTACAGAAATCTGCGTACATATCGTTTAAGGTCGTTGTTTCAGATAGATCTGTTCTTGTATTTCGTAGGAAAGCTTTAAAACTGGCCCAATCTGCGTATTTATAGTTAAACTTGGGTAAACTATCTTGTGGTATTGCATCAAACTCAGTGATAAGGTTAAGGGTAAGAAGTACGGGGATGTGATCTGATCCCAACAAGTCATCCTCTGTTTGCCATGTGGCATTTGGTGCTAGCGATGGGGAGATTAAGGTAAGGTCTATAGCTGTGGGTCTGTGGGTTGGTATATCAGGGACACAGGTAACGTGTCCGTTGTTTAGTAAGTATAAATTGGAATCTATAATATTTTCAATCAACCTGTTGCTAGTTATGTTTTACAATTCTTGTCCCAAAAAGGGGCATGTGCATTAAAATCACCACCAACTATCCACTTGTCACGTTGGTCATGAAAATGTTTCAACCACTCAGTATTCACAGAATCGGGACCTCTTGGTAGATAGACAGAGGCCAAATTCAAAACTAATGATGATGAACATTTTATAATGATTGCACATGAAGAAATAGATGAGGACGATTTTGGTACTGGCGATGACCTTTCGCAGTAGTTCAGTCCTTCACGAACATATATAGCTGTTTGTATTCGGCCACTGTCATTGATAGAGTCATATACTGGTGGATAATAAAACCCCGATATTTTAGGTACATTGGTTTTGGTGGTATTCAGCGATTGTAGAAGCAAGACTTGGATGTTTCTAGAAGATAGATAGTTACTCAAATAGGAAATGTTTCTAACAATGGAACGTGTGTTCCACTGAACAATGTTGATGTCACTGACTACACACTTTTTCATGATGAACGATTGAATAAGCTTGGAGTAGTATCCCACATTTAGATGATTAGATAATCAATTAATCTAACGTTCAAGTAAAATTTATCATAAGTAAGCAAATAAGTATATAAGGAATTAAAACAATATAGTTGAGTACTGAACAAAGAGGAACTTAATCTGGGCTGAATCTAAAATGACCAGGGAGGGAAGAAAAACTGAGGGTGAAACTAAAGCCAGGTCTTGATTGATGGTGTTGATGGGTTGATCTCCTCCTCGGTTTTTCCCAGAAAAGCTGATGGATATGCCTCCCTATATTTCTGGCCAGAACGCTCGCCCCTCTGGTGGTCGGATGTACGTCGTCCTGGCTGACTTGGGTGTAGTGACTTCTTGAAGGTTATCGTGGCTGATGTAGTTGACATTTGCTGCGTTGAGGAGTCTCTCTTTGGTTAGGACATTAAGCAGCTCCCTTTTCACGTTTAGGTGCTTGTTTCTTACAGTAGCGACCTGACTTAACACTATCTTGGCTTTTGGAAATTGGGTGTTAACAGATTTTACACAGTCGTCTAGATTTGTACTACATACTTTTGGCTCCTTCGTTTTCAGATCTGCTATCCCCACGTGTAAAACAACGCAGTCAGGTTCAGGTGTCAGCTCTTCTTTAGATTTTTCAATAGCTCTCTTACACTCGTCGATGGTACGTATCTTCCTCGTGGCCATCTGGAAACCGTAGGACGATCCTAATCTTTTTCCATCCACTTTATTTACAATAGAGTCATGAATGATGAGGACTCGTGGGAGAACATTGGACTTAGATCTAGGATGTGTTGGAACAGCAGTTTTGACGTCACGTTTAGTTTTGGTAGAGACGTCAGATTGGTGCCTGACATTTTTCTGTCGAAAATCGATGTTTGTGCGAAATGTTGTTTTGGCTGGTTGAGCGGCGCATTCCGCATAGGATGAAAATTTGTCCATGGGTGATGTGGTGGTATAATTACTGTGGACTGCGGAGTCAGCCTGGCACGCTGTGGAGGTTGTAAGTATTGCGCACTTTTTGATTTCGCGCAGCTCTTGTAATGCTTTGTTGTTTTCATGCAGAAATTTTCTGTCAGAGTGAAGCTTGTCTGTAAGGCTGCTGATTTGGATAGACATCTGATAGATTGTATTTTTAAGAATGTCTATTTGCCTTACCGCCTCTTGACAGTGACAGCCACAAGATGTTACTGACGGTTGTAGAACTGGTGGCTGACATGTGGACGGCAAACCTGTGTGTGTGTGTGTGTGTGTGTGTGTGTGTGTGTGTGTGTGTGTTGTGTGTGTGTGTGTGTGAGTGTGTACGTTCGTTCTTTGATTTAACGTCTTTTCACTGTAGTGTAAGTGATATTAGGGGGGAGGGGAATAAAAAAAAAGTATAAATAAAATAAAATGGAGAACGATAGTTGGACAGGTTGGATTGAGGCAGAGGGGAGACAGAGGAAAAAGTCATAAATAGGTGGTAGAATAGTAAAATGGAACAAAATCTTAACTCTAACATTAGTAACAATTAACTTCAACAATGTGAACGGAAGATTTAACACTAAAACACAAAATGCATAAAGTTAAAGTAATGCATTAACAGGATTGTGAACTAATGATTCTGAAATATTAAGTATCAAAGATTGATCTGATGTTACTTTTTTTAAATGAGTTTCAGAATAGTTTTCTTGTGTAAACATTTTCGGTAGAAAAGAACGTAGCATTTTGCAATAAAATAAACAGTGAAACAACGTGAATTGTTTGCCGCAAATACACTTGACATTTTTACAATATTTTGTTTTCAGTGCGTTTAACTGAATACGAAAACGAACAGCAATAATCGATCGCAAATGATACATGGAAGAATACTGCATTTTTTTGTATAAATTTTGAACGGAAAGTCTTATCATTTGTTGTGACACAAACTGATCATTTTAAATGTTTCTGAAATCGAATCCATGAGGCTGATTGATTAATATATGCTATTCATTGAGAGACTGGAAAGGAAAGGAAACCATGATGCATAGTCTAAACATCAATATTACTTTAACATTAAGCCCAAACTTGCGACTTTAATTTTTAGCATATTACTTGTAAAAATCTACCAAAGCTGAGCAATCCTGCTAAGTATTTCCAGTGTAATCTTGCCCTTTAATACAAATCAATAACAATAGGCAACTACTAAATAAGATGCAATCTTTCCTTTAAAACAAACTGATGACAATAGGCCTATCCTTTTCAGATACTGACAACAAACTGAAACAACTATGTAAGCTAATGGATGGCCTACTTTACAAATAATACAACTCGTAGCCTTCTATTCAGTTGCAAAACCTAAATAAAGAATATTATAACAATGACAGAAGATTTTGTTTTGTGACATTCTAAATCTCTGTGTGTGTTAGTGTGTGTGTGTGTGTTGTCTCAGAGAGAGAGAGAGAGAGGATCATGCCTGTTAACAATGACTTGGATATAAATGTATTGGGGCCTATTTATTTATTTATTCATTTCTTGATCTCTGAGAGAGAGTACAATGACTTGCACAGAATTGTTTGTTGATTTGAAAATTTTTTTATTTAGACCTATTTATTCATTCATTTATTTATTAGAGAGAGAGAGAGAGAGAGAGAGAGAGAGGAGAGAGAGAGAGAGAGAGAGAGTTGGGGAGGCAGGTATGCGCACCCCTCTGTTTGGGCAAACCCATTTTCCACGGCTCTGCGAAGCACGTCGAGCACATAGTATTTTTAGTAGTAAGCTCGTCCGTCGTGGGGTGAGCAGATCTACACTGCGACATGTAAATTAGCATGACCTCGGGGAGGAAATGGTTGACGAACCTAGCTTCGGCTGACAACTCCGAATCGAGTTCAAACGCAGTTGTCCTTTTCTTGAAAAATACAATGTTACAGATAAAACAGAACTTGATCTGTTGGTTGCTAGTCTTTGTCTGACAACGCGAAACTTGCTGAGCTGAAACTTGCACACTGTTCTGTTCCGCGCAGTAGGCCTATGGCGTCGGCACATTGCGACGTTGTTTTGCTACTGATCTGGTATAGATCCTCGTGTAAAAAGTTGCCGTACGGCCGTATTTTACTTCAAACTGATTTCATATTACACCTGCATATAGAAAAAAGCATGTGAAATCGAATCCCGCCGACGAGAACTTCCAAAAATGGCGACTTACTTGCAAACTTTTCCGATGAAAAAGTAGTAGTCCAGGAATGTTTCAACATAGGATTAATTGCAAAAGAATTTGAAATCAGTGCATTTATTTGCTTACACTATTCCTTACAACATATGTAAAAAGTAGGGAAAAGTAAGTTTCGCGAGATGTTTAAAAATACGTTTATTATAGCGGAATCTTTCGCTTTCGCGCTTTCGCATTTTTTATCGTGGTGATGAGGCTGCGCATTGATTTCTGTATCAACAAACAATGGCGTCGACCATAAACCACGAGGAAAAAGATCCTACAACTTGTGAAAGCGGCTTACCAGGTGAGTACTCTAACTTATATCATGTTGAAAAAAACAATTGTAAGAACTTCCACCATCTATCTCTTAATTTTTCCTCCTTCTGATTATTATCGCGATCGTTGACTAACTGGGATGTGTCGGATCGGAGGGCTAGATCTAGACTCAGACCGGCACATGGTCACATGATGGTGCGTTTTTCAGCTATACTGTCAAACTACTATTATTCTACAAATAGCGTGTATTAATCATTACAGCTCTGTATTTCCTTCGTTCTGTCTTTATTAGTAAGTTCACCTTATAAAGTTTTATTTACGCAGTGTTGTCAGTAGACCATGCTGGCGAAGAGGTAGTGCACTCTGCTACTAACTTGAATTTTTTTGGGGGGAGCGCGGGTTCGATTCCCGCTAAAGGCTTTTTTTTTTTTTTTAAATATAAAATGTAAATTTAATTTGCTATTATTATTGTTTGTGCCGTTTGCTTTGCTGTTATATCCCATATTCTCTCTTTCTCTCTTTTTATACTATTGAAATTAGCAGTCTTGTATAGATAATAGCGTGTTTTCATTCCTTTTTCGTTATCTTTTCTTTTGAATGCCTTTTTAATTTTTGTTTTATGGGCGGTTTTTTGTTTTTGTTTGTTTCTTTCTTTCATCTTAACTGCTCGTTGTTCTTCTCTGTTATTAAGATTTTTTTTTTCGAATTGTTTCAGACCAGTTGGACACAGATGTTTGCATTTTATGCAAGCAGTCCCTGAGGAACGGTCAAGAAACAGTCACCCAAACAGAAAAAGGTGTTGCTGGTCTTCGGAAAGCAAGTCGAAAGAGAGAGGAGACTAGCCTGGATTTTTATCCTGGCCAGATTCTGCACAAAATCTGTCGACATGAGCTCTGTAATGAATTTATAATTCAGCGCGATTTAAAAGCTCGACAAGTGCAGTCATCAAAGTCAAAGACATCTCTTCGCTCTTCTCAAACAAAATTTGACTTCGCCAGTGACTGTATCCTCTGTGGGACATCTGTAAAGGGCCAAACAAAGAAAGGTGATGTCTTTGTGTACCAAATCCGCACATCCAGTTGTCAAGCTACTTTGGAACTTGCATGTTTGCAACGAGGTCCGGGGGACAAGTGGGCCCAAATAGTAAAAGGGCGGATTGAATATGCACAGGATTTACATGCTGCTGATGCTGTTTACCATCAACAGTGCAATGTGAATTTTAGAACTGGACGAAATATTCCACAAGCTTATCGGCCTAATATAGCAGTGGCAGACAACAAAAAAGGGCGACCAGAGGATGAAGTTCGACTTGCAGCATTTTCCAAAGTAGTTTCCTACCTGCAGGAAAATGACGATGAGCAGTTAACAGTGGGTGATCTGTGCCTGAAAACGTGCGAGTATCTTGGAGATGAAGAACCTTACTCCAAAGACCACATGAAAAGAAAGCTACTGAAAACCCTTGGAAGTGACATCATTATCACAAACATACAAGGGAAAGCAAATGTTGTCACATTCCAGATGACTGCGGAGAAAATCTTAGACCGCTTCTGGAAGACAGAGAAAGAACAAGATTTATTGGCTGACAAAATGAGAATAATTGAAACTGCTGCCAAACTCTTGTTGTCCGACATCAAAGATCTGAATTATCCCAAGGATGTCTATCCAGCAAGAAAAGAGGTCAGTGATGTTGAAGCAAACAATAATTATTTGCCAGATTCACTGCGTTTGTTTCTACAAACACTGATGCAGAAAAAAAGGGAATGTAAACTGAAAACTGCTTCCATTGGTCAAGCGATCATGCATGCCATCAGACCAAATACCTTAATACCACCTCTGCAATTGGGACTTGGTGTGCAAGTGCATCATCTTCATGGATCCCGGTCTTTGGTAGAACTGTTAAACAAACTTGGATTCTGTTCGTCGTATCATGAGGTCCAACGCTTTGAACAATGTGCAGCCTATAGTCAAGGCACAGATCTTGTTGGTGTGGGTCCTAACAGTTTTGTGCAGTTTGTTGCTGATAATGTGGACCACAACTTGAGAACATTGGAAGGTTCAGGGACATTCCATGGGATGGGAATCATAGGAGTGGTCACACCCGGTCAAAAACATACAAAGGTGATCCACCGCAACACTAGTGTAACTGCACGCCAAACTTCTGCCCTGGGTCAAATCCCACTCCGTTTCTTCAGTCCATCAAAGACTGATTTGAGGCGTCTGATACATTTATGTAGTTGCATGGCTTGATATGGGCAATTGAACTCTATCTAAAGATTCGCATTCCATATTAAGGTAATCACACGCTGAATAATGCTGGACAATAGTGCTTCCAAGAACAGTGTCGGAGGCGCTGTAGCTCTGTCATCTAAAAACATTACCGAGGACATTACATTTGTCATTTTTTGTCACAGTTTCTTGAATATATTTATTTACCTGATGAATGTGAATGTATCTCGTCAAGACCTTTCGAACGAGGTGCTACATGATGACATTCGGATTACTATGAGAAATGTTAGTGCTTCGTTCCGATGTGATGACGTCATTTCGTTAATTAGACCCCCTTCCGACATTGCTCTCAACCTACTTTTTTCATATGTTGTTTCAGTGTCAATACTCAAACTATTGGACACAAAATCAAAACTTTTGCAATTAATCCTAAGTTTGACTCTTATTTTACATTCCTGGACTCCACTAAAGAGCAAAACTTTGGAAGCGTCGATCTCGGTTCGAAACTAGCACACATAGCTCTCGTCGGGATATATCATTCTGTTACATTAATTCTCATTGGCTGCTAAATTACAATGTGATTGGTTCACAAATATAGCCGTACCGACCGAAATAGGCCTACTGAAGCACCCCGAACAAACTTCGATTCTGAACGCATACCGTCGCCGCGAGTGCGCTCGAAACGCGGATTTTCGACTTTCTCATCAAATAACTAATTCTATTTTCGCTCTAAGTATATAAAAAGGCAATCATTCAAATCTTTATTCATTTCTAATTCACATAAGACAAAAAATAAGAATGAAACACCGATTAAAGAGGCAGTAATACTTGATTGAACTGAAGACCCCCCAATTTTGCGGCCAGCCCCAGTTTTTTGTACCACAAATTTGACGTCGCGTTTCGGTTCGCGCGGCATTGCTACTGATTCGAGCATGTTGCAAGCTTCTTTTACGGAAGTATGAACATATAATTCTATAGAATTAACAGAATTCTGTGCAGCTCTGTCAACAACTTCGTTGCCGTGAAGACCAACGTGTGAAGGCACCCAGCATAAACTGATGTCTGTACCGTTTATCCTTAAACGATGTACAAGATGATTTGCCTCAGTAATTAAATCAGGCCTTGTGTCGGCATCAAAAGACCGTAAGGCATATAGTACAGATTTTGAGTCAACAAAGAGAACTACTTTGAAAAACATGGGTTTAAGATTTACTAGATAATGCAATGCTTGTATAATAGCGACTAATTCTGCTGTAAATATAGATAAGTTTGCCCCAATGAAAAATGACTTTTTTATTTTAAATTTTGGAACATAAAATGCTGCTCCAGCACATTTATTTTCTAAGACTGATCCATCGGTAAAAATATGAAGGTGGGTACGGTATTTTTCATCGACGTGTTGTCTTGCTGTGGATATCGAAATGTTGACGTTTTCATGTTTCTTGGCGTCTGTATAATCAATATCAAAAGAGGCTTTTAGCATTTCCCATGAAGGGATAGGCGTTGTTGATGGTGTCTCAGCTATTTCATCCATATTCAGGTGAGACTGTTTGACCAAGTCAGATGTGTAAGTTGCAACAGTCATTTGTGAAGAAATGCTGTTTGCTCGTTTTGGAAAGTCAACATCAGACCTGATTTTAGTTTCTTTACTCACAAAATTGTCTGTTTGTGAAGTAGTTCTAACGGCAAATTTTGCTGTCTAGCTCACGATAGTTGTTCAGAGGCAGAATTCCAGCAACTTTGTACGTTTCCAGATTAGAGGCGTGAGCAGGGACACCTAGAGCAATTTTAATACTTTTGCAGTCTAAGCTTTGTATCTTCCTGAATAAATATTTTGGTGCACTGAAGAAAACATCTTGCGCATAGGATAATTTGATCGTACAAGTGCTGTTGACAAATGAATTAGTATGTTTGTATCCATTCCCCAAGGTAATCTGCTTATTATCTTTAGAAATTTTAGGCTTTTCTTGCTTTTGTTGAAATATAATCAAAATGGATATTCCAGTTTAATTTCGATGTTATAAAGACTCCCAGAAATGTTACAACCTGTTTGTAATGTAACACATCACCAAGCAATCTGAAAGTAGGCAAGTTACTTAAAAAACCACCATGATTAAATAGCATCATGTTAGTTTTTTCCGTTGACAACGACAGACCATTTTCTAACATATATAGTTTCCAAGATTATCAGATCAGATTGATACAACTTCCTAATGTAATTCTGTGCTCTTGTGAGTTGTCTTTTTTAAGTAATATTCATCCAAATACATATATCATCAGCGTACTGTACCAAAACAACATGATTTGAGAGTGCTTTAGGAAGATCCTGTATAAGGATATTAAATAAAATAGGTGCTATCACTGAACCTTGTGGAATTCCCATGTCAAGAGTCGTGAAGTAGAATAACTAGTTCCCACTCGTGCCTGAATTGTTCTATGGTAAACAAGATTTAATGTAATCATACATATTGCCAGATAAACCAATAGATCTCACTTGTACAATTAAACGCGTATGCCAAACTTGATCGTAAGCTTTTTTCACATAAAAATAGTAGCTAAAAGACTTTTTCTGCGGGCAAACTGTTGCTTTATCTGAGTTGTAATTTAACCAGTGCTCAACTGTGGATCTCCCTTTTCTAAAACCTGCCTGATTACTGGAATAACGTTATTTTATCACAGTAATGTACAAGTCTGTTTAATACCATCTTCCATTAGTTTGCTTGTATGGGAAGTCAACGCAATAGGTCTGTAACTGTTTTATATGTTTTTAGCTTACCCACTTTAATATAGTATAACAATAGACCTTTGCCATATCTGTGTGCAGTTTCCACTAACCCAGCATTTCTGAAAAGTTTGTGTAAGAAATTAATGCAGTTTTCCGGAAGATGTTTAATCATTTCATTGAAACTGCATCGACACCTACTGTACTTCATTTTTGTGTAGAACAGATATTGTTTTTTAGTTCTTCTAAGGTGATTGAGCATTAACGCGATCCTTCTGAGTATTGGGTCAGTGAAGATAGGGTTCGTTACCATGCTATTTTTCTGTAGTGTTTCCAGGTAGGAGACAAACCGTCTACTTTACTATTTTCGGCAAAAGTTCACAAATAGTTTCAGCTTTGTCCATGTCGGAATGGAAATTTGTGACATGTGTCAATCATTTTTGACACATAGGTAAGTGGGCTCCATTTTCATTGATCATTTTGTCCAGACTTTTAAGGAAATCCTGAAATCTGAATTTCTAGGGGCAGTATGATGCCCAATAATTTTTCTTTGCTTCAGCGATGATTCTATTACATTGGGTGTTAGCTTTTTTCATCTCCATATGATCTTCGGGTGTTCTGCTTTTGAAGTAGATTTTGTATTTCTCTTTTTTATACTGAACTGCTTTCTCACATGCCTCTGTCCACCAAACATTACCCAAACGGTTATTAGACTTAAAGGTTTTGAGTTTCGGGATTGAGAGGCCTGCAGCAGCTAGAACTGACTCCTGGAACTCAGTAAACATAACGTCTACATTGTCACTTTCATAATGTTTGTATTCTGTTTAGCAAGAGCAGTCTGAAACAAGGACCAATCAGCGCGCGTGTAATTATATTTTGGTATAATATCAGGAGTACAGTCTTTTTTCCTGATATTTTCATTAGTTATTGTTATGATGATAAGTAAGTGATCACTTCCCAAGGCATCTCTGTGAGTGTCCCAGGTACAGCATGGTACTAAGTCTGGCGATATTAAAGACAGATCGATGGCTGTTGCCCGGTGTTTGGAAACATCAGGAATTCTAGTGACACTCCCATCATTTAAAAGGTAAAGCGCACTGTCAACTATATTTTCTACCAACCGATTGCTTGTGACAGTACAACAGTCTTTTTCCCAGAACGGGGAGTGGGGAATTAAAGTCTCCACCAATTAGCCATTTACCGTGCTGCAGATCCGGAATCGTACGCAGCCATTCTGTGTTGTGGTCATTTGGACCTGTTGGCAGGTAGACTGACATAACGTTCAGGATTAATGAATTACTGAATTGTACTGTAGCGGCACAAGCGTGTAAGTCTTCAGTTGATGTTAAAACTGGGGAGGTAATTATGCGATACTGCAACTCTTTCAGTATGTATATCGCAATGGCTACCTTCTTCCCGGAATTCCCAAAGTCGTATATTGGTGGATAATAATAATTTTGGAAATTGGGAAGTTTGGCTGGAATAACATTAAGCGACTGCAAATCAATATTTCACAATGATTCGATGCGAGAAAATGTTCCAGGTATGCGGAATTGGTGGAAATAGATCTACAATTCCACTGTAAAAATTTTATTTGTGATTGTTGGCGCATTTTCATTTTTGGCTAATCTGTTATTTTAAATTAATGGTTATTTGTTTGATAATCACGAAGACCTTGGTTTTCTGTGTACGAGAAAAATGACCAGAAAGAAAACATCAATTACTTAGACTACTAATTGGGGGAAAAGAAAAAAAAAAACTATGGGAAGAATTTCTAATAGAGATAAGAGTTAGATTCAGAACAGAAACAAATAACAAATAAATAAAACAATGGTATACACGCCTTCAAATGAGCAGAGAATATACTATAGACCGACTGAGTGCTGATCGTCTGACTAAATCCTAGCGTTTATATACACTTTCAACAAGAAAATTGTCAGAGATGACAAGGAAAAAAGTCCTGTGACACAAAACGTTGATAACTGTAGATCTATTAAAACATTTCATAAGGCAGCCACCACGGTTCACAGTTGTCAAAATGAAGGAACCGTCCTCGGGGGAATCTAGAGGCGTGTAGCCGTGAAGATCGTGATCCTGTTGTCCTCCTAGGGGTCTCCCAAAACATCTCGAATGTGTCTTCCAAGGTTCCCCGCCATAACGCTGCTTCCTCTGATAGTGGGGTGAATATTGTCGTGGAGTGTGTACGTGTGTGTGTGTGTGTGTGTGTGTGTGTGTGTGTGTGTGTGTGTGTGTGTGTGTGTGTGTGTGTACGTGTATGTGTGAGTGTGTACGTTGTGTGTGTGTGTGTACATGTGTGTGTATGTATGTATGTGTGTGTGTGTGTGTGTGGTGTGTGTGTGTGTGTGTGTGGTCTTTGATTTAATTTAGACAAAAAAAAAAAAAAAAAGTGAGGATACATGAGGAGTGAAGAGGATACTTGTAAATGGTTAATCATTATGAAAAATGAAATGAACCAGAAAACAACTGTGCCGAAGACAAGAAGGAAAAGGTCACAAATGACGTCATCACAATTAACGATTAAAATTGGCTAACCATAACATTGAACATGTGAAATAACGGCGTGTTAAAGATAATTCGCTATAGGACTTTTTGACAGGCTAACAAAATATTCATATGTTAAGGATGGTGAGGCAAATATGTCAGAAACTGTCTTCGTAGATAGTGTAGGAATATTCGTTTTACCCGAACGCATGAAAGAATATGATTATGTGTTATCTTCTTTCCGCACAAACACACTATGTTCCTGGTGGGTTTTGTTTTGACTGCATCAAGTTTCCACCTATACATAAGGGATTGTATAATTCTGCTGGCAGGAAACTGCTTAAGTGTTTTGCTAATTTCAAAGTTCATGTAACATTTTTATATTTTTCCTTTTTATCTTGAAAATGCTTCCATACATACGTGTCCACTAAGGTACAACACTCATGCAATGAGAGAGAAAGCTGTATATTATTTGAATCTGGTGAGCTCTTTGCCCCCCGTTTGGCAGCCCTATCAACCATATCATTATAATGAAAAGAACTATGAGATGGTATCCAGCAGAAAGTGATATCAATGCCTCTTAAGGATAAACTATGAATCAAGTGTGTGTGTGTGTGTATGTGTGTGTGCGTGTGTGTGTATGTGTGTGCGTGTGTGTGTATGTGCACAAGTGTGCATGTTTCCCTCTGTGTGTGTGTGTGTGTGTGTACGTGTGTGAGACAGAGACAGATAGACAAACAGAGAGAGAGAGAGAGAGAGACTAAACACAGACAACAGAGAAAAGCAACAACTTGCGTATGTGTGTGTGTGTGTGTGTGTGTATGTGTGTGTGTGTGTGTGTGTGTGTGTGTGTGTTGTGTATGTTGTATGTGTATGTGTGTGTATATGTGTATGTGAATGTGTGTGTGCGTGCGTGTGTGCATGAGTGTGTGTTTGCATGTGTGTGTATACGTGTTCGTGAAACAGGGAGACAGACAGACTGACAGACATACACAGAAAAACACAGACTCGAACGCAGACAGAGGAGGCTGGGATTGAACTCGAGATATCAGATCTGAAGTCCACGGCCCTATCAAACGCACAAGCCAGCCCGCATTACGAACCTGGACAGGCCCGAGGGTTGAGACCACAATCCCTGCACGGAGAGAGAGAGAGAGAGAGGGGGGGGGGGTGCAAGAGGAAGGGGGAGACAGAGAGATAGAAAGACAGACAATGACAATGACAATGACAATGATGCTTTATTTTCCAACGGTAAAAGCTATTGGCTAGAAGCCATTTTTCAAACTTGCCGTTGCTATTCTATACACATGACATTTGTTTACAGTAACAAGTACAGCTTAAGGAAAATATATGTTGAATACTAAAATTACGGTATGATAACATTACAATGAAATCAAGAAACGTACACAGTCAGCACTTAGGGATAGATAGAGAGAGAGAGAGAGAGGTAGATAGTATAGATAGATAGATAGACAGATGAGCAGGTAGATAAAGAAAGAAAGAAAGAAAGATAATGTTGATAGTGATAATAATAAAAATAAGACGAAGAAGAGGAGGAGGAGGAGAGAGGAAAACACAGTAAACAAAATAGTAATAAGATAAAACAAAATAGAATGAAATAGAGGGAGAAGAAACATTACATGTGAAAAAATTATAGAAGATAAATCAAGCGTCAAATAGACTAATGTTCTTACAATCAAATCAAAGAAGATGAAATCAATTTGCTGTCACTATTTTTACTGCGGCTATTCTGATTACACACAAAAAAATATTAACACTGTTACAACAATTACCACTACTACCGCTACTACTACTACTACTACTACTACTAAACCCAAAAATAATAAATGGAGGTAAAAAAAGAGCAGTTCAGAAGGATGATTAGAGGGGAAAAAAGAAGAAAAAAAAAAAAAAGGGGGGGGGGGGGGGAAGTAGCAAACATTGGGTCGATTGAAGGCATAAACACTAAAATTCTGTAGGAGACAGAAAATCAACAGATGATATGAAGTCAAATAGACAAATGTATAGATAAATAAATAAAGTAAATTTTACTTTCGACAATAGGAAATTACAGTAATGATAAACGCTTATGTATAATTGAAATATCATACATGTGTAAACAAATCAATAATTCATGTAATAAGACATAAATAAATCAAGAATAGTAACCATAATCAAGCGCCGTTTTTCTTGATAGGAGAAGAGAGATACAAGCATGATATGGATAACAGTTGGAGAAAAGTGACAAATACAGACAGCAGATAAGAACCAACCAAACAAACAGACAAAATGGCTAACAGATAAGATGGGCAAGCAAGCAAAGCAAAAAAACAAACAAACAAAATGAACAAAAGCAATGAGAAATAAAGAAGAAGCAAGAGAGAATCAAACACGTCATAGAGTCATCAACAAATCATCGCATATAATACAGAAAGAAATACTGGTTGGCTGTTTGAACTGTTAAAATATCAATAATGTTAAAAAAAAAAAATTTTAAATAAAAAAAATAAAAATAAAAACACGAATTATCATTGTGCACACACACACACACACACACACACACACACACACACACACACACACAACACATACACAACACACACACACACACACAACACACACACACATTGACTAGATTAGATGTTATAGGTTGAAAGGCAGCTGACGTTATTGTTGCTGAGGTAATCTACGACACTGACGTCAGGTATTTAAATAAAGTAACTTTGAAGGAAGAGAGTGATTGAGTGTTTGTGATATTTGGGGGGAGGGTGTTCCATAGTTGTGCACCAGAAAACGATAAACTACTTTTATATATGTCAATATTTGGACGGATAATTTTGAATTGATTTTGTCTTGAGTTTGAGTATGATCGCACATTCTGATTAAACAAATTGAGAAGATATTGCGGAACATTCCTTTTGATACTTTAAACATTGTGATACCTTTATTGAACATTAAATGTGACTTTAGAGGAAGGATTCCTAACTGTTTAAGTTCTTCATCTGTTGTTAAAGTGGGATCTGGCATAAGTTTTGCTGCCCTCCTATGTAAGGTGTTCAATTTTTTTAGATGAACTTCACATGAGCTATCCCACAATGTAGAGGCATAATCTATGTGCGACTTAATATGAGCATTATAAAATAATTGGCGTGTGTTTGTATCTGTTAGATATCTTAATTTGGACAGAATAAATAAGTTCTTGGAGATAATCCTGCATAAATAATCAATGTGGTTTTGCCAGGTAAGATTATGATCAATGAGAACTCCTAGTAGACGGTGTTCATGTATTTGTGCAATAGAATTACCTCTCAAAGACAGATTGAGTGACAGAGGGCCAAGCTGCCGTTTTTGGCGTGTGCATATAACTATACATTCAGTTTTCGTAGGGTTCAAAGCCATGGCGTTTTTAGTACACCAATCAGAGATTTCATTTAGGCTCTTTTGTAAACGTGTGTTTACAGTCGCTATGCTTGTGTCTTGTGTATGGATTGTTCCGTCGTCAGCGAACATATCACAGTGAACTGTGGGATCAGATATATGAAGTGGTAAGTCATTTATGAATACAGAAAACAGAATGGGTCCTAAGATTGATCCTTGAGGAACGCCACATTTCACATGACCCTCGGATGAATATGATCCATTAAGATGTACTTTTTGTTTGCGTTCATGAAAGTAGGAATTGAAAAATGAAACTGTTGAGTCGTTGGCAAGGTACGTTCGTAATTTAGCTAGTAAGATATCATGATCAACGAGATCAAAAGCCTTTTTAAAGTCTAGAAATACTGCTCCAGTTAATTTGCAGTCATTCATGGCTAATAACCAGGTGTCAGCAAGCCGTGTTAGGGCTGTATGACAAGAGTGGTTCTGACGGAAACCAGATTGCAGTGGGTGAAGAAGACTTTTGGTTTCAAGGTAGTCTGAAAGATGTTTGTGGATATGTTTTTCTAAAGGCTTTGACAGGACAGAGAGAAGAGAAATTGGCCTGTAATTAGTTATTTGTGAAAGATCTTTTGTTTTTGGTAAGGGTACAACTTTGGCCTGTTTTAGAGCTCTGGGGAATACGTTGTTTTTTATGCTGATGTTGTAAATATATGTAGGGCAGAGACAGTTTTAGTATTTTGGGACTGATTTCATCTGGTCCTGATGATTTTTTATTATTCATTTTACTTATATACATTCCAGTTTCATGGACTGCTATACTGGGAATACTAAATGAACTTGTATTATTGGTCCTCTCTTTGCAAAAGTTAATAAGATTTTCAGAAGGGACATATTGATCATAGTTAGAAATAGGACGGGTTAGTAATTCTGATACTGACAGAAAATGATCATTGAATTTGTTTGCTGTGAACCTGAGAGGCGTGCCTGGGAGCTTTTTCCCACTTCCCTTAATAACTAAGTTCATTGCTCTCCATAGTGATGATACATCTTTACTGTTTTTTACCAGTCGATCAAAGAGAGACTTCTTGCCTTGACGGACCATTGAGTTTACCTTATTACGCATCGTTTTGTTTGTATTCAATGAAGTGTTTTTCTTTCTTGAGTTTATCTCGTAATGACATCGCATTGATAATGTCTGTTGACAGCCATGGGGGCATTGTTGGATGCTTTACTCTTTTCCGTCGTAGTGGGGCATGTTTATTTAGGACAGTCATGAACAAGTTGTACCAAATGCCTAGGGCTTCATTAGGATCACTAGTACTAAACACACTACTGAACTCTACTCTACCAAGATCAGAGAGGACTGCATCCTCATCAAAGTGTTTGAAAGATCTATATGTTATCCATGTATGATTATTCTTTTTTATTTTTTGTACTTTGGCTGACCAGGTGCAGTTTACAGGTTGATGATCACTTATGCTTATATCACAGGGTCCCCCTCAGACCGTATTGTTAGACGGGTAAGTAAGGTTTGCGTAATGAAGATCACGCCATCCATGATTGGACTGGTTACTCAACATTTTCCACCGACCTAGTCCCCCTCAAACCGTATCGTTACACGGGTACGTAAGGTTTGCGTAATGAAGATCACGCCATCCATGATTTAACTGGTTACTCGGCGTTTTCCACCGATCTCTAAGGGGGGGGAGAATATTCAAGCCCTATCTTACACGGGTACGTAAGGTTTGCGTAATGAAGAGCACGCCATCCATGATTTAACTGGTTACTCAACATTTTCCACCGAGCAGGATCTAACGCTCACATTGGTTTTATCCAACTATAGAGGGTAGGTTATCTAGTACACAAAAGGTTTCAGCAAATACCAACGTCCAAGCGAAAAGTCCAGAAAGTTGAAAAACAACCAGGGCCGCCAGGTGCCAAAGATTGCTTGGTTATTCAAATTTCGATGTCCAATGAAAGACAGGTTAGCTATTCAAATTTCGATGTCCAATGACAGACAGATGGGAAGGTTTTGTGACAGAAACAACAGAAACGCACTGTATAAAAGCCAGAAAGTCAATCACTATAGGAATTCACCCATTCGATTGCCACCCAGGGTGGATCGGAGAACCTAGAGAGAACCTAGAGAGAGAGAACCTTGAGTCAGCCATTGAGTCAGGGAGCGAGAGACGTTTCAGCGTCCAAACTATCTTACAGGTATGTAATCCCACGTCTCATTTTATACTTTTGTTAGGGTAGGGATAGAAGTAGGTAGTATGTTTGATTTTCCACAAAGCAAAGAGTAGAGTAGGACATAAGAAAGTGTTCGGCATTCTAGTGATATGCAAGTTCTGATGATTTGTAGTGCATCTTAGGATTTTAGGAATATGAGGACCCAGGACAGTAGGAATGGTGAACCACGGTTATGCTGAAGTTGATTGATTAAATAAATACGTTGTAGTTATTAATTTATGTGTGGATTGCTTATGAGAATCATGCCTAGTGTGGTTAGTGTATTTCTTCTCGTCACTCTCCTTCCTTGTTGTGTGTGTGACTTCTGAGTAGAGAAACAATTCTTCATAAACATCCCAATTCATCTTCCCGTTATAGATGACACAATCCAACTATCCTTCTCGCGATATCCTTCCCGCGATACTTAAATCATCTACAGCTGCATTAATTATTGCCTCTGGTTTGTTTGTATAGATATGATCTAAGAGTGTTTCTGATGTTGCTGTGATTCTTGTTGGATCTTTGATTAATTGTTTTAGGCCAACAAGGGTGGTCGTTGACTGCCATGCGGGTTGTGGAGTGAGTAGGTCAAAATTAAAGTCACCTAACATTAGAATATCTGTATGTCGTTGACACAGTTTGTCCATCATCTTTAGAAAGTGGTCATGCCATTCGTATGTGCTCCTGGGATTTCTATATAAGATACCGATAAGTAAAGTGGAGTTGTTGCAGAAGGCTTTAGCTCCACCCAGATACATTCAACTTCTTTGGTTTCTAAGTCATAACGTCTGTTGGTCTTTTCGTTGAATAGCTCGGTGGATGTAAAGCGCAACTCCAGTTTCTCCTTGGAATGAGTGATCTCGCCTGATTACAGAATAGTCTGGGATTGCTATAGCTTCATCAGTAATATGAGGTGTTAGTCGTGTCTCGGTACACCGTACAAATGGTAATAATTTTGTTTGTGTAGGAACATGCACAGGTCTGATACTTTGTTTTGGAGATGATAGACATTAACATGACCAACACGCAGATCCTGTTTTTTTCGAATGAATGTGGTCATTGGTGATTTCAACACTGCGTCTGCACGCAGAAGTGAAATATATGAAGAGAGGGTAGAAAAATTGGTCTATACCTAATACAAAGTGTGAACAATGATAATTATACACTGATGAAAACAAAATGTAACAGTGCAGAGTCTGTTTTTTTCTTAACAGTTCAGCCAAGACTGACTACAGGTATACACACTGTCAGTCTCAGAGAAAAAAAAACAGAACAAAAAGATAAATAAGTAAAAATAAAATAAAATAAAAGCCACACTGAGGATATACTGAGCGTCTCTCGCAGTGCAATATTTGTATCCACCTAACACTGGGCACAGGCAGACACAGCTGTAGAAAATACAACAGTAATTAGCGGTATTAACACCACCCAAAACAAGTCAGTTTCAACCGTCGGTTGAACTGACCAAGTCAATCAAATAATTATGTCTGTAAATCTCAGTGTCAGTCTCATTCACAGTTATAGCAGAACACAGTATCAATGTAAATAAGTTGTTTCCAGGTAATACGCGACACCAACAAGGTGGAAATGGCAGCAGGTCACAACACAGCAGAAGCAATTGAATATTAAAAACGTGGAGAAGAGGTATAGAAAGATATTTAAAAGTAAGGAAGTAAACTAAATAGCTAAATAAATAAGTGAATAAACGAATAAACAAATAGGTAGAGAAATAATAATAATAAAAGAAGATTAATTCATAAAAGGTTTTAACACCTGCATTAATGCACTGATAATAGATGCAGGATCTACACAATTCTGTTGGGAAGTTATTGCTGTAGCACTTGGTCCCAGTTATGTTGAACTGCATGTGATTTAGGGTGTCTTGTAGGTATGCAGGGGAATTCAGCATGATACTGTGTGCTGTCCTGCTCTGCACTGACACCAGCGGGGACTGCAGGTGGGTGTTGTGGGTGGCTGGAGATAGACAGACAGAGAAAGAGAGAGATTGCTCTCTCCTGGTTCACTTCGTATTTATCAAACAGAAAACAAACTGTTCTCATCAATGGCACTTACTCTCAACCTGCATACCTGACCTGTGGTGTTCCACAAGGATCTGTCCTTGGCCCTGTTCTTTTCACTCTTTATACCTCCCCCCTGTCCACCATCATCAACTCCCACTCTATAAAACACCACTTCTATGCTGATGACACCCAACTTCAAGACAGTGACTCACCTGATAATATACAGCGCCTCTTGACTCGCACCACTGAGTGTTACTCGGACATTAAGAACTGGATGACGTTCAACAAACTTCAGCTTAATGACGACAAGACAGAAGCTATCCTCATTGGCACCCGTCAGAAACTTTCTCAGCTGCCTCCTCTTTCTCTCCCATTATGTAACACATCAGTCCCAATTTCTGATTCAGCTAAAATCCTTGGTGTCTGCATTGACTCTACCCTCTCCATGAAAACTTTGTTTCTCAAACTGCCAGATCTTGCTACTATCATCTCCATCGTATAAGCCTGATCAGGAAGTATCTCTCTGTCGAAACAACTGCAAAACTCGTTCTCTCCTTCATAATGTCTCGCATTGACTATTGCAATTCACTCCTGTCTGGTCTTCCTGCCTCCACCATTCACATCCTACAGCGCATTCAAAACAATGATGTACGCCTTGTACTCAAAAAGAAAAAAGCTGACCACATATCTCCTCTCCTGGCACAACTTCATTGGCTCCCTGTATCAAAGCGCATACAGTACAAACTAGACACCATGTGCTACAAAAGCCTCAATAACGCAGCCCCCGATTACCTGTCAAGCCTACTTGAGATCTATCTTCCCTCACGTACCCTCCGCTCTGCCTCCGATCCTCTGACTTTTCGCTTTCCACGCACTAAGCTCAATACCTATGGTCCACGAGCCTTCTCTGTTTCTGGTCCACTCTCCTGGAACAAACTTCCTCTCTCAGTCCGTCAGCAACCTACTTTTGTCTCCTTCAAGTCCGCTCTCAAAACTCACCTTTTCTCCTCTGCATAAAATCCTAACTTCACTCAACCCCCCACTGCAGCCTGTCTCCGCTCGGAGGAGAATCACTTTGTTATAATATATAATTGTATATGATATGCTCTCTATAATTTTCCATTGCTTTTATTCTTGCTTTTATTGCTTTTATTCTTTCTCCCCATTTATAGCCATGCGTGTGTGTGTGTGTGTGTGTGTGTGTGTGTGGTGTGTGTGGTGTTGCGTGTGGTGGTGTGCGTGCGTGCGTGCGTGCGTGCGTGCGTGCGTGCGTGCGTGCGTGTCTGTTTCAGCGCTTAGATTTGATTTTGTCGAGATTTTGCGCTATATAAATATTGTAATTATTATTATTATTAATTATTATTATTATAGAAGAGAGAGAGAGAAAGAACAGGACAGAGAAGAAAGAGGGGGAGAGAAGGAAAAGAGAGTGGAGAGACAGAGAGGGAGAGACGGGAGAGAGACAGGAGAGACACAGACAGAGAGAGAGTCAGAGAGAGTGAGACAGACAGACAGAGACACAGAGAGAGACAGAAAGAAAGGGGGAGAAAAGAGAGAAGAAGGGAGAGCGAGCGAGAGAGAAACAGAGACACAGAGAGACAGACAAGAACAGAGACAGACAGACACAGAAGGACAGACAGACAGACAGACACAGAGGTGAGAGAGAGGAGTGGGAGAGAGAGAGGGCAGACAGAAACAGAGAGGGACAATGAAGAGAGAGGAGACAGACAGACAGACACAGAAGGACAGACGTGCAAACACAGATGTGAGAGACAGAAGATTGGAGAGAGAGAGAGGGGGGGGGGTGGCAGACAGAAACAGAGAGGGGCAGAGAAGAGAGAAGAGGGGGAGAGAGACACAGACAGACAGACAGAGAGACAGAGGGAGAGGGATAGAAACAGAGACGGACAGACAGGGACAGAGACTGGCAGACAGAGAGAGACAGAGAAAGACGGATAGAGCAGGAAAAGAGTCAAAACTACACAAAGAGGTGAGAAACAGGAGGCGGGGAAGAGAGAGAGGGCAGGCAGAACAGAGAGGGACAGTGAGAGAGAGAGGAGAGAGACAGACAGACAGAGACAGACAGACAGAGACTTACAGACAGACAGAGAGTCAAAAGTACAAGCAGCAACTTGACACAAGGAACAACACACCAGTCACGAACACACCATCAAAAGAGTGACCCAACATCTCCAATCACACCACCACCCAGCACAGCATCAAACAACCTGTGTATAGCAGCTGCACGAGCCTGTGATTAAGTGAGTGGGCGGGTGACAAGCCTGACTGATTGATTTGATGGATTGATCGACTGACCGATCGATCGATCGATTGATTGATTGATTGATGATTGATTGATTGATTGAGTCAGTGAATGAGTGAGTGAGTGAGTGAGTGAGTGAGTGAGTCACTGATTCATTCATTCATTCATTCATTCATTCATTCATTCATTCATTATTATTTTATTCATCTTTCATTCATTTCTCTCTATCTAACTGTCTATCTATCTATATCTCTCTATCTATGTGTGATTTTATCAACTACAAATCCATCTATCTAGCTGTCTGTCTAGTGTATATCTGTCTAGTGTATCTATCTATGACAAGAGGTTGTGATTTTATTCATCTATCTATCTATCTGTCTGTCTATCTGTCTGTCTATCTATCTATCTATCTATTTCTCTGTCTGTCTGTCTGCCTATCTATCTGTCTGTCTTTCTATCTATCTATCTATCTATCTGTCTGTCTTTCTATCTATCTATCTATCTATCTATCTGTCTGTCTGTCTTTCTATCTATCTATCTATCTATCTATCTGTCTGTCTTTCTATCTATCTATCTATCTTATCTATCTATCTGTCTTCTTTCTATCTATCTATCTATCTGTCTGTCTTTCTATCTATCTATCTATCTATCTCTATCTATCTATCTATATGTCTGTCTTTCTATCTATCTATCTATCTGTCGACTGTCTGTCTATCTGTCTGTCTGTCTATCTATCTATCTATCTAACTATCTATCTATCTATCTATCCATCCATCTATCTATCCATCCAGCTATCTGTCTATCTATCAATCTATCTATCTACGACAAGAGTGATTGATTCTATTTATTCATTTATTCATGGACACGGCTCCACATATTCCCGCACCAGATCCACTGGGGACCAAGGCTACGCTGTAGCGACATGGTAGCAGATACATTGGGAACGTACAACATGTCGCTAAGGCTACTGGGTATTACAAAAAACTCATGCCTCACGCCTCACGCCTCACGCCTCACGCCTCATGCTTCATGCCTCACATTTCATGCACTGGGCCACAGGAGCTAACGCCTCACTGCTCACGCGTCTGTTTTGTGTTGACGGTATCACAGGGTCCCCTAAGACCGTATTGTTAGACGGGCAAGTAAGGTTTGCGTAATGAAGATCACGCCATCCATGACTGGACTGGTTACTCAACATTTTCCACCGACCTTGACCCCTCAGACCGTATCGTTAGATTTGATTTTATCAAGATTTTGCGCTATATAAATAAAATATTGTATTGTATTGTATTGTATTGTATTGTATTGTATTGTACGTAAGGTTTGCGTAATGAAGATCACGCCATCCATGATTTAACTGGTTACTCGGCGTTTTCCACCGACCTCTAGGGGGGGGGGGTTTGTGACAGAAAGAATAGAAACGCACTGTATAAAAGCCAGAAAGTCAATCACTATAGGATTCGCAGGCCCCAATAGCTCAGTTGGTTTGAGCGTTGGATTCACATGCTAATGGTTGAGGGTTCGAATCCCGGGGTGCGCTACATTAAAACTGGCCTTCTCACTGTCCCATCTTTGCGGGCCTCGATAGCTCAGTTGGTTTGAGCGTCGGATTCACATGCTAATGGTTGTGGGTTCGAATCCCGGGGTGCGCTACATTAAAACTGGCCTTCTCACTGTCCCATCTTAACATCACTGTTGTTCTGGCGGTGGAGTCAGTATAGGATTAGATAAGTCCCCCTTCCCCCACTTCCCTGGGATGGTTATCCCCGTCTGCCATATCACCTGAGGTGGGTGTAAACGTAAAAACTGAACCAAACCAACCAACCACTATAGGATTCACCCATTCGATTGCCACCCAGGGTGGATCAGAGAACCTAAAGAGAAAACCTAGAGAGAGAGAATCTTGAGTCAGCCATTGAGTCAGTGAGCGAGAGACATTTCAGCGTCCAAACTATCTTACAGGTATGTAATCCCACGTCTCATTTTATACTTTTGTTAGGGTAGGGATAGGAATAGGTAGTATATTTGATTTTCCATGAAGCAAAGAGAGAGGGAATAGAGTAGGACATAAGAAAGTGTTCAGCATTCTAGTGATATGCAAGTTCTGATGATTCGTAGTGCATCTTAGGATTTTAGGAATATTAGGACCCAGGACAGTAGGAATGGTGAATCACGCTTATGCTGAAGTTGATTGATTAAATAAATACGTCGTAGTTATTAATCTATGTGTGGACTGCTTATGAGAATCATGCCTAGTGTGGTTAGTGCATTTCTTCTCGTCACTCTCTTTCCTTGTTGTGTGTGTGGCTTCTAAATAGAGAAACACTTCGTCATATACATCCCCAATTCATCTTCCTGTTATAGATGACATCACACCAAAAATCCTTCTCGCGATACAGGATACAAATAATCCTTCTTGCGATAACGGTGCCAGAATACAGTGCTGTTTGCTCAATTGATCAGAGACAATATTCGTGGTTTGTTTCTTTTTCCGAAGATGGATTCTTCCGACAAAGAAGACCTGATTTTGCTCTTGCTCAGGAGGAGGAAGCGAAAGAGATGGTGCCAAGAACATTTCTTCCTTACAGAATCACGAGGAGAATTCCATACATTCCACCATCTCCTTAACTTTGGGTTCGTTCAGAATCTTCGCCAAGTCTTCCCAAACTTGTGGGTTTTTTTTTCATCTTTGTCCTTGTAGTCAGGCACACACGGATTCCAGAAGAGGGGCCTTGCCCGGACCAACTCGATCAAGTTTTCTTTGTACTCATCCATCCTGCTTGTGAGGAGAACTGAAATGGTCAATGGTAACCAGGAACTTCAACTTCACGCACTGAAAAATGTGGACAGTCCCACTTCTCCGCTCACGCGTGAACCGTGAACCATGAGGCATGAAGCGTGAGTGGAGTTGCATGGCCCTGCGCAACAGAGACCTCGTCTGTTCATTTTTCTATTCACACGTGTGGCGTGAAGCATGAGGCGTGAGTTTCTATGGCCCAGCAGTCATATCGAAGCCTCCCGCCCTGCCGTAGACAGATGCCTATTATCTCCCTGCAACATCTCGCAGTACAGGCAGAAGGAAAAGGTAGATAAAAAAAGATTTATTTATCTTTTGAGTCTTTATCTACATATCCTGCTGCCTACGGCACATCACTCTCTTTCCTCACAAACAACTGCACATTTCGTTCCCCTTATATAAGACCGAATTCGTAATTCGGTATTGAAAAAAATAACAGTCCTCTTAAATGAAATTCATGACACCAGAAAAATCCCCGAAGATGTATCAAAATCAATTTTCATTGCACTTTCGAGGACAAGAAACAGAATCAAAAGATAAATAGCAGAAGAACAGTGTGGATTTGTGGAAGGGAAAGGAACTATCAATGCCATATACATCCTAGGAACTATCAGAGAGAGGTCAGTCGAGTTGAATAAGGATTTATATTTATGCTTTGTTGATTATAGGCCTACTAAGGCTTTCGATCGAGTAAGACATGAAGAATTGATCAGCCAACTAGAAAGACTTAATATTGATGGAAAAAAATCTACAAATAATCGGAAATATGTATTGAGAACAAACAGCAGCAAAATTCTGACAACATCGATCTTCTACGCAACCCACTCTGTTCCAATTATTCTTTTTATTTCTTCTCTTTTCTCTTCTTTTTTCATTCGCTCTTTTCTTTCTTTCTTTCTTTCATTTTTTCTTTCTATCTTTCCTTCCTTCTTTCTTTTTCTTCTTTTTTCTTTCTTTTTCTCTCTTTCTTTCTTCCTTCTTTCTTTTTCTTTCCTTGTCTTTATTTCTTTCTTCTTTCTTTCTCTTCTTCCTTCTTTCTTTTTTTTCTTTTTTTCTTTTGTTTATCTGTCTGTTTACTTGTATGTATATATCCATTTCACGTCAATAACAGTCGACGATAATCTGCGACAAGGTTCTGAAGATATCGCACGACTTATCTTGTCTATCTTCAAGACCAGCCTGATTTGTTTATTGATTTAGTTACGTTATACATTCGCTTGTGTATTATTCTCTGCTGCCTGGCTTGCATGCTTCTTCTGTCACAAGCCTCCAGTGTAGTCAGAATTCTGCGGCCCATTTTGCCCTTCGTAAAAGGAGGCATGATCATATCACTCACTCCCTTGCTTCATTTTCTCCTCTGGTTGCCTGTTTCTCAAAGAATTCCATACAAAATCAATACATTATGCTACAGTTGTATCAATGGTACTGCAGCTGTTTTATCTTTGAGACCACCTCCGTCTGTACACTTCTGCATGACTTCTCTGTTTTGCTTCTCATACCAGTTGTTTAGGAATTCCTCTATTAAGGTATTCCAGTGTCGGTCGTCGCTCGTGTGTGTGTGTGTGTGTGTGTGTGTGTGTGTGTGTGTGTGTGTGTGTGTGTGTAGCAATGCCGTGCGAACCGAAACGCGACGTCAAATTTGTGGTACCAAAAACTGGGCAAAAACGGGAGCCGGCCGCAAAACTGGGGGGTCTTCAGTTCAATCAAGTATTACTGCCTCTTTAAGCGGTGTTTCATCCTTATTTTTTTTTTCTTATATGAATCAGAAATGAATAAAGATTGAATGATTGCCATTTTATGTACTTACAGCGAAAATGGAATTAGTTATTTGATGAGAAAGTCGAAAATCCGCGTTTCGGGCGTAATCGCGGATATGGTATGCGTTTAGAATTGAAGTTTGTTTGGTGTGCTTCACTATTTCGGTCGGTACGGCTATATTTGTGAACCAATCACATTGTAATTTTGCAGCCAATGAGAATCAATGTAACAAAATGATATATCCCGACGAGAGCTATGTGTGCCAGTTTCGAACCGAGATCGACGCTTCCAAAGTTTTGCTTTTTTTCATCGGAAAAGTTTGCAGGCAAGTCGCCATTTTTGGAACTTCTCGTCGGCGGGATTCGATTTTGCATACTTTTTTCTATGTGCATATGTAATATGAAATCAATTTGAGGTAAAATACGGCCAAACTTTTTACATGAGGATCTGTTCCAGATCAGTAGCAAAACAACGTCGGAATGTGCCGACGCCATAGGCCTACTACCGGCGTAACAGAACGCTGTACAAGTTTCAGCTCGGCAAGTTTTACGTTGTCGGACAAAGACTAGATCTAGCAATCAACAGATCAAGTTCTGTTTTATCTGTGACATTGTATTTTTGAAGAAAAGGACAACTGCGTTTGAACTCGATTCGGAGTTGTCAGCCGAAGCTAGGTTCGTCAACCATTTCCTCCCCGAGATCATGCTATTTGTATGTCGCAGTGTAGATCTGCTCACCCCACGACGGGCGAGCTTACTACTAAAAATACTATGTGCTCGACGTGCTTCGCCGGGCCGTGGAAAATGGGTTTGCCCAAACAGAGGGGTGCGCATACCCGTCTCCCCAACTCTCTCTCTCTCTCTCTCTCTCTCTCTCTCTCTCTCTCTCTCTCTCTCTCTCTCTCTCTCAAATAAATGAATGAATGAATAAGTCTAAATATATTTTTTTTTCAAATCAACAAACAATTCTGTGCAAGTTATTGTACTTTCCTTGACATGAATCTCTCTCTCTCTCTCTCTCTCTCTCTCTCTCTCTCTCTCTCTCTCTCTCTCTCTCTCTCTCTCTCTTCAGAGAACAAGAAATGAATAAATAAGTAAATAGGCCACAATACATTCATATCCAAGTTGTTAACAGGCATGATCCTCTCTCTCTCTCTCTCTCTCTCTCTTCTCTCTCTCTCTCCATCTCTCTCTCTCTCTGACAACACTCTCTCTCTCTCTCTCTGACAACACGCACACACACTAACACACACAGAGATTTAGAATGTCACAAAACAAAATCTTCTGTTCATTGTTATAATATTCTTCATTTAGGTTTTGAAACTGAATAGAAGGCTATGAGTTGTATTATTTGTAAAGTAGGCCATCCATTAGCTTATGTAGTTGTTTCAATTTGTAGTCAATATCTGAAAAGGATATGCCTATTGTCATTAATTTGTTTTAAAGGGAAGATTGCATCTTATTTAATAGTAGCCTGTTGTTATTGATTTGTATTAAAGGGCAAGAGTACACCGGAAATACTTAGCAGGATTGCTCTGCTTTGGTGGATTTTTACAAGTAATATGCTAAAAATCAAATTCGCGAGTTTGGGCTTAATGTTAAAGTAATGTTAATGTGAAGACTATGCATTATGGTTTCCTTTCCTTTCCAATCTCTCAATGAATAGTATCTATTATGCAGAAATTCATATATTTTTCTATTGTAGGAGTTAAGTGACCTGTTCCTGAATGGTGAGTGGTCCCATATCCTTCCTGAAGTTTTCTTTGGACGCTGGCTGTGCTAAGTGTTCGGGGACTTGACTCATCCACAGACAGTTTAGTCTATTTTTTAAAGACTGATGTATAAAATAAAAATCAAATGTAACGTACATAAATCTTGTCTGTTATGTTTTTCTCTGTGTGTGTATATATGTGTATGTGTGTTATGTGTGTGTGCATGTGTATGTGTGTGTGTTTTGTTTTTAGTAGAATTTTGATCGGATGATATTTTTGGACAGACTGCAGCATAAAAGCATGCAGTAATTTTTAATATTTCAATTATTTAAGTGATTCCAGAAGTCATTGATTCTCAGATGTCCTTTTATATGTACAGAAACTGATGAAATATTAAAAGGTATTCATAAGACTACTGAAGTAGCGAGTCGTGACTTTTTTGGTTTAATTTGTAGTAATAAGACACTTGAACGATGAGCAAAATGATTTTATATCTATCTCTTGAAATTTATTGTTTTGTTTCTAGCTTCATTTTTGTCTGTTATTAATACAATATGGGCAATTATTAATGAAACACTGATAAAACATCCAAAATATCACATGTTTCCTGTAATAAGACAAAAATGGCTCGTCACAGAGTTCCAATAATGGTTTTATTCAATTCGGCACGCCAAAATACATCAACGACCAAAATTTCATGACTTTTGGTGCGGTCTGTCTCTCACAATTACAAAATAAATGTCATTTCCAGCAAAATCAGCATACCATGCCATTTGATGAGTTTGTTCTGTGACACTTGTCCTTCTTTGTCCCACTAAAACGTGGTACCAAAATTTAAGAAATTTTTTACGCTTCAAATTGGAATATCTCATGAACTATTAGTCCGATTTGAAAAATTTAAACTGCTTTTTACTCAGAATAACAATATCTTCAAAACCATATAAATTTTTTAACTCAAAACCCAATTTCAATTTTTCGTGCGGCATTGCTAGTGTGTGTGTGTGTGTGTGTGTGTGGTGTGTGTGTGTGTGTGTGTGTGTGTGTGTGTGTGTGTGTGTGTGTGTGTGTGTGTGTTGTGTTCGTTCGTTCTTTAATTTAACGTCTTTTCACTATAAGTGATATTAGACGGGGCGTGTGTTGTGTGTGTGTGGGAGTGTGTGTGTGTGTGTGTGTGTGTGTGTGTGTGTGTGTGTGTGTGTGTATGTGTGTGCGTGTGTATGTGTGTGTGTATGTGCATGTGCGTGCGTGCGTGTGTGTGTATGTGTGTGTGTCTGTGTGTGTGTGCGTGTGTATGTGTGTGCATGTGTGTGTGTATGTGCGTGTGCATGTGCGTGCGTGTGTGTATGTGTGTCTGTGTGTGTGTGCGTGCGTGTGTGTATGTGGTGTGTGTGTATGTGTGTCTGATCCATACAACTGGAACGAGCTTCCCCTCTCCATTCAACAATCACATATTGTATTCTTTCATACAAGTCCCACTTGAAGACTCCTTTTCGTCAAGCAGCGATTTCCCCCCTTGTATATACCCACTCCTTCGTTCTGTCCTACCCCCCCCCTCCCTTCCCCAGTTTGAGTGTATTTTGTGCCCTTGACTTTTGGTCAATGTGAGTGAAGTGTGGTTGAGAGTGCGCGCTTTGATTTGATTTCTCTATCAAGATTTAGCACCGCATAAATGTCGTTATCATGATCAGTTTTGAGCATGTTGCGGGCCCCAGTAGCTCAGTTGGTTTGAGCGTCAGATTCACATGCTAACGGTTGTGGGTTCGAATCCCGGGGTGCGCTACATTAAAACTGGCCTTCTCACTGTCCCATCTTAACATCATTGTTGTTCTGGTGGTGTCAGTATAGGATTAGATAAGTCCTCCTTCCCCCTTCCCCCACATTCCCTGAGGTGGGTGTCGACGTAAAACTGAACCAAATCAATCAATCAATCAGTTTTGGTCAAAGTGAGTGAATGCTTCGGTGAATGTTGAGAATGTGCGCTTTGAGTTGATTTCTGTATCAAGATTTGGCACCGTATAAATGTCGTTATCATAATCAGTATTGTTATATCTCTATCCATTTTGTTTGGTCAAAAACAAACAGACAAACAAACAAAACAAACACACAGGAAGCTGGTGGGCAGGATGAGGGAGTCAGATGGTTAAGTTTTCGTTTTGTTAGCATGGTTGACAAGGAGGATGCTGGTGGACAAAGTGCAGGAGTCAAAAGGTTAACATTTTGCTTTGCTAGCATAGTTGACAATGCAAGATAACGGTGGACACGATGCGGAAGTCAAAGGGTCAATGGTTTAACTTTGTACACAGACCACTCCTCTTTTGGTGAAGGCCGACTTTGCTGCAAACAGTCCCTGACTCACGTGTGGCTCTCTTCATGAGGTTATTGATCGGCCCGCCTCGGCGGTTTTGTCATTAGCCCTAGACCAGCCAGCGGGGGGGGGGGGGGGGGGGGGGGGGACTAGGATGAAGTGCCATGTTACTGATGAATGTCAGCACACAGTGCCATGTTACTGATGAATGTCAGCACACAGTGCCATGTTACTGATGAATGTCAGCACAGTGCCATGTTACTGATGAATGTCAGCACACAGTGCCATGTTACTGATGAATGTCAGCACACAGTGCCATGTTACTGATGAGTGACTCAGTGTCAGCACACAGTGCCATGTTACTGATGAATGTCAGCACACAGTGCCATGTTACTGATGAATGTCAGCACATAGTGCCATGTTACTGATGAGTGACTCAGTGTCAGCACAGTGCCATGTTACTGATGAATGTCAGCACACAGTGCCATGTTACTGATGAATGTCAGCACACAGTGCCATGTTACTGATGAATGTCAGCACACAGTGCCATGTTACTGATGAATGTCAGCACACAGTGCCATGTTACTGATGAGTGTCAGCACAAGTGCCATGTTACTGATGAATGTCAGCACACAGTGCCATGTTACTGATGAATGTCAGCACACAGTGCATGTTACTGATGAGTGACTCAGTGTCAGCACACAGTGCCATGTTACTGATGAGTGACTCAGTGTCAGCACAGACTGCCATGTTACTGATGAGTGACTCAGTGTCAGCACAGATTGCCATGTTACTGATGAGTGACTCGGTGTCAGCACAGACTGCCATGTTAGTGATGAGTGACTCAGTGTCACCACAGAGTGCCATGTTACTGATGAGTGACTCAGTGTCAGCACAGAGTGCCATGTTACTGATGAGTGACTCAGTGTCAGCACAGAGTGCCATGTTACTGATGAGTGACTCAGTGTCAGCACAGACTGCCATTTTGCTGATGAGTGACTCAGTGTCAGCACAGACTGCCATGTTACTGATGAGTGACTCAGTGTCAGCACAAAGTGCCATGTTACTGATGAATGTCAGCACACAGTGCCATGTTACTGATGAATGTCAGCACACAGTGCATGTTACTGATGAATGTCAGCACACAGTGCCATGTTAGTGATGAGTGACTCAGTGTCAGCTACAGTGCCATGTTACTGATGAATGTCAGCACACAGTGCCATGTTACTGATGAATGTCAGCACACAGTGCCATGTTACTGATGAGTGACTCAGTGTCAGCACACAGTGCCATGTTACTGATGAATGTCAGCACACAGTGCATGTTACTGATGAATGTCAGCACACAGTGCCATGTTACTGATGAGTGACTCAGTGTCAGCACACAGTGCCATGTTACTGATGATGTCAGCACACAGTGCCATGTTACTGATGAATGTCAGCACACAGTGCCATGTTACTGATGAATGTCAGCACACAGTGCCATGTTACTGATGAATGTCAGCACACAGTGCCATGTTACTGATGATGACTCAGTGTCAGCACACAGTGCCATGTTACTGATGAATGTCAGCACACAGTGCCATGTTACTGATGAATGTCAGCACATAGTGCCATGTTACTGATGAGTGACTCATGTCAGCACAGTGCCATGTTACTGATGAATGTCAGCACACAGTGCCATGTTACTGATGAATGTCAGCACACAGTGCCATGTTACTGATGAATGTCAGCACACAGTGCCATGTTACTGATGAATGTCAGCACACAGTGCCATGTTACTGATGAGTGTCAGCACACAGTGCCATGTTACTGATGAATGTCAGCACACAGTGCCATGTTACTGATGAATGTCAGCACACAGTGCATGTTACTGATGAGTGACTCAGTGTCAGCACACAGTGCCATGTTACTGATGAGTGACTCAGTGTCAGCACAGACTGCCATGTTACTGATGAGTGACTCAGTGTCAGCACAGATTGCCATGTTACTGATGAGTGACTCGGTGTCAGCACAGACTGCCATGTTAGTGATGAGTGACTCAGTGTCACCACAGAGTGCCATGTTACTGATGAGTGACTCAGTGTCAGCACAGAGTGCCATGTTACTGATGAGTGACTCAGTGTCAGCACAGAGTGCCATGTTACTGATGAGTGACTCAGTGTCAGCACAGACTGCCATTTTGCTGATGAGTGACTCAGTGTCAGCACAGACTGCCATGTCACTGATGAGTGGCTCAGTGTCAGCACAGACTGCCATGTTACTGATGAGTGACTCAGTGTCAGCACAGACTGCCATGTTACTGATGAGTGACTCAGTGTCAGCACAGACTGCCATGTTACTGATGAGTGACTCAGTGTTACCAATGTCCCTGCCTCTCGCTGTCAGTATGCAGGCTGTGACCAGAGAGCATTATTATTGTTTTTGTTATTATTTTGTTTAACCCTTTGACCCCTGCACCCTGTCCACCAGCATCCTCCTTTGTCAATCATGCTAGCAAAGGAAAAAACTGAACCCTTTGACTCCCTCACCCTATCCACCATCTTCCCTTTGACTCCCGCACCCTGCACTGTCAACCATGCTAACGAAGCAAAAACTAAACCCTTTGACTTCCTCACCCTATCCACCAGCTTCCTGCAGGCGGGGTTAGGGTGAAGGAGTCAAAGGTCCAGTTTTTGCGGTTGGTGGAAAGAGTGCAGCACTCAAAACGTTAAAGCCCAGCCGACTGCATAAAGCCATATCAAGGCTGTAATAACCGTTTCAAAACATAAAATATTTCAGCAGGACAACAACAACAACAACAAAGAAAGAAAAAGAAAAAAAAAGAAAAGAAGGAAAAGAAAACTAAGTATACACATCAATGCATTCGCGCACACAATCCAAGGAGATGCCCCTGGCGTTGACCACTCCGTCCAATATATCACACAGGGGATTTTAAAAAAACACACACCTGAATACAAATTTAAACGTAACTATGGACTTTAAAAAGGCGGGCCTAAATTACCTAAAATTGCTTCCGCATATCTCATTTCCCTTGAGTCAAAAATGCACTTAACACACGCACCCAATTATCAATCTTAAGAGAAAGTACGCAAGGCTTAATCGAACACATACAGGTGAATAGACCAGCAAGGTATAAAAAAAATGATAGGAATAAATGACAGAAAGCAAAAAACAAGACAGAAACAAATGCCATCTTCTATCGTAACAAATGCCATCTTCTATCGTAACAAATGCCATCTGGATCATAACAAATGCCATCTTCTATCGTAGCAGATGCCATCTAGATTGTAACAAATCAATCTCCTTGATCGTAACAAATGCCATCTGGATCATAACAAATGCCATCTTCTATCGTAGCAGATGCCATCTAGATTGTAACAACTCAATCTCCTTGATCGTAACAAATGCCATCTGGATCTAACAAATGTCATCTAGTTCGTAACAAATGCTATCTCCTATCGTAACAAACACCATTTAGATTCTTAGAAATGTCATCTCCTACATCATAACAAATGTCATCTCCTCGGTCGTAACAAATGCCATCTCCTATATCGTAACAAATGCCATTTCCTAAACCGTAACAAATGCCATTTCCTAAATCGTGACAAATGCCATTTCCTAAACCGTAACAAATGCCATTTCCTAAATCGTGACAAATGCCATTTCCTAAACCGTAACAAACTCCATCTCCTAAATCGTAACAAATTCCATCTGGATCGTAACAAATGCCATATCCTATCGTAACAAATGCCATCTCCCTAAATCGTAACAAACGCCATCTAGATTGTAGCAAATCCATCTCCTCAATCGTAACAAATATCATCTCCAAGGTCATAACAAACGGCAGATGGCCAAGTGGCCACGAAAATGTCCCAGGGGGGGTGGATCTGACGGGTACAGGGACAGAGCTTTTCCCCAATTGCCAGGTCAAGTATGCGAAGATCTGCTTACGCCTGCATCCTCTTAGCGTGTCCATGCATACAGAACATGAAGCGTTATTATAAACGACCTTGTAGAGCATTTCTCTCCACGCTCGCTACTTGGACTCAATGCGCATTGGTTCGGTTCAGTTCAGTGTTTACATCAGTACCCACCTCAGGGATATGGCCGATGAGGATAACCATCCCTGGAAAGTGGGGGATGGGGGTGGTTATCTTATCCTATATTGACACCACCAGAACAACCATAATGTTAAGATGAGACACAGTCAGAAGGCCAGTTTTAATGTAGCGCACCCTGGGATTCGAACCCACAACCATAAGTATGTGAATCCGACGCTCAAACCAACTGAGCTACTGGGGCCCACTGTCACTGCGCATCACACATGATCAGACTTTTAAGGGGAAGCTATTGCGCAAGCAGATGAAATTCCACCTCGTTGTTTCACCATCTCTTTTGCGGGGGCCCCAGTAGCTCCGTCGGTTTGAGCGTCGGATTCACTATGCTAATGGTTGTGGGTTCGAATTCCGGGGTGCGCTAAAATAACACTGGCCTTCTCATTGTCCCATCTTAACATCATTGTTGTTCTGGTGGTGTTGTATAGGATTAGATAGGTCCCCCTTCTCCCACTTCCCTGGAATGGTTATCCCTGTCGGCCAAATATATATATTGCCTGAGGTGGGGGTGTCGACGTAAAAACTGAACCAAATCAATCAATCAAAGCTGCCTATACTCCACCTCGTTGTTTCATAATCTCTGTTGCGGGGCCCCAGTTGGTTTGAGCGTCGGATTCACTACGCTAATGGTTGTGGGTTCGAATCCCGGGGTGCGCTACGATAACACTGGCCTTCTCACTGTCCCATCTTAACGTCATTGTTGTTCTGGTGGTGTCAGTATAGGATTAGATTGTCCCATCTTAACGTCATTGTTGTTCTGGTGGTGTCAGTATAGGATTAGATTAAGTCCCCCTTCCCCAATTCCCCGTCGGCCGTGTCACCTGAGGTGGGTGTCGATGTCAAAACTGAACTATACAATCTCTGTTTTCGGTGAGAGTGCCTGCTGGGTGTTATCATGCTTCCGTAAGCCACCGAACATTTATATGACTCATAGGATCTTTCAAGTGCATAGTTTTTGTTGTTGTTGTTGTTTTTGTTGTTATTGTTTTTTCAAAGCCCAGCTGACTGCACAGAGCCATGTCAGGGCTATAATCGTTTCAAAACATACAAAACTTCAACAGAACAAAAAATGAAAAAAAAAAACATTAAGTACACATATCAATGCACTCGCGCACACAATCCAAGGACACGCCCCTAGCGCTGACCACTCCGTCCAACCCATCGCACAGGGGATTCAAAAAACACACCTGAATATAGATTTAAAACATACCCAAGGACACCAAAACATATATATCTAAAACAGGCCTAAAGTACCTAAAATTGCTTCCGCATATCTCACCTCCCTAGAGCCAAAAATTCATTCAATAATATCTACCCAATTATCAATCCAAAGAAAAAGTACGTAAGACTTTATCGAACACATACAGCTGAATGGACCAGCGAGGCAGAAAATGATGGGAAGAAATGAGTTGAAACGCTAAGTTTAAGATTTTGTAAATACTGTTGTATATGCTGTTTTCAACGAAATATACCGACACAGCTGAGTATACCGATAGGGCGATTATATATTGTCATTGTTACTGTCACTGTCACTGTCATCTGTTGTTAAAAGCCCAGCCGACTGCGCAGAGCCATATCTGGAGCTATGATCAAAACATACACGACATCGCCCTAGGGAAAAAAAAAACACCCGGAAAAGAAAAATAAGAACACACATCAATGCGTTCGTGCATTTAATCTAAGGATATGCTCTTGAGGTTGACCATCCGCCCAATGTCCATCACCAGAAAAAAGACTTCAAAAACCAAATCTCAATGCAAAAAGACATTTAAAACACCTACAAAAACTGGCACAAATTACTTAAAATTGCTTTCGCACATCACATTCCCTTAGAGCCAAAAACGCAGTTAGGAAATGCACTCAATTATCAATCCTAACAGTACGCAAGGTTTTACTGAATACATGTATACAAGTGAATGAACCAGCGAGGCAGAAGATGATAGGAAAAGAAACAAGAAACAATGGGGCAAAGCAGAAAGGAAAAGAGAGGCAAAAAGAAGGCGTTTCTAGTACAGAATTTCCAGAAGGTGGGGATATAATTTACACCGAAAGAGCCCCCAGCAGCCCCACGGGGAAGCATGATGATAGATATGGTGGGAGTAAAGCTGAGTGTTCATGGCGGTGCTGTGTTGGCCTTTTGACTTCACGAGAGAAGCGTGAGATAAACCTGCAGATCAGGTTTGACACGACCTCCCAGACACGGTTATGATGGTAGTGTGTTTGAGCCAGACTTTCCGCAGCAAACCAGTAGCGTATCTTTCGATGAAATCTTGCCAAAATACTCCCTAATTTTCTGACATCTGTTTTTCTTCAAGTTTTCGGGCCAACAACCATTTTCTACACCCCATACCCCCACTCCCCCACTCCACCTCCTTCAGCGCCTGCCCCGCCTGATCAGCATTTGTGTTCTCTGTGCGTCTAGGAAACCTTCGTTCCACAAGCAGAGGCTGGACAACTCCGACAAGCAAGTGAAGGTCGAATCCACCGATCCCTCTCTCCCCCATGTGCCTCCCAACTTAACATAACCTTATGATGTGCGTCATGAGTTCCACTCACCCAGGCAGAATCCAAGTCCAAGAGACTTCATGTTGAATTCGTTCGTTTTCTTCTGTAACAAGCAAACGCCAAACACTGACACTAATAACTGGTTCTCACCAACCACGCAGAGCAGTAGGCCTAACGCGATTTGCTCCGATGTTTATATCTTCCAGGCTGATTCTATGCAATGTAGGCTAACACGTAGGCCTAGTGAGCCAGCCAGTGGCAGCGAGTCTGCGCGTGCTGTAGCAAGGCGCGTGAAGTGGGACATTAATTGGTCATACCGGTATTAACTGGTAAATAAAGGAATGGTTCACACTCACGCCACTATACCACCACACAAGTACAAAAGTCGTAAGATTCTAAAATACACCAATAACAAGAGGCTGATAAATAGGACCACTTGCATTGAAAGATGTCAGTTTACACACAGACTAACGTCATGGCTGATGCTTCTTGTTTATACGATCAGTGTTAGTGTTAAAATGTTTGTGCTATCTTCACTCTTGGGGACATCGGAGGCTCTTTCAGTCTAAACAGTGTCCCCACCTTCTTGAAATTCTGTGCTAGGAATTTCATCTTTTCTGTCACTCTCTTTGTTTCTGCCTTGCTCCTTTGTTTTCTGTCATTTCTTCCCATCATTTTCTGCCTTGTTGGTCCATTCACCTGTATGTGTTCGATAAAGTCTTAGGATTGATAATTGGGTCCATGTATCGAGTGCATTTTTGGCTCTAGGGAAATGAGATGTGCTGAAACAATGTTAGGTGATTTAAGCCCGTTTTTATATATGCTTTAGTGTCTTTGTGTGATAACTTGGGGGGGAGTGGTCAACACCACGGGCATCTCCTTAGATTATGTGCTCAAATGCACTGAAATGTGTACTTAATTTTCTTTTCCTTTTTTTCCTGTTGAGGTATTGTGTATGTTTTGAAAAGGTTATAGCCCTGATATGACACTATGCAGCCGGCTGGGCTTTAAACAAAAACAACAATAATAATCTGTTATCTGAGACTTCCAAAGTACTTATCTACACGCTCAACTATCACATCTTTAATAGACAAATTAAGAATTACAGTAGGAAACGTTGTAAAGTTTATTGACTGCTGTCTTGTCTTGGAAACATTGAGGCAAGGATGGTTTTCATCGATCAGAACGTGAACCTTTCAGCCTCCTTGAAGTAAGTGCTGTCATAGTCGGATCAAAGGCCCTACAATGGCTGAATAAGTCTGCAACTCCTGTGTTATAGGAATACAAAAAAAAATAGTAGAAGTGTTAGTATAAAGGATGAACAGAACAGGGGGTAGGACTGTACCTTGTGGAGAACCAATGGAAATGCCCAAATGGTCCACTGAGCAGATTGTTTTTCTTGCGTTGTTTTACTGAATCAGAAAAGCTTTTTTTGAGTCAAAATATGAGAAACATCAAACGAAGCAGAATGTCTCTCAAATGAAAAAAAAAGCAAATATGAGAAACACCAAGTGATACAGAGCGTCCCTTCAACCAAATGAAATAGGATATTCAAGTGATATGTATGGAACAAAGATCAAATGGAATATAACGTCCATTTATTTCAAAGAATAGCAGAAAGACCACATGAACTAAAACGCCACTTCAACGAGTAAAAGGTAAGAAAGACCTTTACGTTCCAATGAACAATTGAACAATTTCTCTCTGTCTAAACAGCAGTTTTATATTGTAGCCTACAAACAACAGTGTTGTACTGTACACACTATCTGTTTAAACGGCAAATTTATATTGTACACATTCTCTGTCTGAACAGCAATTTTGTACTGCACAAACAGCAGTTTTATACTGTATACACTTTCTGTCTAAACAGCTGTTTTGTACTGCACACAATCTCTGTCTAAACAGCTGTTTATACTGTATACACCTTATGTCTAAACAGCTGTTTTGTACTGTACACTCTCTCTGTCTAAACAGCTGTTTTGTACTGTACACAATCTCTGTCTAAACAGCTGTTTTGTGCTGTACACACTCTCTGTCTAAACAGCTGTTTTGTACTGTACACACTCTCTGTCTAAACAGCTGTTTTGTACTGTACACAATCTCTGTCTAAACAGCTGTTTTGTACTGTACACACTGTCTAAACAGCTGTTTTGTACTGTACACTCTGTCTAAACAGCTGTTTTGTACTGTACACTCTGTCTAAACAGCTGTTTTGTACTGTACACTCTGTCTAAACAGCTGTTTTGTACTGTACACTCTGTCTAAACAGCTGTTTTGTACTGTACACTCTGTCTAAACAGCTGTTTTGTACTGTACACTCTGTCTAAACAGCTGTTTTGTACTGTACACTCTGTCTAAACAGCTTTTTGTACTGTACACACTCTCTGTCTAAACAGCTGTTTTGTACTGTACACTCTCTGTGTCTAAACAGCTGTTTTGTACTGTACACACTCTCTGTCTAAACAGCTATTTTGTACTGTACACTCTCTGTCTAAACAGCTGTTTTGTACTGTACACCTCTGTCTAAACAGCTGTTTTGTACTGTACACATCTCTGTCTAAACAGCTGTTTTGTACTGTACACTCTCTGTCTAAACAGCTGTTTTGTACTGTACACTCTCTGTCTAAACAGCTGTTTTGTACTGTACACTCTCTGTCTAAACAGCTGTTTTGTACTGTACACACTCTCTGTCTAAACAGCTGTTTTGTACTGTACACACTCTTAACGTGTTTGTCTACATCTCTAAACGCTGTTTTGTACTGTACACTCTCTTGTCTAAACAGCTGTTTTGTACTGTACACTCTCTGTCTAAACAGCTGTTTTGTACTGTACAACTCTCTGTCTAAACAGCTGTTTTGTACTGTACACTCTCTGTCTAAACAGCTTGTTTTGTACTGTACACTTCTGTCTAAACAGCTGTTTTGTACTGTACACTCTCTGTCTAAACAGTTGTTTTGTACTGTACACTCTCTGTCTAAACAGCTGTTTTGTACTGTACACTCTCTGTCTAAACAGTTGTTTTGTACTGTACACATCTCTGTCTAAACAGCTGTTTTGTACTGTACACTCTCTGTCTAAACAGTTGTTTTGTACTGTACACTCTCTGTCTAAACAGCTGTTTTGTACTGTACACTCTCTGTCTAAACAGCTGTTTGTACTGTACACAACTCTTGTCTAAACAGCTGTTTTGTACTGTACACACTCTGTCTAAACAGCTGTTTTTACTGTATTCACAATCTCTGTCTAAACAGCTGTTTTGTACTGTACACACTCTCTGTCTAAACAGCTGTTTTGTACTGTACACAATCTCTGTCTAAACAGCTGTTTTGTACTGTACACTCTGTCTAAACAGCTGTTTTGTACTGTACAACTCTCTGTCTAAACAGCTGTTTTGTACTGTACACTCTCTGTCTAAACAGCTGTTTTGTACTGTACACTCTCTGTCTAAACAGCTGTTTTGTACTGTACACCTCTCTGTCTAAACAGCTGTTTTGTACTGTACACACTCTCTGTCTAAACAGCTGTTTTGTACTGTACACTCTCTGTCTAAACAGCTGTTTTGTACTGTACACTCATCTCTGTCTAAACAGCTGTTTTGTACTGTACACACTCTGTCTAAACAGCTGTTTTGTACTGTAACACTCTGCTTCTAAACAGCTGTTTTGTACTGTACACAATCTCTGTCTAAACAGCTGTTTTGTACTATTACACTCTCTGTTCTAAACAGCTGTTTTGTACTGTACACTCTGTCTAAACAGCTGTTTTGTCTGTACACAATCTCTGTCTAAACAGTTTTGTACTGTACACTCTCTGTCTAAACAGCTGTTTTGTACTGTACACCTCTCTGTCTAAACAGCTGTTTTGTACTGTACACCTCTGTCTAAACAGCTGTTTTTACTGTACACTTTGTCTAAACAGCTAGTTTTGTACTGTACACTCTCTGTCTAAACAGTTGTTTTGTACTGTACACTCTCTGTCTAAACAGCTGTTTTGTACTGTACACTCTCTGTCTAAACAGTTGTTTTGTACTGTACACTTCTGTCTAAACAGCTGTTTTGTACTGTACACTCTCTGTCTAAACAGTTGTTTTGTACTGTACACTCTCTGTCTAAACAGCTGTTTTGTACTGTACACTCTCTGTCTAAACAGTGTTTGCTACTGTACAACTCTCTGTCTAAACAGCTGTTTTGTACTGTACACCTCTGTCTAAACAGCTGTTTTCTACTGTACACAATCTCTGTCTAAACAGCTGTTTTGTACTGTACACACTCTGTCTAAACAGCTGTTTTTACTGTACACAATCTCTGTCTAAACAGCTGTTTTGTACTGTACACACTCTCTGTCTAAACAGCTGTTTTGTACTGTACACAATCTCTGTCTAAACAGCTGTTTTGTACTGTACACTCTCTGTCTAAACAGTTGTTTTGTACTGTACACTCTCTGTCTAAACAGCTGTTTTGTACTGTACACTCTCTGTCTAAACAGCTGTTTGCACTGTACACACACTCTGTCTAAACAGCTGTTTTGTACTGTACACTCTGTCTAAACAGCTGTTTTGTACTGTACACAATCTCTGTCTAAACAGCTGTTTTGTACTGTACACTCTGTCTAAACAGCTGTTTTGTACTGTACACTCTCTGTCTAAACAGCTGTTTTGTACTGTACACTCTCTGTCTAAACAGCTGTTTTGTACTGTACACACTCTCTGTCTAAACAGCTGTTTCGTACTGTACACACTCTCTGTCTAAACAGCTGTTTTGTACTGTACACTCTCTCTGTCTAATCAGCTGTTTTGTACTGTACACTCTCTGTCTAAACCGCTGTTTTGTACTGTACACTCTCTCTGTCTAAATAGCTGTTTTGTACTGTACACACTCTCTGTCTAAACAGCTGTTTTGTACTGTACACTCTGTCTAAACAGCTGTTTTGTACTGTACACTCTCTGTCTAAACAGCTGTTTTGTACTGTACACACTCTAATAATAATAATAATAATAATAATAATAAAAATTACAATATTTATATAGCGCAAAATCTTGATAAAATCAAATCTAAGCGCTGAAGCAGACACACACGCAAGCACGCACGCACGCACTCACGCACACACACGCACGCACACACACACACACATACACACACACAGACACGCATGGCTATAAATGGGGAGAAAGAATAAAAGCAATAAAAGCAAGAATAAAACCAATGGAAAATTATAGAGAGCATAGCATATACAATTATATATTATAACCATGTGATTCCCCTCCGAGCGGAGACAGGCTGCAGAGGGGGGGGGGGGGGGGTTGAGTGAGGTTAGGATTTTATGCGGAGGAGAAAAGGTGAGTTTTGAGAGCGGACTTGAAGGAGACAAAAGTAGGTTGCTGACGGACTGAGAGAGGAAGTTTGTTCCAGGAGAGTGGACCAGAAACAGAGAAGGCTCGTGGACCATAGGTATTGAGCTTAGTGCGTGGAAAGCGAAAAGTCAGAGGATCGGAGGCAGAGCGGAGGGTACGTGAGGGAAGATAGATCTCAAGTAGGCTTGACAGGTAATCGGGGGCTGCGTTATTGAGGCTTTTGTAGCACATGGTGTCTAGTTTGTACTGTATGCGCTTTGATACAGGGAGCCAATGAAGTTGTGCCAGGAGAGGAGATATGTGGTCAGCTTTTTTCTTTTTGAGTACAAGGCGTACAGCATTGTTTTGAATGCGCTGTAGGATGTGAATGGTGGAGGCAGGAAGACCAGACAGGAGTGAATTGCAATAGTCAATGCGAGACATTATGAAGGAGAGAACGAGTTTTGCAGTTGTTTCGACAGAGAGATACTTCCTGATCAGCCTTATACGATGGAGATGATAGTAGCAGGATCTGGCAGTTTGAGAAACAAAGTTGTTCATGGAGAGGGTAGAGTCAATGCAGACACCAAGGTTTTTAGCTGAATCAGAAATTGGGACTGATGTGTTACATAATGGGAGAGAAAGAGGAGGCAGCTGAGAAAGTTTCTGACGGGTGCCAATGAGGATAGCTTCTGTTTTGTCGTCATTAAGCTGAAGTCTATTGTGTGTCATCCAGTTCTTAATGTCCGAGTAACACTCAGTGGTGCGAGTCAACAGGCGCTGTATATTATCAGGTGAGTCACTGTCTTGAAGTTGGGTGTCATCAGCATAGAAGTGGTGTTTTATAGAATGGGAGTTGATGATGGTGGACAGGGGGGAGGTGTAAAGAGTGAAAAGAACAGGGCCAAGGACAGATCCTTGTGGAACACCACAGGTCAGGTATGCAGGTTGAGAGTAAGTGCCATTGATGAGAACGGTTTGTTTTCTGTTGGATAGGTATGTAGTGAACCAAGACAGAGCAATGTCAGAGATGCCAAAAGTATGATGAAGTCTAGAAAGGAGAATACCATGATCAATGGTATCAAAGGCTGCAGACAGATCAAGGAGTGTGAGGAGAGAGACTTTGCCAGTATCAGTTGCAAGGAGGAGATTGTTGAGAATGTGTAGTAGGGCAGTTTCAGTGCTATGGCACTGGCGGTAGGCTGACTGGAAAGGATTGAGGAGATTGTTGGCAGACAGGTGAGAGTTCAGCTGGTTGAGGACGACTTTTTCAAGGAGTTTTGACAAGAAAGAGAGATTAGAGATAGGCCGGTAATTTTTCAGTTCATTTGGATCTAAATTGTGTTTCTTGAGGAGAGGGTGAACAATAGCAGACTTGAAAGAATCAGGGACAGTTCCAGTTTGAAGAGAAGTGTTGATGATGTCAGTGATGAATGGGAGGAGAGTAGGGAGACAGTCGGCGTAGAGAGAACCTGGAAGAGGATCCAGTTCGCAGGTTTTGAACGACATGGATCTGATTGTGTTGAGAATTTCTTCTTGTGAGACTGGGGTAAAAGTAGTAAGAGGTGTGCCAGAGAAGGAAGGGTCAGGTGGGCATGGTTGACAGGGTGTCCTGTCAAGCCTGTCACGAAGAGTTTGTATTTTGGTGGTGAAATAGTTGGAGAATACAGATGGGAGTTCTTCATTTGTATGTTTTGTTGGGAGAGGTAAATCTTTTCGTGTGCCAAGGAGATGATTCATGGTTGTAAAGAGTTCTTTTGAAGAAGAGGCATTCAGGATTTTGGTTTGGAAATAGCTTGTTTTTGCTGATGCAATGAGGGTGGATACTTTTGTTTTAGAGGCTTGGAAAAGTTGCCTGTGTACAGTGAGTTTGGATTTGCGCCAGCGGCGCTCTGCTCTGCGGCGGCACGTTTTGCACAGCGATCTCTTGAGTGAGCCAGGGGTAGGGGGCGGTCAGGTAAAAGACGGTGTTGTGCTGGAGCATGAGTGTCCAGAGATTGGAAGTGTCTAGATTACAGCTGGTTTGTGACTTTCGAGAGCGGGACTCTGTCTAATGGGAGCAGCGTGTTTGAAGCGTCGTCATGTGGCATGGTACGGGAGGAGGGAATGTCGAGAGAGTAAATTGCAGATGGTGTTGTGGCTGAAGCTTGACGTGTCAGAAAGAACAAGCAGTTGTTCATGCGGTATGTACACAGAAATGATCCAGTTAAGAATGTGACTTGATGGGTTGGTTCAGTATGTGAGTCATTTGTGATGGACAGGAGTTGATGATATTCTGTGCAAACGTGAGTGTGTCATGGAATGAGCTAGATGATGAGTTTAGTAAGAACAGTGTACAGAAGTTTGATCAAATGAAAACATGATGTGTGACTTGTTGGCAGAGCTGTGGGTCATAGAACAGAGAGGTGATGTGTGTGATGGAGATACTTCTGTCATAACAGAACTGTAATCGTTGTACTGAAGGATGGAGGCAGAGCTGGAAAAGCAGCTGAAATGAGTGAGTACTTGTAAGGATCATCAGTGATGAAGCATGTTGTAAAGCAAGCACTGTAAACAGCAGTCGATTGACTCACATGTAAGGTTTTATACTGTCACACTGCTGGTTAACAGCTGTTTGGTATGTAACAGCTGTCTCGTCTGATAAACAGAATGTTGTCTGTACCTCTCTGTCTAAACAGCTGTTTTGTACTGTACACACTCTGTCTAAACAGCTGTTTCGTACTGTACACACTGTCTGTCTAAACAGCTGTTTTGTACTGTACACTCTCTGTCTAAACAGCTGTTTTGTACTGTACACTTCTGTCTAAACAGCTGTTTTGTCTGTACACACTCTCTGTCTAAACAGCTGTTTTGTACTGTACACTCTCTGTCTAAACAGCTGTTTTGTACTGTACACTCTCTGTCTTAAACAGCTGTTTTTACTGTACACACTCTGTGCTAAACAGCTGTTTTGTACTGTACACTCTCTGTTCTAAACAGCTGTTTTGTACTGTACACAACTCTGTCTAAACAGCTGTTTTGTACTGTACACACTCTCTGTCTAAACAGCTGTTTTGTACTGTACACTCTCTGTCTAAACAGCTGTTTTGTACTGTACACACTCTTGTCTAAACAGCTGTTTTGTACTGTACACACTCTCTGTCTAAACAACTGTTTTGTACAGTACACACTCTGTCTAAACAGCTGTTTTGTACTGTACAACTCTATGTCTAAACAGCTGTTTTGCACTGTACACTCTCTCTGTCTAAACAGCTGTTTTGTACTGTACACTCTCTGTCTAAACAGCTGTTTTGTACTGTACACTCTCTGTCTAAACAGTTGTTTTGTACTGTACACACTCTCTGTCTAAACAGCTGTTTTGTACTGTACACTCTCTCTGTCTGAACAGCTGTTTTGGACTGTACACACTCCACTCTCTGTCTAAACAGCTGTTTTGTACTGTACACTCTCTGTCTAAACAGCTGTTTTATACTGTACACACTCTCTGTCTAAACAGCTGTTTTGTACTGTACAATCTGTCTAAACAGCTGTTTTGTACTGTACACTCTCTGTCTAAACAGCTGTTTTGTACTGTACACTATCTCTGTCTAAACAGCTGTTTTGTACTGTACACTGTCTCTGTCTAAACAGCTGTTTTGTACTGTACACTCTCTCTGTCTAAACAGCTGTTTTGTTACTGTACACAATCTGTCTAAACAGCTGTTTTGTACTGTACACTCTCTCTGTCTAAACAGCTGTTTTGTACTGTACACTCTCTGTCTAAACAGTTGTTTTGTACTGTACACACTCTCTGTCTAAAACAGCTGTTTTGTACTGTACACTCTCTGTCTAAACAGCTGTTTTATACTGTATACACTCTCTGTCTAAACAGCTGTTTTGTACTGTACACTGTCTCTGTCTAAACAGCTGTTTTGTACTGTACACTCTCTGTCTAAACAGCTGTTTTGTACTGTACACTCTCTGTCTAAACAGCTGTTTTGTACTGTACACACTCTCTGTCTACACCGTTGTTTTGTACTGTACACCTCTCTGTCTAAACAGCTGTTTTGTACTGTACACACTCTGTCTAAACAGCTGTTTTGTACTGTACACTCTCTGTCTAAACAGCTGTTTTGTACTGTACACTCTCTGTCTGAACAGCTGTTTTGTACTGTACACTGTCTCTGTCTAAACAGCTGTTTTGTACTGTACACACTCCCCCCCCCCCCCCCCCCCCCCCCCCCCCCCCCCCCCCCCCCCCCCCCCCCCCCCCCCCCCCCCCCCCCCCCCCCCCCCCCCCCCCCCCCCCCCCCCCCCCCCCCCCCCCTCTGTCTAAACAGTTGTTTTGTACTGTACACACTCTCTGTCTAAACAGCTGTTTTGTACTGTACACTCTCTCTGTCTGAACAGCTGTTTTGGACTGTACACACTCCACTCTCTGTCTAAACAGCTGTTTTGTACTGTACACTCTCTGTCTAAACAGTGTTTTATACTGTACACACTCTCTGTCTAAACAGTGTTTTGTACTGTACAATCTTTTCTAAACAGCTGTTTTGTACTGTACACTCTCTGTCTAAACAGCTGTTTTGTACTGTACACTATCTCTGTCTAAACAGCTGTTTTGTACTGTACACTGTCTCTGTCTAAACAGCTGTTTTGTACTGTACACTCCTCTGTCTAAACAGTGTTTTGTACTGTACACACTATCTGTCTAAACAGCTGTTTTGTACTGTACATCTCTCTGTCTAAACAGCTGTTTTGTACTGTACACTCTCTGTCTAAACAGTTGTTTTGTACTGTAACACTCTCTGTCTAAACAGCTGTTTTGTACTGTACACTCTCTGTCTTAAACAGCTTTTTATACTGTAACACTCTCTGTCTAAACAGCTGTTTTGTACTGTACACGCTCTGTCTAAACAGCTGTTTTGTACTGTACACTCTCTGTCTAAACAGTGTTTTAGTACTGTACACCTCTGTCTAAACAGCTGTTTTGTACTGTACACATTTCCTGTCTACACGTTGTTTTGTACTGTACACTCTCTCTGTCTAAACAGTGTTTTGTACTGTACACACTCTGTCTAAACAGCTGTTTTGTACTGTACACTCTCTGTCTAAACAGCTGTTTTGTACTGTACACTCTCTGTCTGAACAGCTGTTTTGTACTGTACACTGTCTCTGTCTAAACAGCTGTTTTGTACTGTACACACTCTTTGTCTAAACAGCTGTTTTGTACTGTACACTCTCTGTCTAAACAGCTGTTTTGTACTGTACACTCTCTGTCTAAACAGCTGTTTTGTACTGTACACAATCTCTGTCTAAACAGTTGTTTTGTACTGTACATCTCTCTGTCTAAACAGCTGTTTTGTACTGTACACCTCTCTGTCTAACAGCTGTTTTGTACTGTACACACTACTCTGTCTAAACAGCTGTTTTGTACTGTACACTCTCTGTCTAAACAGCTGTTTTGTACTGTACACATCTCTCTGTCTGAAACAGCTGTTTTGTACTGTACACACTCTCTGTCTAAACAGCTGTTTTGTACTGTACACACTCTCTGTCTAAACACTGTTTTGTACTGTACACACTCTCTGTCTAAACAGTGTTTTGTACTGTACACACTCTCTGTCTAAACAGCTGTTTTGTACTGTACACTCTCTGTCTAAACAGCTGTTTTGTACTGTACACACTCTCTGTCTAAACAGCTGTTTTGTACTGTACACATCTCTGTCTAAACTAGCTGTTTTGTACTGTACACACTCTTGTCTAAACAGCTGTTTTGTACTGTACACTCTCTCTGTCTAAACAGCTGTTTTGTACTGTACACATCTCTGTCTACACATTGTTTTGTACTGTACACACTCTCTGTCTAAACAGCTGTTTTGTACTGTACACACTCTGTCTAAACAGCTGTTTTGTACTGTACAACTCTCTGTCTAAACAGCTGTTTTGTACTGTACACTCTCTGTCTAAACAGCTGTTTTGTACTGTACACTCTCTCTGTCTAAACAGCTGTTTTGTACTGTACACACTCTGTCTAAACAGTTGTTTTGTACTGTATACACACTCTGTCTAAACAGCTGTTTTGTACTGTACACTCTCTCTGTCTGAACAGCTGTTTTGGACTGTACACACTCCACTCTCTGTCTAAACAGCTGTTTTGTACTGTACACTCTCTGTCTAAACAGCTGTTTTATACTGTACACACTCTCTGTCTAAACAGCTGTTTTGTACTGTACAATCTGTCTAAACAGCTGTTTTGTACTGTACACTCTCTGTCTAAACAGCTGTTTTGTACTGTACACTACTCTGTCTAAACAGCTGTTTTGTACTGTACACTGTCTCTGTCTAAACAGCTGTTTTGTACTGTACACTCTCTCTGTCTAAACAGCTGTTTTGTACTGTACACAATCTGTCTAAACAGCTGTTTTGTACTGTACACTCTCTCTGTCTAAACAGCTGTTTTGTACTGTACACTCTCTGTCTAAACAGTTGTTTTGTACTGTACACACTCTCTGTCTAAACAGCTGTTTTGTACTGTACACTCTCTGTCTAAACAGCTGTTTTATACTGTATACACTCTCTGTCTAAACAGCTGTTTTGTACTGTACACTGTCTCTGTCTAAACAGCTGTTTTGTACTGTACACTCTCTGTCTAAACAGCTGTTTTGTACTGTACACATCTCTGTCTAAACAGCTGTTTTGTACTGTACACACTCTCTGTCTAACACCGTTGTTTTGTACTGTACACTCTCTCTGTCTAAACAGCTGTTTTGTACTGTACACACTCTGTCTAAACAGCTGTTTTGTACTGTACAACTCTCTGTCTAAACAGCTGTTTTGTACTGTACACTCTCTGTCTAAACACCTGTTTTGTACTGTACACTCTCTCTGTCTGAACAGCTGTTTTGTACTGTACACACTCTCTGTCTAAACAGCTGTTTTGTACTGTACACTCTCTCTGTCTAAACACCTGTTTTGTACTGTACACTCTCTGTCTAAACAGTTGTTTTGTACTGTACACACTCTCTGTCTAAACAGCTGTTTTGTACTGTACACTCTCTGTCTAAACAGCTGTTTTATACTGTACACACTCTCTGTCTAAACAGCTGTTTTGTACTGTACACTCTCTCTGTCTAAATAGCTGTTTTGTACTGTACACACTCTGTGTCTAAACAGCTGTTTTGTACTGTACACTTTCTGTCTAAACAGCTGTTTTGTACTGTACACACTCTCTGTCTACACCATTGTTTTGTACTGTACACACTCTCTGTCTAAACAGCTGTTTTGTACTGTACACACTCTGTCTAAACAGCTGTTTTGTACTGTACACTCTCTGTCTAAACAGCTGTTTTGTACTGTACACTCTCTGTCTAAACAGCTGTTTTGTACTGTACACTCTCTCTGTCTAAACAGCTGTTTTGTACTGTACACACTCTCTGTCTAAACAGCTGTTTTGTACTGTACACTCTCTCTATCTAAACAGCTGTTTTGTACTGTACACTCTCTGTCTAAACAGCTGTTTTGTACTGTACATACTCTCTGTCTAAACCGCTGTTTTGTACTGTACACAATCTCTGTCTAAACAGCTGTTTTGTACTGTACGCTCTCTGTCTAAACAGCTGTTTTGTACTGTACACACTCTCTGTCTAAACAGCTGTTTTGTGCTGTACACACTCTCTGTCTAAACAGCTGTTTTGTACTGTATACACTTTCTGTCTAAACAGCTGTTTTTACTCTACACATCATCATCATCATCATCAGTCCCGTAGTCTGGTTGACCGTTGGGGCACCACTGAAGTTTTTGCAACCAACTTCCTCCACTCCTCACGGTCCTCAGCTTTCCGCAGAATGATATTCCATTCAACGCCAGTCCACTCTCTGATACGAGTATTGTCTTCCCATCTTTTTCTGTCTGCCTCTTCGTCTCCCTCCCTGAACTGTTCCCTGCAAGAGTCTTGGCCAGTCCAGATGATCGTGTGACGTGTCTGTACCACCTCAGTTTGCGTCTTTTCACTGAGGTCAGGAGGTCTTCATACGGCCCGATGGCGTTTTCGATTCGGGTTTTCACTTCCTTATTGGTTATATGATCTTTGTACGAGATACCAAGGAGTTTGCGGAAGCATCTCATCTCCATTGCCTGTATCCTTCTTTCAATGTCTGCTGTTATGGTCCATGTTTCGCATGCATACAAAAATATTGACATGACCAGGGAACGCATCAGTCTGATCTTGGAGCCGATTGCGATATTCTTGTCGTTCCAGATGACTTTTAGCTTGGTCATTGCAGCTGTGGTCTGGGCAATCCTGGAAAGTACTTCGGGCTTTGACCCTTCATCTGATACTATAGCTCCCAGATATTTAAATCTATGGACGGTCTCAAGTTTCTTGTTGTCTATGGTAATGTCAGTGCTGATGCCATTGGTATTATTTGTCATCAACTGGGTTTTCTCTGCACTGATCTGCATGCCATACGCCAAGGATGCCTGCTCTCCCCCACTCTCTTTAACATCTTCTTAGAGAGAATAATGGCTGACGCACTTGAAGACCATGAGGGAACAGTCAACATCGGAGGTAGAACAATCACAAACTTGCGTTTTGCCGACGACATTGACGGACTAGCTGGGCAAGAGCAAGAGCTAGTCAGCTTGATAAAACATCTTGATGAGGCCTCCACAGCATATGGCATGCAGATCAGTGCAGAGAAAACCCAGTTGATGACAAATAATACCAATGGCATCAGCACTGACAACATCAATGCCAACCTGATCAGAACCATAGAATGCCTCTAATGTTGTACAGCCTCATGGTTGCCCACAAGGCTGCGTGCCAAACTCTGTCGAATGCCTTCTTGAAGTCCACGAAGACGTGGTAAAGGCCTTGCTGGTGTTGCAGGTATTTCTCACAGAGCAATCTGAGGTTGAAAATTTGCTCTGTGGTACTTCTTCCTGGTCTGAAACCTGCCTGCTCTTCTTTTATTATCTCCTCAGCTTGTGGCTTCAGTCTACTCAGAAGGATTTTTAGCATGACCTTACTTGGATGGCTGATCAGGCTGATGGTACGGTAGTTTTGGCACAGTTGTAGGTTGCCTTTTTTCGGGAGAGTGATGATCAGGGACTGGGTCCAAGGTGTTGGCCACTCACCTGTCCGCCAGATCTTATTGCAGATGATGAGTAACATATCTATCATGGCCTCTCCTCCTGCCTGGACCAGTTCTGAGGGAATGTTGTCCACTCCTGCCGACTTGCCTTTCTTCAATGATTTTACTGCAGCTTCAACTTCTTCTCGCACGATGGGGTAGCTGTCGTTGTTGGTCGGTGGAGGAACGTCTAGCACCTTGGGATCTCCTGTTGTTGTGTGTTGTGTATAATTCGGAGCAGTACTCTGTCCACCTCTGCAGAATCTCTTGATCTTCTGTGAGACATTTCCCTGCTTTGTTCTGTATGGTAGTGGTTCTGCCTTGTTTTGAGCTTGTTAGTCCTTTCACAAGCTGGTAGGCTTTCTTGCTGTTATTTTTCTGCAGGTTTGCTTCGATATCTTGGCATTGTTCTTCAATCCATGTTTCCTTTGCTTTCCTCATGCCTTCTTTAACTTGTTGGTTGGCTTTTCTGTATAGTTTAGCACCTTCATCCGTACTCTTCTTTTGCTTTAGTTCTCTGCGTTTGTCGCTCAGCTTTAGTACTTCTTCCGTGACCCAGGGCATCTTTGTTGGTCAGTGTTTTCCAAGGATGTCGTTGGCTGCTTCGGTCACGGCAGTGTTGAAGTTGTTGATCAGAGTGTCTACTTCGGTGTCCCCATTGTCAGGACGAGGAGAGGAGCAAACTTCCCTCCTATCGTTGCTTGGAAGTTTTCAACTATGTTGGGGTCTTTGAGCTTCTCAAGATTGAACTTAATTCTTATGTTGCCCTGTTTCTTCATCCTCTGGAGGCGGAGTTTGAAGGTCATCATTACAAGCTCATGATCGCTTCCAATGTCGGCTCCTGGAAAGCTCCTGGTCTTTGCGATGTTAACACTTGACTGGAAGCGTCTTTTAACCATGATGTAGTCCTTGGGCTCTGTGAGGTACGATGGAAAAACCTCGGAGAAACGTCTACCCCAGAAGGCCACAAACTCTACTTCAGTGGCAGTGAAGACAAACATGAACATGGAGTTGGATTCCTCATTCACAAAGACACTGTGAATGCCATCATGGGATGCCGACCAGTCTCTAGCAGACTCATTACTATTCGGCTTAAGGCTTCACCTTTTAACATCACCGTCATCCAAGCTTATGCCCCAACAACTGACTATGATGACGAGGCTGTCGAAGATTTCTATGATCAACTGCAGGAAATCGTAGATCAGACGCCAAAGAAAAACATCATTTTTAGTGCAGGGCGACTGGAATGCGAAGATTGGAGAGGATGAACACAATAACTGGAAAGGGATATGTGGCCAATACTGCAACCCTGAGACCAACGAAAGAGGTTTGAGGCTCCTAGAATTCGCCAGTTACAACGACCTGAAGGTGGTGAATACGTTCGGTCCACACAAACCATCTAGACGCTGGACATGGCACAGCCCAGGAGAAAAATACCACAGTCAGATCGACTACATCATGGTATTGTACACACTCTCTGTCTAAACAGCTGTTTTGTACTGTACATACTCTCTGTCTAAACAGCTGTTTTGTACTGTACACACTCTCTGTCTAAACAGCTGTTTTGTACTGTACACACTCTCTGTCTAAACAGCTGTTTTGTACTGTACACACTCTCTGTCTAAACAGCTGTTTTGTACTGTACACACTCTGTCTAAACAGCTGTTTTGTACTGTACACACTCTCTGTCTAAACAGCTGTTTTGTACTGTACACTCTCTATCTAAACAGCTGTTTTGTACTGTACACACTCTCTGTCTAAACAGCTGTTTTTACTGTACACTGTCTCTGTCTAAACAGCTGTTTTGTACTGTACACACTCTCTGTCTAAACAATAACTATACTGTACACACTCTCTGTCCAAAACACAATTGTATGCTGTACACATTGTCTCTCTCTAAACAGTAGGGTTTTTTTTATTGTACAAGCAGCAAATTTTATACTGTACACACTCTCTGTCCAAACAGTAGTTTTGTACCGCAACATTCTCTGTCCAAAATACAAATGTATGCTGTACACCCACACACACACACCCCCACACACACACTCTCTCTCTCTCACTCACTTTCTCTCTCTTTCTCTCTCTCTCTCTCTCTCTCTTTCTCTTTGTTTCTCTCTCTCTCTCTTTCTCTTTGTTTCTTCTCTCTCTCTCTCTCTCTCTTTCTCCGTCTCTCTGTCTCTGTCTCTCTCTCTCTCTCTCTCTCTCTCTCTCTCTCTCTCTCTCTCTCTCTCTCAACAGCAGTTTTGTAATTTACAAATAGCAATTTCATACTGTACACATTCCGTGTAAACAGTAGTTTTATTCTGTATGCACTGAATTTTATTAATAAATACAAATTAATCATCCACAGTACAAGCTCGTCTGGTATGTCCTTGTTCAACAGTTTTCAAGCCAGACACAGACAGACACAGACAGACAGACCGACAGATACACACAGAGAGACAGACAGACAGCGAGAGAGACAGAGGCGGAGACAGAGGGTTCGTGTCACGTTCACACACTTTTTGTGGAATGTTTATTATTTCCAAGACAAATGACCACATAACGACAGTTTTCAGTTAAGGTGCTGGAACGAAATTAGCAACTGAGTTCATGGGAGCGGAGGGACCTGTTTTGCTTCGCACGGTTGAACGAATTCACTGACATGCTGCTATAGGACCAGACGACGTGAGTACATTGTGTTCTGGCTTCTATGTACTTTTAAAAGAAAGGATTAGGCACCAGGTCAAGGTCACAGGGACGACGAACACCATACCTGAAATATACACTTTTCAAAGAAAGTGTGTGAATTGATCCTTCTCAGAAACTTATGACTGTCTAAAATTTCTAGTCGTTGTTGTGACAGTCCTTTTGTCCCACTGCACGAAGCAGCAGGAAAGTTTTAATCTTTTTCTCCTAAATTTTTGTATTTGTTGTTTGTTTGTTTGTTTGTTTGTTTGTTTGTTTGTTTGTTTGTGATCTTACTTGTTCGTTTGTGATCTTACGTTTACGCTTGACAAAGGCCCGAGTTGGCCGAAAATTTGTGCCTGTCTGGTCTGGTTGTATTAAATACGCGTTCTAGTTCTATTTTCGTATTTTTCTGGTTCCTGTCTACCACTGTCCTCGATGCACGTCAAGTTTTATTTCCGTCAAAGGCTTCTTCCAAGGTCACAGTGACCTCGAGAAGTACAAAATCTGGATTTTCTGTGTCGAAGCATCAACTTCTTGATCTTCTGGAGGATGTCCTGTCGACTCTGGTCAACCAAGCCACGGAAAACTTTACGGTTTTGGATTTGGTTTGTTTGTTTGTTTGTTTGTTTGTTTGTTTGTTTGTTTGTTTGTTTGTTTGTTTGTTTGTTTGCTTGCTTGTTTGTTTGTTTATATTTTTGGAAAGTGTTGTTAAAAATTCCTCTTTTCTGTCACTCTCTTTCTTTCTGCCTTGTTCCTTTTTTTCTGTCATCTCTTATCATCATTTTCTGCCTTGCTGGTCCATTCACGTGTATGTGTTTGATAAAGTTTTGCGTACTTTTTCTTAGGATTGATAATTGGGTATATGTACTAAATACATTTTTGGTTCTAGGGAAGTGAGATATGCGGAAGCAATTTTAGGTAACTTATGCTCGTTTTTATATATGTTTTTGTGTCTTTACTTATGTATAAATTTGTATTCAGGTGTATTTTTTTTAAATCCCCTGTGCGATAAATTGGACGGAGTAGTCAACGCCAGGGACATCTCCTTAGATTATGTGCGCGAATGCATTGATATGTTTACTTAATTTTCTCTATTTCTTTTCGTTTCATTTCCCTGTTGAAGTTTTGTATGTCCTTTGAAACGGTGGTGTGTCCCCTGTATGTGGTGTGTCCCCTGTATGTGTGTGTCCCCTGTATGTGGTGTGTCCCCTGTATGTGGTGTGTCCCTGTATGTGGTGTGTCACGTGGTGTGTCCCTGCATGTGGTGTGTCCCTGTATGTGGTACAGGGTGTGTCCCTGTATGTGGTACAGGGTGTGTCCCTGTATGTGGTGTGTCCCTGTATGGGGTGTGTGTGTCCCCTGTAATATGCATGTGATGTGTCCCTGTATGTGGTGTGTCCCCTGTATGTGGTGTGTCCTTGCATGTGGTGTGTCCCCTGTATGTGGTGTGTCCCTGCATGTGGTGTGTCCCTGTATGTGGTGTGTCACTGTATGTGGTGTGTCCCTGTATGTGGTGTGTCCCTGCATGTGGTGTGTCCCTGTATGTGGTGTGTCCCTGCATGTGGTGTGTCCCTGTATGTGGTGTGTCACTGTATGTGGTGTGTCACTGTATGTGGTGTGTCCCTGCATGTGGTGTGTCCCTGTATGTGGTGTGCCCACTGTAATATGCATGTGATGTGTCCCTGTATGTGGTGTGTCCCCTGTAATATGCATGTGATGTGTCCCTGCATGTGGTGTGCCCCCTGTATGTGGTGTGTCCCTGTATGTGGTGTGTCCCCTGTATGTGGTGTGTCACATTATGTGATGTGTCCCTGTATGTGGTTTGTCCCGTGTATGTGGTGTGTCCCTGTATGTGGTGTGTCCCCTGTATGTGGTATGTCCCATGTATGTGATGTGTCCCTGTATGTGGTGTGTCCCCTGTATGTGGTGTGTCCTTGTATGTGGTGTGTCCCCTGTATGTGGTGTGTAACATTATGTGATGTGTCCCTGTATGTGGTGTGTCCCCTGTATGTGGTGTGTCCCTGTATGTGGTGTGTCCCCTGTACGTGGTGTGTCCCATGTATGTGATGTGTCCTTGTATGTGGTGTGTCCACTGTGTGTGGTGTGTCCCTGTATGTGGTGTGTCCCTGTATGTGGTGTGTCCCTGTATGTGGTGTTCCCTGTATGTGGTGTTCCCTGTATGTGGTGTGCCCACTGTAATATGCATGTGGTGTGTCCCTGTATGTGGTGTGTCCCCTGTAATATGCGTGTGATGTGTCCCTGCATGTGGTGTGTCCCCTGTATGTGGTGTGTCATATGCATGTGATGTGTCCCTGTATGTGGTGTGTCCCTGTATGTGGTGTGTCCCTGTATGTGGTGTGTCCCATGTATGTGATGTGTCCCTGTATGTGGTGTGTCCCCTGTATGTAGTGTGTCCCTGTATGTGGTTTGTCCCCTGTATGTGGTGTGTCACATGTATGTGATGTGTCCCTGTATGTGGTGTGTCCCTGTATGTGGTGTGTCCCCTGTATGTGGTGTATTCTTGTATGTGGTGTGTCCCCTGTATGTGGTGTGTCCCTGTATGTGGTGTGTCCCTGTATGGGGTGTGTCCCTGTATGTGGTATGTCCCCTGTATGTGGTGTGTCCCTGTATGTGGTGTGTCCCCTGTATGTGGTGTGTCCCTGTATGTGGTGTGTCCCCTTATGTGGTGTTTCCCTCTATGTGGTGTGTCCCTGTATGTGGTGTGTCCCCAGTATGTGATGTGTCCCTGTATGTGGTGTGTCCCCTGTATGTGGTATGTCCCCTGTATGTGGTGTGTCCCTTAAGTGGTGTGTCCCCTTATGTGGTGTGTCCCCTTATGTGGTGTGTCCCTGTATGTGGTGTGTCCCTGTATGTGGTGTGCCCCTGTATGTGGTGTGTCCCCTGTATGTGGTGTGTCCCCTGTATGTGGTGTGTCCCTGTATGTGGTGTGTCCCTGTATGTGGTGTGTCCCCTGTAATATTGCATGTGATGTGTACCTGTATGTTGTGTGTCCCTATAATATGCATGTGATGTGTCCCTTATGTGATGTGTCCCTTATGTGATGTGTCCCTTATGTGATGTGTCCCCTGCATGTGGTGTATCACCTGTACACATGCATGTGGTGTGCAACGTGTATGTGGTGCGTCCCCTGTAGACATGTATGTGGTGTGTCCCCTGTAGACATGTATGTGGTGTGTCCCCTGTAGACATGTATGTTGTGTGTCCCCTGTAGACATGTATGTGGTGTGTCCCCTGTAGACATGTGTGGTGTGTCCACTGTAGACATGTATGTGGTGTGTCCCCTGTAGACATGTATGTTGTGTGTCCCCTGTAGACATGTATGGTGTGTCCCCTGTAGACATGTGTGGTGTGTCCCCTGTAGACATGTATGTGGTGTGTCCCCTGTAGACATGTATGTGGTGTGTCCCCTGTAGACATGTATGTGGTGTGTCCCCTGTAGACATGTATGTGGTGTGTCCCCTGTAGACATGTATGTGGTGTGTCCCCTGTAGACATGTATGTGGTGTGTCCCCTGTAGACATGTATGTTGTGTGTCCCCTGTAGACATGTATGTTGTGTGTCCCTGTAGACATGTATGTGGTGTGTCCCCTGTAGACATGTATGGTGTGTCCCCTGTAGACATGTATGTGTGTGTCCCCTGTAGACATGTATGTGGTGTGTCCCTGTAGACATGTATGTGGTGTGTCCCCTGTAGACATGTATGTGGTGTGTTCCCTGTAGACATGTATGTGGTGTGTCCCCTGTAGACATGTATGGTGTGTGTCCCCTGTAGACATGTATGGTGTGTCCCCTGTAGACATGTATGGTGTGTGTCCCTGTAGACATGTATGGTGTGTCCCCTGTAGACATGTATGTGTGTGTCCCTGTAGACATGTATGTGGTGTGTCCCCTGTAGACATGTATGTGGTGTGTCCCCTGTAGACATGTATGGTGTGTGTCCCCTGTAGACATGTATGGTGTGTGTCCCCTGTAGACATGTATGTTGTGTGTCCCCTGTAGACATGTATGTGGTGTGTCCCCTGTAGACATGTGTGTGTGGTGTGTCCCCTGTAGACATGTATGTGGTGTGTCCCCTGTAGACATGTATGTGGTGTGTCCCCTGTAGACATGTATGTGGTGTGTCCCCTGTAGACATGTGTGTGGTGTGTCCCCTGTAGACATGTATGTGGTGTGTCCCCTGTAGACATGTATGGTGTGTCCCCTGTAGACATGTATGGTGTGTGTCCCCTGTAGACATGTATGTTTGTGTGTCCCCTGTAGACATGTATGTGGTGTGTCCCCTGTAGACATGTGTGTGGTGTGTCCCCTGTAGACATGTATGTGGTGTGTCCCCTGTAGACATGTATGTGGTGTGTCCCCTGTAGACATGTATGTGGTGTGTCCCCTGTAGACATGTGTGTGGTGTGTCCCCTGTAGACATGTGTGTGGTGTGTCCCCTGTAGACATGTATGGTGTGTCCCCTGTAGACATGTATGGTGTGTGTCCCCTGTAGACATGTATGTGGTGTGTCCCCTGTAGACATGTATGGTGTGTCCCCTGTAGACATGTATGGTGTGTGTCCCCTGTAGACATGTATGGTGTGTCCCCTGTAGACATGTATGGTGTGTGTCCCCTGTAGACATGTATGTGTGTGTCCCCTGTAGACATGTATGTGGTGTGTCCCCTGTAGACATGTGTGGTGTGTCCCCTGTAGACATGTATGTGGTGTGTCCCCTGTAGACATGTATGTGGTGTGTCCCCTGTAGACATGTATGTGGTGTGTCCCCTGTAGACATGTATGTGGTGTGTCTCCTGTAGACATGTATGTTGTGTGTCCCCTGTAGACATGTATGTGGTGTGTCCCCTGTGGACATGTATGTGTTTGTCCCCTGTACACATGTATGTGACGTGTCCCCTGTATGTGGTGTGTCCCGTTTAGACACATAGATGGTGTGTCCCCTGTAGGAGACATGTATGTGATCTGCTGGTGTGGGGGAGAGGCAGAGACCCAGTGGACGAATGGTCTGTCAGGAGAAACCAGAAGCGTATGGTTGGAATCTCTGTTAGGTAAACACTTTTCTGCTCACCAATTACCTACCCTTCCCGTTACTTTAGACTATGACTTGTACCCTGGGTGCTGGTCTTTCGGTTAGACGATATACAGAGATCCCGTTACTCTGCAGGCTGGCTGATTCTGTGACTCTGGTGACGGAGCCGTTGACTCAAGATTTCATGTCTTCATTTTGGAGGGTCGTCAACATCATCATCATCATCATGTGCCCTGCCGCATGGCATTGGCGATCATGGCCCTCCATATGTATCTATTCCTCGTCGCCGCAAACACATCTTCCACTCTCCCTGTCCTCAGCCACCTTGCAAGTTCGTCCAATATTTTCTCCCTGGGTCTATCTGGTGCTCTTTCCCTTCACCTTTCTTGTTGTGACCAGGTACTCTAATTCCCCTTTCCTCATAAAATGACCTGTAAATGTTGTCTGTCTTTTCCTAATCTTTCTTAGAAATGATCTACTTTTGTCTGCCTCCATCAAGACTATCTCGTTTGTTTTCTTTGCTGTCCATGGAACTCTAATCATTCTTCTTAGAAACCACAACTCGTCTGCCACAATCTTGTTCTGGCTTTGCGTGTTGACTGTCCACGCCTCACAACCGTATAACATATCCGTTGTAGGGAACATTCAAGAACTCTCTTCCTGATGTTAATTGATAGGCATTTGTTGGTAAGAATGCTTCTCATCTTCTTGAATGCTGTTTTGGCTTGGCCAATTTTGCTGGCTATTTTGGTGTGCATCTGCCATCTGGTGAGATGACCGTTCCCAGATGTTTAAACTTATCAACCTGTCTCAAAGCTGTGCCGTTTGCTGTTATTTTGCATGAGGGGATTTCATGTTTTATACTTATTACCACGACTTCCGTCTTCTTGCTATTTAGCTCCAACCCTTTATTTTTGCTTTCTATTTCAATTACATTCACAAGGGTAGTATCATAAAGATATCAACGATTGTCTGCAGCCAGACCTCGCTCATAGGTGTCTGTACTGACGCAAATACATTATGATATTCATACAGAATCTACGTTAACCTTTTGACTCCCACACCTTATCCATCCACCAAATGCAAAAACTTAACCCCTTGACTCCCTCACCCTATCCACCAGAGCTTCCTGCAAAGAGTTAAGATTTTTGTTTCGTTTAGTTGGAATGGTTGACAATACAGGGTGCTGGTGGACAAGATGCGGGAGTCAAAGGGTTACTACACATAAGCTATAATGTTATAAAGAGAACCGTAATTCAAAACCGGGATGTTTGCAGTTCTGAGAACGACATGTATGAGGAGGGAAGGGAGAGAAGACGAAGACAGAGAGAGAGAAGGGAGGGGAGGTATAACATCGTAGACCTAGAGGTGGGCATTGCAATGGGCTGTGCAATCTCTCCCATACTGTTCGTGTTGGCAATGGAAGTCATCTTGAAAGCTGCAATGAAGAGTTCAGGTCCAGTGAATCTGGGAGATGGATACCAGATGCCTCCTCTGAAAGCTTTCATGGATGACACAACAGTCTTGTCCACGGATGAGGAAGAGACACACCAAATCTTAAAGCAGCTGGATGAGCTGGTGGCCTCTTCAAGAATGAGGTTCAAACCAAAGAAATCCCGAAGTCTCTCACTGCGAAAAGGAAAAGTGGCAGATTCAGTCAAATTCATGGTAGCCAACCAAGCCATCCCCACTGTCACAGAAGAGCCAGTAAAAAGTCTCGGAAGATGGTATGATGACTCCCTGAAAGACACACAAAGGGGATGTGAAACCAAGCAAACAGCAGAAGAAGGCCTGAAGAAAATAGATAACTGCGGACTGCCAGGCAAATACAAAGTCTGGTGTCTACAGTTCATGCTGATACCAAAGCTGCTGTGGCCACTGCTAATCTATGACATTTGCACCAGCACAGTGGAAGCAATGGAAGCCAAAATCAACAAATACACAAGAAAATGGCTCGGTGTCCCACCTGGTCTCACTGATGTTGCATTCTACTGTCGTCAAGCAATGCTGAAGCTACCTCTCAAATCCATAGTGGAGGAATACAAGGTTGGAAAAGCAAGATTGTTGAGCATGCTGGAGGAATCGAAAGACAATATCGTGAGATCAGTTCAGCCAAAGCTGAGAACTGGCAAAAAATGGAAAGTCCAAGAGGCTGTAAACAATGCCAAGAGAAACCTCAGCATCAAAGAAATAATTGGACACACGCAAACCAACAGACAGGGACTGGGAGCAACAAAAATGCAGTGGTGGTCCAAAGCCAAAGGGAAGGAAAAAGAGGCATGATCATACAGGAGTTGAAGAAATGGGGGAATGGACATCAGGGAAAAAAATTGTTGATAGGGTGAGGAATCAAAGGGTTAAGTTTTTGCAGTTGGTGGATAGGGTGCGGGAGTCAAAGGGTTAAGTTTTTGCAGTTGATGGATAGGGAGAGGGAGTCAAAGGGTTAAGTTTTTGCAGTTGGTGGACAGGCTGCGGGAGTCAAAGGAATAAGAAACTGAAACTGAATTAACGGATGTGATACTTAACCCTTTGACTCACGCACGCTCTCCACCAAACATCCTGCAACTTCAACCATGCTAGCAAAGCAAAACATTTAACCCTTTGGTTCCCACACCCTATCCGCCAGCTTCCTGCAGGATAGGGTGCGGGAGTCAAAAGGTTAAGCGGATGAGACATGGGACATCCAGTTGGAAGGTGTGGGCTCGATCCTGCCTGGGTATGTGCCGTCTGTGTGCAGACCTGTTAGTGCCTCAGTAAACCCTTTTTGTTTGTACAGGCACACAGAACATTAATTATATAAACACGCAAGACATCAAATGTGCACGTTCAATATCCCATAGGGTACTTTCAGTTTCAGTTTCAGTTTCTCAAGATGACGTCTCCGCGCTCGGAATGAATTCCATAATATGCACTATCGTCACAGGTGCCATGTGATTCTGAAAATCCAGAATGATCACGGCACAGGCCTTCAGCCTGCATATAAAATGTGAGACTGTACAAACTGTGAGACTCTTTACAAACTGTGAATCTGTACAAACTATGAGACTGTACAAAGTGTGAGACTGTACAAACTGTGAGACTCTTTACAAACTGTGAGTCCGTACAAACTATGAGACTGTACAAAGTGTGAGACTGTACAAACTGTGAGACTCTTTACAAACTGTGAGTCTGTACAAACTATGAGACTGTACAAAGTGTGAGACTGTACAAACTGTGAGACTCTTTACAAACTGTGAGACTGTACAAACTATGAGACTGTACAAAGTGTGAGACTGTACAAACTGTGAGACTCTTTACAAACTTGTGAGACTGTACAAACTGTGAGACTCTTTACAAACTGTGAGACTGTACAAACTGTGAGACTCTTTACAAACGTGAGTCTGTACAAACTGTGAGACTGTACAAACAGTGAGACTGTACAAACTGTGAGACTGTACAAACTGTGAGACTCTTTACAAACTGTGAGAACTGTACAAACTGTGAGACTCTTTACAAACTGTGATCTGTACAAACTGTGAGACTGTACAAACTGTGAGACTGTACAAACTGTGAGTCTCTTACAAACTGTGAGACTGTACAAACTGTGAGACTGTATAAACTGTGAGTCTGTACAAACTGTGAGACTGTACAAACTGTGAGACTGTACAAACTGTGAGACTGTACAAACTGTGAAACTGTACAAACAATGAAGTGTACAAACTGTGAGACTCTTTACAAATTGTGAGACTGTATAAACTGTGAGACTGTACAAACTGTGAGACTGTACAAACTGTGAGATTATACAAACTGTGAGACTGTACAAACTGTGAGACTCTTACAAACTGTGAGACTGTACAAACTGTGAGCTCTTACAAACTGTGAGACTGTACAAACTAGTGAGACTGTACAAACTGTGAGACTGTACAAACTGTGAGACTGTACAAACTGTGAGACTGTACAAACTGTGAGACTGTACAAACTGTGAGAACTGTACAAACTGTGAGACTGTACAAACTGTGAGACTGTACAAACTGTGAACTGTACAAACTGTGAGACTGTACAAACTGTGAGACTGTACAAACTGTGAACTGTACAAACTGTGAGACTGTACAAACTGTGATCTGTACAAACTGTGAATCTGTACAAACTGTGAGTCTGTATAAATGTGTATGTAAAACTGTCAATCTTGTACAAACTGTGAGTCTGTTAAAGTGTGTATGTATAAACTGTCAATCTGTACAAACTGTGAGTCTGTATAAAGTGTGTATGTATAACTGTCAATCTGTACAAACTGTGAGTCTGTATAAAGTGTGTATGTAAAACTGTCAATCTGTACAAACTGTGAGTCTGTACAACTGTGAGTCTGTATAAAGTGTGAGTCATGTACAAACTGTGAGATCTGTACAAACTGTGAGTCTGTACAAACTGTGAGTCTGTATAAACTGTGTATGTATAAACTGTCAATCTGTACAAACTGTGGAGTCTGTACAAACTGTGAGTCTGTACAAACTGTGAGTCTGTACAAACTGTGAAATGTCTGTACAAACTGTGAGTCTGTACAAACTGTGAGTCTGTACAAACTGTGAGTCTGTGCAAACTGTGAGTCTGTACAAACTGTGAGTCTGTACAAACTGTGAGTCTGTCAAACTGTGAGTCTGTACAAACTGTGAGTCTGTACAAACTGTGAGTGTACAAACTGTGAGTCTGTACAAACTGTGAGTCTGTACAAACTGTGAGTCTGTACAAACTGTGAGTCTGTACAAACTTGAGTCTGTACAAACTGTGAGTCTGTACAAACTGTGAGTCTGTACAAACTGTGAGTCTGTACAAACTGTGAGTCTGTGCAAACTGTGAGTCTGTACAAACTTGAGTCTGTACAAACTGTGAGTCTGTACAAACTGTGAGTCTGTGCAAACTGTGAGTCTGTGCAAACTGTGAGTCTGTGCAAACTGTGAGTCTGTACAAACTGTGAGTCTGTACAAACTGTGAGTCTGTACAAACTGTGAGTCTGTGCAAACTGTGAGTCTGTACAAACTATGAGTCTGTACAAACTGTGAGTCTGTGCAAACTGTGAGTCTGTACAAACTGAGTCTGTGCAAACTGTGAGTCTGTACAAACTGTGAGTCTGTACAAACTGTGAGTCTGTACAAACTATGAGTCTGTACAAACTGTGAGTCTGTACAAACTGTGAGTCTGTGCAAACTGTGAGTCTGTACAAACTGTGAGTCTGTACAAACTATCAGTCTGTACAAACTGTGAGTCTGTACAAACTGTGAGATTGTACAAACTGTGAGTCTGTACAAACTGTGAGTCTGTACAAACTGTGAGTCTGTACAAACTATGAGTCTGTACAAACTATGAGTCTGTACAAACTATGAGTCTGTACAAACTATGAGTCTGTACAAACTGTGAGTCTGTACAAACTGTGAGTCTGTACAAACTGTGAGTCTGTACAAACTGTGAGATTGTACAAACTGTGAGTCTGTACAAACTGTGAGTCTGTACAAACTGTGAGTCTGTACAAACTGTGAGTCTGTACAAACTGTGAGATTGTACAAACTGTGAGTCTGTACAAACTGTGAGTCTGTGCAAACTGTGAGTCTGTGCAAACTGTGAGTCTGTACAAACTGTGAGTCTGTACAAACTGTGAGTCTGTACAAACTGTGAGTCTGTGCAAACTATGAGTCTGTACAAACTATGAGTCTGTACAAACTGTGAGTCTGTACAAACAGTCTGTGCAAACTGTGAGTCTGTACAAACTGTGAGTCTGTACAAACTGTGAGTCTGTACAAACTATGAGTCTGTACAAACTGTGAGTCTGTACAAACTATGAGTCTGTACAAACTGTGAGTCTGTACAAACTGTGAGTCTGTACAAACTATGAGTCTGTACAAACTGTGAGTCTGTACAAACTGTGAGATTGTACAAACTGTGAGTCTGTACAAACTGTGAGTCTGTACAAACTGTGAGTCTGTACAAACTATGAGTCTGTACAAACTATGAGTCTGTACAAACTATGAGTCTGTACAAACTGTGAGTCTGTACAAACTGTGAGTCTGTACAAACTGTGAGTCTGTACAAACTGTGAGTCTGTACAAACTGTGAGTCTGTACAAACTGAGTCTGTACAAACTGTGAGTCTGTACAAACTGTGAGTCTGTACAAACTGTGAGATTGTACAAACTGTGAGTCTGTACAAACTGTGAGTCTGTACAAACTGTGAGTCTGTACAAACTGTGAGTCTGTACAAACTGTGAGATTGTACAAACTGTGAGTCTGTACAAACTGTGAGTCTGTGCAAACTGTGAGTCTGTGCAAACTGTGAGTCTGTACAAACTGTGAGTCTGTACAAACTGTGAGTCTGTACAAACTGTGAGTCTGTGCAAACTATGAGTCTGTACAAACTATGAGTCTGTACAAACTGTGAGTCTGTACAAACAGTCTGTGCAAACTGTGAGTCTGTACAAACTGTGAGTCTGTACAAACTGTGAGTCTGTACAAACTATGAGTCTGTACAAACTGTGAGTCTGTACAAACTATGAGTCTGTGCAAACTGTGAGTCTGTACAAACTGTGAGTCTGTACAAACTATGAGTCTGTACAAACTGTGAGTCTGTACAAACTGTGAGATTGTACAAACTGTGAGTCTGTACAAACTGTGAGTCTGTACAAACTGTGAGTCTGTACAAACTATGAGTCTGTACAAACTATGAGTCTGTACAAACTATGAGTCTGTACAAACTGTGAGTCTGTACAAACTGTGAGTCTGTACAAACTGTGAGTCTGTACAAACATGTGAGTCTGTACAAACTGAGTCTGTACAAACTGTGAGTCTGTACAAACTGTGAGTCTGTACAAACTATGAGTCTGTACAAACTGTGAGTCTGTACAAACTGAGTCTGTACAAACTGTGAGTCTGTACAAACTGAGTCTGTACAAACTGTGAGTCTGTACCAACTGTGAGTCTGTACAAACTATGAGTCTGTACAAACTATGAGTCTGTACAAACTGTGAGTCTGTACAAACTGTGAGTCTGTACAAACTGTGAGACTGTACAAACTGTGAGTCTGTACAAACTGTGAGTCTGTACAAACTGTGAGTCTCTTTACAAACTAAAAAGAAAACTCTTTACAAGATAAAAGATTTTTACAAACTCTGTGTTTCTTTACAATCTATCCCAGTCCAAACTGTCAATGTCTGTACAAACTGTCAGTCTCTGTACAAAAATGTCAGATTGTACAAACTGTCAGAATATGTACAAACTCTCAGACTTTGTATAACTGTCAGACTATACAAACTGACTGTACAAACTGTGAGACTATGTACAAACTGTCAAACCCTGTACAAACTTTCAGACTATGTACAAACTCCAAAACAAGTGCAAACTGTCACACTATTGCAAACTGTCTGACTGTACAAACTGTCATACTATGTACAAACTGTCTGTACAAACTGTCATACTATGTACAAACTGTCAGACTATCTACAAACCGTCAGACTCTGCCAAAACTGTCAGACTGTATAAACTGTCACTCTTTTCAACAATCAGACTGTACAAACTGTCATACTATGTACAAACTGTCAGACTATCTACAAACCGTCAGACTCTGCCAAAACTGTCAGACTGTATAAACTGTCACTCTTTTCAACAGTCAGACTGTACAAACTGTCACATTATGTACAAACTGTCATACTATGTACAAACTGTCAGACTATCTACAAACTGTCAGACTCTGCCAAAACTGTCAGACTGTATAAACTGTCACTCTTTTCAACTGTCAGACTGTACAAACTGTCACATTATGTACAAACTGACTGTACAAACTGTCACACATGTACAAACTGACTGTACAAACTGTCACACATGTACAAACTGTCTGTACAAACTGTCAGACTATGTACAAACTGTCAGACTGTACAAACTGTCATACTATGAACAAATTGTCAGACTATCTACAAACCGTCAGACTCTGCCAAAACTGTCAGACTGAATAAACTGTCACTCTTTTCAACTGTCAGACTGTACAAACTGTCAGACTATGTACAAACTGACTGTACAAACTGTCACACTATGTACAAACTGACTGTACAAACTGTCACACTATGTACAAACTGACTGTACAAACTGACTGTACAAACTGACTGTACAAACTGTCACACATGTACAAACTGTCTGTACAAACTGTCTCATTATGTACAAACTGACTGTACAAACTGTCTGTACAAACTGTCTCATTGTGTACAAACTGACTGTACAAACTGTCTGTACAAACTGTCTCATTATGTACAAACTGACTGTACAAACTGACTGTACAAACTGTCTCATTATGTACAAACTGACTGTACAAACTGTGACACTATGTAAAAACTGTCTGTACAAACTGTCACACTATGCACAAACTGACTGTACAAACTGTCACACATGTACAAACTGTCACACATGTACAAACTGTCTGTACAAACTGTCACACTATGTACAAACTGTCTGTACAAACTGTCTGTACAAACTGTCTCATTATGTACAAACTGTCTGTACAAACTGTCTCATTATGTACAAACTGACTCATTATGTACAAACTGTCTGTACAAACTGTCTCATTATGTACAAACTGTCTGTACAAACTGTCACACATGTACAAACTGTCTGTACAAACTGTCTGTACAAACTGTCACACTATGTACAAACTGTCTGTACAAACTGTCACACATGTACAAACTGTCTGTACAAACTGTCTCATTATGTACAAACTGTCTGTACAAACTGTCTCATTATGTACAAACTGACTGTACAAACTGTCTCATTATGTACAAACTGACTGTACAAACTGTCACACTATGTACAAACTGTCTGTACAAACTGTCACACTATGTAAAAACTGTCTGTACAAACTGTCACACTATGTACAAACTGTCAGACTATCTACAGACTGTCAGACTCCGCCAAAACTGTCAGACTGTATAAACTGTCACTCTTTTAAACTGTCAGACTGTACAAACTGTCAGACTATGTACAAATTGTCAGACTCTGCCAAAACTGTCAGACTGTATAAACTGTCACTCTTTTCAACTGTCAGACTGTGAAAACTGTCAGACTATGTATAAACTGTCAGACTCTGACAAAACTGTCAGACTGTATAAACTGTGAGACTATGTGCAAACTGTCAGAAGATATACAAACTGTCATGTTAAATGGACAAATACATAAATAAACAAATGAACAGTCAAACAAATAAAATGAATGTAGTGCAGGAAATTTGCATTCTTAACAACCAGTAATGTTTTCTTTGTGGTGCTAAGGATCACTCGTGAAGAATATTTCATTGTATATTCTAATTTTGAGAGTTTTTGTTTTTGGTTGGTTGGTTGGTTGGTTGGTTGGTTGGTTGGTTGGTTGGTTGGTTGGTTGGTTGGTTGGTTGGTCGGTCGGTCGGTCGGTTGGTTGGTCGGTCGGTCGGTCGGTCGGTTGGTTGGTTGGTTGGTTGGTTGGTTGGTTGGTTGGTCTGTCTGTCTGTCTGTCAGTCTATCTGGCTGTCTGTCTGGTTGGTTGGTTGGTTGGTTGATAGGTTGGTTGGTTGGTTGGTTGGTTGGTTGGTTGTGTTTTTGTGTTGGTTGGTTGGTTGGTTGGTTGGTTAGTTGGTTGGTTGGTTGGTTGGTTGGTTTGTTGGTTGGTTGGTTGGTTGGTTGGTTGGTTGTCTAGACGTCTGTTTGTTTGTTGGTTTGTTTTGTTTGACTACTCGTTTGCTTGCTTCTTTCGTTGTTGTTGTTTTTTCTTTCTTTTCGTTTGTCTGCTTGCTTGATTCTTTGTTTGTTTGTTTGTTTGTTTGTTTGTTTGTTTTCAATTTTTTTATTCAAGTTTATGCAAAACATTCATACAATATAAATATAAACTTCATTTTTGTAGAACACACACTTAAATGGATATCATACATGACAATCCAAATATATAGATATGTGTGTATGCTCATTTATGATCAAAACACATACACACATACACACACGAGCGCATGCGAGCACGTACGCACGCACGTTTGTTTGTTTGTTTGTTTGTTTGTTTGTTTGTTTGTATGTTTGTTTGTTTGTTTGTTTGTTTGTTTGTTTGAGGATGCTTCCAACTTGATAGTGGGTCGCCCTAACCCAGATTATGGCAATGACAGATGTCGTACAGCCTTCATACATGTAGGTTAGCTGTGAAATAAGCCAGGCTTACAAGGACGCGTAAGTGATACCTGACCAGCAGGAGCGATGTGACAATGGCAAAGCCATACCATGAAATTACATTGTAGGTCCTATGATGGAACAATCAGGCGAATAAGTGCCGCCTGAAACCCTAACACAGACACACGAAGAACATAAATACAGAAAAAGAACCAGAAAAACACGAACATAGAATCAGAACGCGTATTTAATACAACCAGACAAGACAGGCGCAAATTTTCAGCCAACTGGCCTTTGGTTTGGATGTTGATTTTTATTTGAGTGTACCTCGGATGTGGATGGGTTTTTTTCATTTCAGTGTGCCTGTGGTATGGATGTTTTTGTGTTTTAGTATGCCTGTGGTATTGATGTTTTTGTGTTTCAGTGTGCCTGTGGTATGGATGTTTTTCTGTTTTAGTGTGCCTGTGGTATGGATGTTTTTGTGTTTTAGTATGCCTGTGGTATGGATGTTTTTCTGTTTTAGTGTGCCTGTGGTATGGATGTTTTTGTGTTTTAGTGTGCCTGTGGTATGGATGTTTTTCTATTTCAGTGTGCCTGTGGTATGGATGTTTTTCTGTTTTAGTGTGCCTGAGATGTGGACGGTATTTTTTTCTATTTTTCTGGAAACCTATCGTATAACAACCGTGAAGGTGAGTACATCACTTGTTACTAGCAGTTATTATTTTGTGTGTGGTGTGTGTGTGTGTGTGTGTGTTGTGTGTGTGTGTGTGTGTGTGTGTGTGCGTGTGTGTCTGTCTGTCTGTCTGTCTGTCTGTCTGTCGGAATATGTGTGTATGTGTTCATGCGTGCGTGTGTGTGTGTGTGTGTGTGTGTGTGTGTGTGTGTGTGCGTGTGTGTGTGCGTGTGTGTGTGTGTGTGTGTGTGTGTGTGTGTGTGTGTGGTGTGTGTGTGTGTGTGTGTGTGTGTGTGTGTGTGTGTGTGTGTGTGTGTGTGTGTGTGTGTGTGTGTGTGTGTTGTGTGTAAAACAGCATAGCTATACCTTTCTAAGCCGGATGTGTCTGTACTTTTCGAATTTCTCCCGAAATATGTCATCACATAGTTGAACTGGGAGTGCTAGTTCAAACATTCCTCAACACGATTTGGGAAATGCCCATCATGATGTCGTCTGAAACAAGTTTGTACGAGTCCGTCAAAATGTTATCAGCAAGGACGTTTTGGGAGCGCCATTCGAAGTGTCGTCTGCACTGAGTTAACTCTTTGACTCCCGCACCCTGTTCAACAGCATCCTGCATCGTCAATCATGCTAAGCAAAGCGAACACTTAACCTTTTGATTTCCTTACCCTATCCATCAACTTGATTCCTTCATCCTGTGCACCAGCTGCCTGCAGGAAGCTGGTGGATAGGGGGGGGGGGGTGAGGGAATCAAAGGATTAAGTTTTTGCAGTCGGTGGATAGGGTGTGGGACTCAAAGGGTTAAGGATAGATCAAGGCTGACCCGTAACTGTAAGGTTGTCGGAGAGTGAGACAGAACTCGAAGAGAGCTTCTCTCAATGCCAGCATTCAGAGAGCGGTGACAACCTCCTCTCCCTCGCTGTTTTACCTTCCATCAACCTGAACAGGGTCAGGTACCCATTTACAGCTGGGTATACTGAAGGGCGCACGGACAATTTTTTTTTCTCGAATCAGACACGAACTCTTCCAACAAGAAACCAGCAAAAACATGAAAATAAGAATCAGAACGTCTTTTTAATACAACCAGACAAGACAGGCGCAAATTTTCGGCCATCTGGCCTTTGTCAAGCGTGAATGTAAGATCACAAACAAACAAATATCAAATACAAAACTTAGCAGAAAGAGACAAAAACTTCCCTGCTGCTTCGTCCAGGAGGGGGGGGGGGGGGAGAAAAAGGCTAAAACTTCCCTGCTGCTTCGTCCAGGGGGGGGGGGGGGGGAGAAAAAGGCTAAAACTTCCCTGCTGCTTCGTCCAGGGGGGGGAGGGAGAAAATGACTAAAACTTCCCTGCTGCTTCGTCCAGGGGGGGGGGGGGGGGAGAAAAAGGCTAAAACTTCCCTGCTGCTTCGTCCAGGGGGGGGGGGGGGTAGAAAAAGGCTAAAACTTCCCTGCTGCTTCGTCCAGGGGGGGGGGGGGGGGAAGAAAAAGGCTAAAACTCTCCTGCTGCTTCTCCATGTGGACGAGGCAGCAGGAAAGTCAGGAAAGTTTCAGTCTTTTTCTCCCTAAGTTTTGTCTTTGGTGTTCGTTCCTTTGTGATCTTACGTTTAAGCTTGACAAAAGCCAGCTGGTCGAAAATTTGCACCTGTCTTGTCTGGTTGTGTTAAATACGCGTTCTGATTCTAAAAGGCAAAACAAAATGTGACTGCTGGATCTTGAGGGTAAAAACAAAATATTAAAAAATACCTTGTTTGTAAAAGATCCTTGGGAGTATAAAACAACGTTTCGAGCCCAGGCCCTTTGTCAAACATGGTATTTTTTAATATTTCGTTCTGATTCTATTTTCGTGATTTTGGGGGGGGGTTTTGGGGGTTTTTTTTTGCTGGATCCTGTTTGCTTGAACGCAGGCAGTCGCACTTGTTTTGGAATTCTTCCAGTGAGACAGGAAGACGGGAGCTCTGCCTCCACGGCAACCAGACCTTCACATGTCTTTGAATATGATACAAATTGTGTAAGGTTGGCAGTCAGCGCAAGTGAATAGTAAAAACCGAAGTGTTACGAAAACCCACGAAGTGGATGCTGAAAAGCGAAAGATGAGTAATGAAGGGAATAAAGCGCTGTTCTGCTCTCCTGTCCCTGAGTCGCATAAGGTATTGATCTTGACTATACACACCAGTGTAATTACTAAGGGGGAAAAACCCTGTGCCTTTGTTTTTTATGCCAATTTTCTTCCTTCTTTTTCTTCTTCTTCTCCTTTTATTTCTTCTTTTTTTTCCATCTCCTTTTGAAAAAAGGGGAAGGGAGAGATTGTTTCATATCAACTGGAGAAAGGAGGGAGTCTGTCTGTCTGTCTGTCTGTCTGTCTATCTGTCTGGCTGCCTATCTGGTTGGCTGTCTGGCTGGTTGGCTGTCTGTCTGGCTGGTTGGCTGTCTGTCTGTCTTGTCTGGCTGGCTGGCTGGCTGGCTATGTTTGTGGCAAACCAATTTGTCAGCAAGATTTTCTCAGCTCCTTCAGAATGTATATTTACCACATTTGGGTCACAGGTGAAGACTGTTGAAGAATCGCGAATGCCGAAGCGTGGAAGTCATGGCATCAAAGTCAAGTCACATGGCCAAACCCCATGTAGTGCTTAAAATCGACACTTCTAGAGAATGGTGTGTTGACAGCACTTTCTAAGAAACACCTGAAAAAATATTTTCCGCCCTAGTGGTGCTAGCCCGGGGAAAGTTGAGGTCTCTGTCATCTCGCTCACCTACGACCTCAGGGGTTATGAAACTATCTAGACAGGACCTCAGGACCTGGCCAGCTCTTGGGTTTATGTGCAGGCTTAAGACTTGTGCCGAGATCATTCTGGATTTTCTCTATCACATGGCACCTGTGACGATAGTGCATATGGAATTCATTCCGAGCTCGGAGATGTCATCTTGAGAAACTGAAACTGAAACTGAAACTGACATTCTGTTTTTCACTGTTGTAAGTGTCTACCGCTGATCCAGTCGCACCGATGTAGTGGTAAGCACAACGAATTATCGACTGGAAGGTTGTGGATTCGAATCCCCGCCAGTCCCTTCAAAAATCATTGTGGGATTTTTTTGTCTCTAACCGGCTCTTACCCATAGTTGGGCGTGATATGGGCTCACTAGAAAGACTGGGGTCACACAGTCGAGTCTCATCCACTTCACGGATGGTGTTGCTCAGATCATCTGACCAACATCGCAGGTGTCTGAATCTCTTTTGCATTATGATGATCATCCTCATCGTCAACACCATAACAGTGTCAAAACGGTGCAAAAAAAAAAAGAAAAAGAAAAAAGAAAGAAAAGAAAATGTAAGCACAAAGGCAATCTCCTTAGGTGTAATGATTAAAAAAAGAGAAAAAAAGCACAAAGGAAATGTCCATAAACGCGATGATTGAAAAAGACACAAAGAGAGAAAGAAAGAAAAGAAAGAAAGAGAAGAAAGAAAGAAAGAAAGCAAACA
>CM060306.1:118518203-118520703 GCA_030674185.1 Monoplex corrugatus | reverse complement strand
GCGTAAACCAGGCCCGAGAGATGCAGACACCTGCGGTGCTGGTCAGAAGATTTGAGCAACACCCTCAATGACGCGTCCGTGAAGTGGATGAGACTCGACTGTGTGGTCCCAGTCTTCCCAATGAGCCCATAGCACGCCAAACTCTGGGTAGGAGCCGGTTAGATCAGAAAAATCCCACAATGATATAATTTTTGAAGGGACTGACAGGGATTCGAATCCACAACCTTCCAGTGGGTAGTCCGTTGCGTTAACCACACACCACGGTGACTGGTTCCTCGGGTTTGTTCTGTGTTTTTTGGTTGTTGTTTTGGCAGCCGAGATGTGGTTTCTAAGAAGAATGTTGAGAGTTCCATGGACAGCAAAGAAAACAAACAAGACAGTCTTGATGGAGGCAGACACTAGTAGATCACTCATAAGGAAGATCAGGAAAAGACAGGCAACATTTATAGGCCATTTTATGAGGAAGGGGGATTTGGAGCACCTGGTCACAACTGGAAAGCTGGAGGGAAAGAGAGCACCGGGTAGACCCAGGGAGAAAATGCTGGACGGACTTGCAGAGTGGCTGGGGACGAGGAGGGTGGGGGAGATGCTAGGGGCAACGAGAGATAGAGACAGATGGAAGTCCATGATCGCCAACGCCATGCGGCAGGGCACCTGATGATGATGATGATGATGTTTTGTTTGGGGTTGTTTGTTTTGTTTGTTTGTTTTGTTTGTTTGTTTGTTTGTTTGTTTGTTTGTTTATTTGTTTGTTTGTTTGTTTGTTGTTTTTTCCTCTGTCCTCCTTCCTCAAAATTTCCACTGGACCTTGTCAGACGACCATACCGAAGTAGTTTTCTTGTCTAAACTGAAGTCACAAGATCTTCATACGGCCCAGAGTACTGCTCTACAGGTTTGGAGCACTTGTTCATTGGGGTAACATGATCAATCTATCTGATGGTTAGTCATTGTTCTCTGCCAGGAAATAAATAAACACCATAGGAATTGTAACTGATTGTTTCCCACATAAGAGCGATCATTGACACACCAGCTCAGCCTCCTATTGTTTTGTTTCAAACTGAAAACAATCAAACACGGACGGAACAATTAAAGGAACTGTATCATGATGAAAGCCTTGTCCAGAACTCTACGAAACGAGGAGATTGTTTGTGGTACCAGGAAGCTGGCGTGTTTGGTTTTTGTGTGTCTATTCATATTCATTCGATGTTTCCTTGTCCAGTCTATCTGCATGAAGTGATGAACTGAAAGGACACAACCTTGAACAGTAAGAGATGTGGGGGGGGGGGGGGGGGTAATACAGAAGGACGGAAACAAAATCGAAGGAAACGGATGTTTCCATGTCTAAAATCACTCGCTCACAGAGAGACTGGGTTGGTGGGTAGGCTGAAGGGGAGAGACAGACAGACAGACAGGGACAGAGAGAGAGAATGAGAGAGAGACAGAGACAGACAGAGAGAGACAGACAGAGAAAAAGAGAGAGAGAGGCAGAGAAAGAGACAGAGAGAGACAGAGAGAGAGACACAGAGAGAGAGAGAGAAGAGAGACAAAGAGACAGAGAGAGAGAAAAAAGAGACAGAGAGAGAGACTGACAAACAGACAGACAGAGACAGAGAGAGAGACAGACAGACAGAGACAGAGAGAGAGACGGAGACAGACAGACAGACAGACAGACAGCTAGACAAACAGACAGATAGACAAATAGGCAGACAAACAGCCTGACAGACAAACAGACAGACTTAAGACTCTAGCCTCATAATATTTTGTATATAAATTGTATGCCCATGGACTGTCACATACACACACAAAATAAAACAATAACAACAAAGTTGAACATCAGTCAGTGTGCCTCTGCGAAGATGGTTTATTATGTGTCTTCTTACTTGTATGGCTTTAATGTTTATTGTTTTGTCATTGTGTATGTAATTGTGAACATTTTTATCACCATTTGCTTTTTTTTTTAGAGAAATGTAAAGCGCTGGTGAGCATGTTTTTATATGGAATAGGCGCTATACAAATAAACATTATTATTATTATTATCATTATTAAATAATTTCACACAAAAGATCAAAACAATGAGAGAAAGATATGAAGGGGGTGATGGAGGGGGGAGGAGGATATGGAGATCAATGGACTGATTGATTTGTATATTCAAACAGTAAAGATATTGACATCATACAATGGTGTGTAAATTCCAAAGTCAGTTCTAGCCGCTGCAGACCTATCGATTCCGAAACTCAAAACTTCTAGATCGAATAATCGATTGGGTAATTTTGGTGGACAGAGGCATGTGAGAAAGCAGTTCAATATAAAAGGGAGAAATTCAAAATCTACACCAAAATCCGGAAACCTGAAGATCATGTGGAAATGAAAAAAGCTAACATCCAGTGTAACAAAATCATCGCTGAAGTAAAGAAAGATTATTGGGCATCATTCTGCACAAAAGAAATTTCAGATTTCAAAGATTTCCATAAAGTCTGGACGAAAATGAATCAAATGAAGA
>CM060306.1:118505703-118508203 GCA_030674185.1 Monoplex corrugatus | reverse complement strand
AACTGGCCTTTGTCAAGCGATTTTCTTTGGGAAATAGACTGAAGTTTCAGAAGTTTGTCTTTTTCTCCTAATTTTTGTATCTGGTGTTTGTTTGTTTGTGATTTTTTCCCTTGACAAAGGACAGTGGGCCACAAATTTGCGCCTGTCTTGTCTTGTATTAAATACGCGTTCTTATTTTTTTTTCGTGTTTTTTCTGGTTCCTGTTTGCTTGAATGCGGGCAGTCACACTTGTTTTGGATTATCCATTCAGGTTGATTTTAGCCAGTATCTCATACATCGAACAAATGAATTTGCATATTATGGGAATCTTCCAAAGTCTCTATAATTCATATCGTTTGGTGTGCGCCAGTTTACGTCAAGAAACCTATTTAAAGCAAATAAGTGCACGTTTTCTGTTGGCGTTCCTTTTCGAGTCCCCATATTTCTGCTTCATATTGTACTATTGGTTGTACTTGTGAGTCAAATAGTTTGAAGAAATAAGATCTTCAAGAGGGAAGCAGGGAGAATTTTTATGATTTATAATTTTTATAGAGGAGTGTTCTGAGCTTACTGTTTTTGTACTTTGTATCTGCTTCTATGCTAGCTGAATGGGTAGCGCAAACTGTGTTAGATTTGAGAAGTTCTATACAACATGGGAAATAATCTCAAGAGTTATGTCCTTTGATTAATAGTTTGAAGAAAGTTTCCACAGAACTGCACTCACATTTATACAAGTTACTTAAGATACTCAAAACAACGTTCTTTGCTCTTGCCAGTAAATCCTGACATGTTACCAGTCGCCGTGGTGTAGTGGTTAACGCAACGGACTACCGACTGGGAGGTTGTGGGTTCGAATCCCCATCAATTACCTTCAAAAATCGGTGTGGGATTTTTCGGCTCTAACCGGCTCCTACCCAGAGTTGGGCGTGTTATGGGCTCATTGGGAAGACTGGGACCACACAGTGAGTCTCATCTACTTCGCGGATGCGTCATTGAGATTGTTGCTCAAACTTCTGAGCAACACCGCAGGTGTCTGTTTCTCTCGGGCCTGGTTGACGCCAGGATATATTATGATAGTAAGCGTAGAGTACAACCCTGTCACGCAGTCTCAATCCTACATGGAACTCCATAGAATCATGATTATCATCCACATCGACATCATCATCATCGCATAATAAAAACTTCCAGCTTCTGTGGCCGTTAAAGTAGCGTAGAAAATGGGACGACAAAAAAAAAACAAAAAAAACAAAACAAAAAAAACCGGTGAGCACAAAGGTATCCTAAAAACTTTTGTTTCTTTAATCCTGACATGCAAAGCTAAAACTCAGTTTTGTCGTGAAGTAGAGTCCAAGATATTTGTATGCATTTAATACAGAGATTCTAACATTTCCATAGTGCCATCTTTCACAACCTGCTACGAAACCCCCTTTGCGAAAAATCATTACTTTATTTTTCTGCATATTTACCTTTAATTCAAGTTTGTTAGTTGCTCTGTAGAGGTTGTTCAACTGGGTCTGTAGTCCCGCTACAGTTTTAGAGACCAAAACAATATCATCTGCAAAAAGCATAATATTTGTGCTAAATCTCTTGGTAAATTCACGCTATGTCTACCGTTATTGTTTGTATCTAACGCAAGATTATTGATAAAAAGACAGAATAACGCCAGGCTGCATACTTCACCTTGTTTCACACCCTGAGTATTAGGAGAGAGAAAGACAGACAGACAGACAGACGGACAGAGAGGCGTGTGTGTGTGTAGTGTGTAGTGTAGTGTAGTGGTAGAAAGAAACTCTAGGGAGAGCTAGACAACAGAAGGTCTTCAGAGAAGTAACCCCCTTTAGACAAGTGTTTCAGCCCTGAATTCCTTACACTCTCGGGGGGCCTGGCCACATCCAGGTCATGACTCCTGGATGCCCTTCTGCTGTTGTCTTTTTTTTTTTTTTTTCCACGCCCGGGAGCGAACCTGGGCGATTCTGCGCTTCATAACTGCGGTACGCGGTTTTACCAATGTGCTAACGGGGCACACATCATCTGTAGGGAATTTAATCCTTATGAAGTTCATTTTTGGTTCCCCCTTGCCCAGATCCAGCTTGAGCTCCTTTCTGCTGCCTCTGCCATCGCTTTAAGGGCTCTAGTCCTCTTCTTCCCAGAAATGGCGAGTTGTTTCATGAGATCATAAGCGGAGGTGCCCACAAACCCTCTTGCCCCGACCTCTATGGCGAAGATTTTGACCCGCAGACCTGCTTTCTTCAGGGTGCTGGCAAGACCGGCGTATTTTTCGGTCTTGTAGATATGTGCTTCTTCCATTCTGCTTTCGTATGGCACAGTGAGTTCTATCAGAATCACTTGTTTCGAGGAGTCAGAGTGGAGAGCGATGTCTGGTCTCATGCCTGTCTTGCTGATGACATCTGGGTAATTTCTCCACTCTGGGAGGTCTGCTGTACACTCCCAGTCGACTGCTCCATCCAGAAGACCCTTTGGCAATGTGCTGGTTGTCATAGCACTTTCGGGCCAGACCTGT
>CM060306.1:118455703-118493203 GCA_030674185.1 Monoplex corrugatus | reverse complement strand
CGGGTCGGTTGATGGTGTGGGGTGGCATGAGCGTGGTACCCGGACCCCCTGCTCCCATTGACGGCATCCTGAACGGGGTCCGGTACGGGACGAGGTTCTGGCGGCCGTGGCACTGCCTGCGCTTGTGGACCTTGGTCAAGGCGCCATCTTCCAGGACGACAATGCACCATGCGCATCGATGCACGCCTTGTGACCGACTTCTGGAGCAGCATGAAGTCGTCCGTTATGGCCTGGCCAGCGTGCCTCACCTGACCGAACACCCAATTGAACACCTCTGGGATGTGCTCGGGAAAAGGGGGGGATGTTCCTTTAAATGCATGTGTGTTCACTAATGGGTCATTGTGCTAATTTCTTTTTCCAAAACAGGTGTGGAAATGATGAAATAAAACATAGAATCAATTCTAAACATTGTCAATTATTTCAACTTAAAATTAGAGAGGAAGGAAGAAGTGGCCCTTAAATTATGATTAGGAGTATATGTGTGTGAACTGTATCAGATGATATTAGTTCACCTCGGCTCACCATATTTGTGCATGCATGCACGCACAAACCCACCAACACACACGCACATACAAACATTCACACACTCACACACACACCACTCACACACACACACACACACACACACACACACACACACACACACACACACACACACACACACACACACACACACACACACACACACACACACACACCACAGACATACACACACTCGCCCACATACAGATTCACATGCGTGCATGCACAAGTCTTCCCATCTCCATTCCACTCCATACATTTCCTCTGACAGTTCACAGAGCACACTTGCTTTGTGTAAGCATAAAGCATGGCAAATCCCAAACTGCCATAGTATTTATGTCATAGAAATGTTTATTTCCACTTCACTGTTTCTCCATGCTTCCTCTGAAGTCCAGAGTACGCTCGCTTAGTGCAAGCATAAGGCGTGGCAAATTCAAAACTGCCCTAATAATTATGTCATAGAAATGTTTATTTCCACTCCGCTGTTTCTCCATTTCTATACCGCTGTTGGATGAAAACAGGTGCAGAACTCTATGTGTGGTGTGTGTGTGTGTGTGTGTGTGTGTGTGTGTGTGTGTGTGTGTGTGTGTGTGTGTGTGTGTGTGTGTGTGTGTGTGTGAGTGTGTGTGTGGTGTGCGTGTGGTTTGCGTTTGTGGATACAACAGGTGCAGAACTCTGGTGTGTGTGTGTGTGTGTGTGTGTGTGTGTGTGTGTGTGTGTGTGTGTGTGTGTGTGTTCGTGTGTGTGTGTCTGTGTTGTGTGTGTGTGTGTGTGTGTGTGTGTATGTGTGTGTGTGTGTGTGTGTGTGTGTGTGTGTGTGTGTGTGTGCGAGCACACGTGTGTGTGCGTTTGTGGTGTGTGCGTGTGTGTGTGTCTGTGGTGTGTGTGCGTGTGTGTGTGTGTTTTGTGTGTGTGTGGGGGTGTTCGTTCGTTGCTCGTTCGTTCGTTCGTTGTCTTTTCACTATAAGTGATATTAGACGGGGAAAAAATGGCATGGAGGATGAAATAAGGGGGAGGGGGGGGTATGGAGGGGAGAGGGGAACAGAGTAAGGGAAGTAAAAAAAATTAAAAGGAAGCGGCAAGGTCTTAAGAAAAAGGATATGGATGAACAGAGAAATGAAACTAGAACAACGCTAACATCAATAATGTAAAAGAAAAATCGTCATAAAAACAAAACAAAACAAAAATAATCATAATTATAAAATAATCTTAAAGTAACGCATTAACAGGACTGTGAACCAATGATTCTGAAATTTTAACTAACAAAACTTGATCCGATACTACTTCTTTAAAATGCGTTTCAAGATAGTTTCCTTGTGTAAACGTCTTTGGTAAAAAGGAACGAAGCTTTCTGCAGTAAAACAAACAGTGATACAATGTGAATTGTTCGCCACAAATACATAAAACGTTGTTACAATATTTTGTTTTCAAAGCGTTCAGTTGAATGCGAAAATATGTCATAACAATTAATCTCAAATGATATAACGAGGAATACTGCAAATTTTTACAGATATTTTGAACTGAAAGTTTGATTCTTTTTTGAGACACAAATTTTTCATTTAAATGTTCATGAAATCGAATCCATGATGTTAATTCTAGCGAGTTGTAAGCTTCTTTTACCGAGGTGTTAACATGTAATTCTATGGAATTTTCAGATTGGAGGGCACCGGATTTAGCTGCTCTGTCAACTACGTTGTTGCCATGAAGACCAACATGAGACGGCACCCAGCATAAATTGATTTCCGAACCATTTATCTTTAAACAATGTATTAGATGATTTGCCTCAATAATTAAGTCAGGTCTTGTGTCTGTATCAAAAGACTGTAAGGCATATAATACAGATTTTGAATCAACAAAGAGAACTACTTTGAATGACACAGGCCGAAGGCTTATTAAATAATGCAACGCTTGAACAACAGCGACCAATTCTGCTGTATATATAGATACATTTGCCCCAATGAAAAAAGACTTTTTAATGTTAAATTTTGGAACATAAAAGGCTGCTCCAGCGCTCTGGTTTGCTAAGACTGACCCATCGGTAAAAATGTGGAGGTGGGTACGGTACTTTTCATCGATGTGTTCACAAGCTGTGGATAGCGTAATGTTGACATTATCATCTTTTTTAACTTTTGCATAATCGAGATCAAATGTGGCCTTTAGCATTTCCCATGTAGGGATAGGCGTTATCATTGGTTTCTCGGCTATTTCATCCATTGTTATGTTGGACTGTTTGATCAGGCCAGATATGTAAGTTGCGGCTGTAATTTGTGATGAAATGTTTTTTGCTCGTTTTGGAAAGTCAGTATCAGACCTGATCTTAATTTCTTTGCTCACAAAATTATCCACTTGTGAAGTAGTTCTAATTGCAAACTTTGCTGTAGCTAACTCACGATGGTTGTTTAAAGGTAGAATTCCAGCAACTTTGTACGTTTCCAGAGTAGAAGCATGAGTTGGTACACCTAGTGCAATTTTAAGACTTTTGCAGTCCAAGCTCTGAATCTTTTTTAGTAAATATTTAGGTGCATTGAAGAAAACTTCTTGCGCGTAGGATAATTTAAACCTGACCAGCGCTGTTGACAGATGAATCAGTACATTTGTGTCCATTCCCCAGGGTAATTTGCTTATTATTTTTAGAAAATTTAAGGTTTTTCGCGCTTTTGTTAAAATATAATCAAAATGGACATTCCAGCTTAATTTGGACGTGATGTAAACTCCCAGGAATTTTATGACCTGTTTGTAATTTAACACTTCACCAAGCAATTTGAAAGTAGGCAAGTTATTTGAGTTACCACCAGGATCAAACAGCATCATGTTAGTTTTTTCTGCCGACAACGACAGCCCATTTTCTAACATATAGTTTCCAAGATTATCAAGATCAATTTGATACAACTTCCTGATGTAATTTCGCGTTCTCTGTGGAGTTGTCTTTTTTAAAGTGATATTCATCCAAGTGCATATATCATCAGCGTACTGTACTAAAACAACACGATTTGAAAGAGCTTTAGGAAGATCCTGTATAAGGATATTAAATAAAATAGGTGCTATCACTGAACCTTGTGGAATCCCCATGTCGAGACATCGTGAAGAAGAATAACTAGCTCCCACTCTTGCCTGAATTGTTCTATTAGCTAAAAAGGATTTAATGTAATTGAACATATTGCCCGATAAACCAACAGATTTTAGCTTGAACAATAAACGTTTATGCCAAACTTGATCGTAAGCTTTTTTCACATCAAAGAAAGTAGCTAAAACACTTTTTCTGCGGGCAAACTGTTGTTTGATCTGAGTTGTAACTTTAACTAGGTGCTCAACTGCGGATCTTCCTTTTCTAAAACCTGCCTGGTTCACAGGAATAACGTTATTTTTATCACAGTAGTGTAAAAGTCTATTTAAGACCAATCTTTCCATTAGTTTGCTTGTGTGGGACGTCAAAGCAATAGGTCTGTAACTGTTTTTATCGGTTTTCGATTTTCCTGTTTTTAAGATTGGTATAACTATAGACTTTGCCAGATTTGTGGCACAGTTCCGGTAACCCAGCATTTCTGCAAAATTTTGTGTAGGAAAATAAGGTAGTTTTCAGGGAGATGTTTAATCATTTCAGTCGAAACTGCATCAACACCTACCGAACTCTTTTTGTTGTGTAGAGACAGTACTGTGTTTTTTTAGCTCTTCTAAGGTGATTGGAGAATTAAACCAGAGATCATTCTGTGGTACTGGATCAGTGTAGATTGGGTTGTAATCTTCCATTTCTCTGTGATGTTTGCAGTCAGGAGATAAACCTTCAACTTTACTGTTTTCAGCGAACAGATCCACAAAATTTTCTGCTTTGTCCATGTCTGAAGGAAATGTGTTACATGTTTCAATCATTATCGGACACCTAGGTAAGTTGGTTCCATCCTTCATTTGTTTCATTTTCGTCCAGACTTTATGGAAATCTTTGAAATCTGAAATTTCTTTTGTGCAGAATGATGCCCAATAATCTTTCTTTGCTTCAGCAATGATTTTGTTACATTGGAGGTTAGCTTTTTTCATTTCGACATGATCCTCAGGTTTCCGGCTTTTGATGTAGATTTTGAATTTCACCCTTTTATATTGAACTGCTTTCTCACATGCCTCTGTCCACCAAACATTACCCAATCGATTATTTGATCTAGAAGATTTGAGTTCGGAATCGATAGGTCTGCAGCGGCTAAAATTGACTCTTGGAATTTAGAAAACATAATGTCTACATTTTCACTTTCATAATGTCTGTAATCTTGATTAGCTAGAGCAGTTCGAAATAAGGACCAGTCAGCACGCTTGTAATTATATTTTGGAATAATTTCAGGAGAGCTGTCTTTCATCCTGATGTTTTTGTCAGTTATGGTTATGATAATAGGTAGGTGATCGCTTCCCAAAGTGTCTCTGTGAGTTTCCCAGGTACAGGATGGTACTAATTCTGGTGAGATTAGAGACAAATCGATGGCTGTCGCCCTGTGTTTGGAAACATCAGGGATCCTAGTGACACTACCATCATTTAGAAGGTAAAGCGAACTATCAACGATATTTTCTACCAAACGATTGCTCGTAACAGTAGAACAGTTCTTTTCCCAAAATGGGGAGTGGGAATTAAAGTCTCCACCCATTAGCCATTTACCACGCTGCTGATCTTGGATAGTGCGCAGCCATTCTGTGTTGTGGTCATTTGGACCTGTTGGTAGGTAGACTGACAAAACGTTAATGTTTAAAGAATTGCTTAATTGGACAGTGGCAGCACAAGCATGCAAATCTTCGCTTGATTTCAAAACTGGGGAAGTAAGTAAGCAGTATTGTAACTCTTTGAGTATATATATCGTGGTGGATATCTTCTTCCCCTGATTCCCACATTCATAGACTGGAGGATAGTAATAATTGGGGAAATTGGGAAGCTTGGTAGCGACAACATTCATCGACTGTTAGAATCAAAATTTCGCACCTATTTGATGCTAGGAAATGCTCCAAGTAAGCCGAATTGGTGGAAAGGGATCTACAATTCCATTGCAAAAACTTGACTTGGGATTGTTGTCGCATTGCTGATATTGGTTAATCTCCAACTTTCTATTAACTGTTATTTTTGGTCGATAATAATAAATACTTTGATTTTCTGTGTCCAGGAGAAACTGGACAGAAAGAAAATTACGTAATTACTTAGACTACAAAGTAAAGAAAACAAAATTGTAGCAAAATCAATAAAAAGAAAATTACATAGTCCAACGTACGAATAACTTATAAAGGTGATAATAGATTACAAGGGATAACAAATAACCAAAAATCAAAATAATGGCATTCACGTCTTCAAATGTACAGAGTGTATAGTCTGACCGAGTCTTGATAGTCGGACTAAAACCTAGTTATTGTTTATTTTCAGCAGAAGAATGTCAGAGATGACGAGGAAAAAGTCCTGTGACATGAACATTAATTATTGTATATGTAATACTGTTATTTCAAAACATATTATACGGCCACCATGGTGTGTAGTTGTCAAAAGGGTGGTACTGTCCTCTGGAGAATCTGGAAGGGTGTAGCTGTGATGATCTTGATCTTGATGTTCTCCTTGGAGTCTCCCAAAATAGGTCTCGAATGTGTCTTCCAAGATTTCCTGCAATGATGCTACTTCCTCTGGTGGTGGGGTGAATGTCGTCTTTTAGAAATTGTTGAGTGGTACGAAGGTTCTCATGTGATACAAAAGAAATATTTTTTTATCAACAAGTTCAGCAGATAGGAAAGCGTTGAACAAATTTCGTTGAACCTCCATTCGGGCCTGCCGTACAGGGGCAACCTTACTAACGATTAGTTTAGATTTTGGATGTTCTTGTGCTATTTGTTTTATGCCTGAAGCGAGATGTTTAGTTGTTGCAGGGAGATCTTTGCTGTTCAATTCATGCACACCACAGTGAAAAACAATACAGTCTGCTGAATCATCAAATTTGGAAAAGGCCATATCTAATGAGCTTTTGATGTTATGAGGTCGTTCACAGGGCACGAGTCTCCTTCAAAAAAATGTGTGTGGGTGTGTGTGTGTGTGTGTGTGCGTGTGCGTGTGTGTGTGTATGTGCGTGTAGTGTGTTTTTGTGTGAAAATGCGTGTGTGTGTGGTGTGTGTGTTGTGTGTGTGTTTGTGTGAAAATGCGTGTGTGTTGGGTGTGTGTGTGTGTGTGTATGTGTGTTGTGTGTGGTGTGTTGTGTTGTGTGTTGTGTGTGTGTGTGTTGTGTGTGAGTTGTGTGTTGTGTGTGTGTGTGTGTGTGTGTGTGTGTGTGTGTGTGTGTGTGTGTGTGTGTGTGTGAAAATGCATGTGTGTGTGTGTGTGAAAATGCATGTGTGTGTGGGTGTGTGTGTTTAAGCTGTACGTATATATCTGCGTATGTTTTTGTATATAAGTAATTGCGCTTGTTTACTGAAATGTAACCCCCCATGAGAAAACAACTGAGAGTAGTTTTGTGTGAGTTTTGTGACTCATTTGTCACAAGACCCCAAAATAGGAGCTATGACTAAGACACACACTGGTTGTAACAAACTGACATTAGGACTGGCAGTCAATGGTCGTGTGCGTGTGTGTGTGTGTGTGGTGTGTGTGTGTGTGTGTGTGGGTGTGTGTGTGTGGGTGTGTGTGTGTGTAATGTCTGTGTGTGTCTGTGAGCGAAGTTGTGACACTAGTTTAATTCAATGGAGCAAATTAAAGTCCAGTGTGTTTTGTGTACAACTTGTTTATTTGTCTAAAAGAATAAACTGAATTTCTGACTTTATTGTGTTCTGTAGACAAATTTTCCCTGTGGTACAGGAACAGTGAAAGTGATACTTTTCAACTACATTTATTTCACTTTCACACATTTTTATCTCTCAGAAGTGAACTGTTAACTATCCAAAGTGAATTCAGTTTATTTTATTTCCTAAATATGAGTTCTAATGTTATCATGGAATGATCAGCTCTATAACCAGAAAGAGTATCTACATCAGTCAAATGTAAAGGAATTATTGCTAAAAACAAATCAATCCTTTTTTCTTGCGCGACTTTATTTCCACACCATGTACATTCTCAATTCTTGGGTTAACTTTTCTCCAAACATTCAATAGATCAAAGTATTCCCTCATCATGCGCACATGCTCCTGTGCTTTAACATTAATGCGATGTTTGTAATTACCACAGTCTAATGTAAACTTGTTTACCAAATCCCAATCATGACCTACAATTACATTTTCAAATCCAACTTCAAGTATCCTTTTGTGTACTTCAACAACAAACTCAGGAACACCATAGTTAGGTCCATGCACACTAACATCAGAAAGTCATTCATAATTTCTGTTGATATAAATGTGTAATTTCCACCAGTCTTTGTATACTTTCTTCAACTGAAATTCAAATTCATTACAAATAACAATTACAAATCTTTTGGAACTTAACTGTATGAAGCAAAACAGCACTTGAAGCCCTAATTCAGCTTCATACAGTTTTCCAGTTTTGGATTAAAATGGGTATCTTCCAAAAACTAACAATAAAAAAATTTCATGAAAAAAAGATGTATCTTGGGGTAAACACAAAGAATATTTGTCATGTCTTAAATGATGGAGGAAATCTCTTCTCTGGGCATCAACCAGGCCTTGACAATTCATCAAAATTATTGATATATTACAATCTATCGGTAATAAAATAGTCATTCCATAACACATGACTTTCTCTTCTTCTTGGCAGTTCCTGATGGCATAGGATGGTTAACACATTTAAAGTAAACTAAGCACGCTTAAATCCATTCATCAAATAATGATTCAGCATTAATAAAAAAAATCACTTCAAAACAGTTTGTGAACCACGCAAGCACTGAAAGCAATTCTAATGTATATGAACATGACAGGTAAGATTATTGTATTTGTAACACCAAGAAACACAAAACAGATAAATAATAACAACAAGAGACATAACTATAAGTCTATATTGGCAACCTCAACCTGATCAATCCAGCTACAAGAAACATATAAGTTGGTAAATAAATCCTTTCAGCTAACAAATGAGTGAGATGTTGACAAGCAGTGCAGCCTTAGGCCAGTCTCTGTGTGTGTGTGAGTGTGTGTGTGTGTGTGTGTGTGTGTGTGTGTGTGTGTGTGTGTGTGTGTGGTGCGCGCACGCATGCATACATACATACATACATGTGCATGGACACATATGTGCATGCCAGTGAGTGCATGTGCATGGGTATGCATGCACGCATCAATAGGCATGTATAAGTGTGTATGTGCATATACTATAAGTGTGGGGGGGGGAGGGGGGTTGTATGTGCATGTGTGTGCACATGCACATAAATAACCCGTTTCCATATGCATGTGAGTGTCTGTGATTTTTTCATGTTTGTGCAAGTACATGGATTCGGGATCTGTACTGCATCTTTGTACCACACCTTCAGCTGTAGTATGTCACTATGTGTAAGTAAGTCTGCATGTGTCCATTAATTACATCACCAATTACAAATCTGTTCAGGATTTACAAGGTAAAGCAGCAATGGAGAGGTCTCTCTCTTCTACAACTTCATGGTTACTGGACAACCTGGCAATCAATCATCTAGAATGACCTCTACAAAACAAAGCATCAATCATCTAGAAAGAAAGCACAAACCCACGTACTCACAGAACACAGCATTAGTCTAGAATTTACCAAATATTCTCTGAATGGCATCTATATCGGCACTCTTGGCATACCGAAGGAACCAGTAAAACTTGAGGCGACTATCATAAAACTGGATCACTTGATAAATATCATTAGATTTCACAGGCATATCGGACAAGGGAACAATATCGGACACATCAAAGTCCACATTTCTCCGCCTTCCCCAAAATGTCAAGTGGGAAATGCGCACAATGTTTTCCTTCTCGTTGACGCTGATGATCCCTACCACATGTCGGAACAAGTTACTCATCACGTACAACATGACAGTAGCCAAGGAGGCAATGCCGAAGAAGGAGGCAAGATCTGGGGCTGATAACGCTCCAGCATCGTGAAGGTAAAGTGCAGGGGGAATAGCGCCGACGGTCAGCATCGTCTGATAAATTTTGAGTCTAGACAGTACCCGCGTGTGCACGATGAAGCGGAAAATGTAGACATTCTTGAACTCCATGCTAGCAGTAGCATTAGAAATACTAGAGGTGGTAGTAATGTTCTCTTTGTGAGCTGAAGAATGTGAAAAACTCCATTTTCTATGACAAGAAAGGCATGGTGAGGGTATAGTGAAGATCTTTGAATGAAGGGAAGAAACTCTGTGGAGAACTCCTGACTGTAGCCTGGTGTCGAGCAAGGTGGCAAGTTGTCTCCCTTGTATTGCTTGTCTGGCTAACCAGGCCATTGTTTACCATAAACCTGTCCACAGAAAATATGTTTATGTATCATGATCATTCTCTATGAAACATACATAAAATGATCATATGTGAAAACATAATTAGACAGGATGAAGACTGTTATAGCATTCTATGTTCCTGCAACTGATGAGGAAATTCATTTTTGTTATAGGGAGGAGTTGTCACTTTTGATTGCTTTACTCCATAGGCATCTCTACATGTTGCATATACATCATCATCATCATCAGGTGCCCTGCCGCATGGCGTTGGCGACCATGGACTTCCATCCATTTCTATCTCTCGTTGCCCCTAGCATCTCCCCCACCCTCCTGTCCCCAGCCACTGCAAGTCCGTCCAGCATTCTCTCCCTAGGTCTACCTTCATATACAATATCTCCAAAAGTGGCCAATTTGTGTTCCAGGGTGCTTCTTCCTAGTAGCGCATCCAGTTTTGGGATATTTTCTCTATCCAGCCTCTCCCATTCCTTTCACACTTGCAGATGGCAAGTTCTGTTTCTGGCACTTTAGCATCAAGAGCCTGTGCAAATTCCTCATCTGACCCTGAGCAAGCAGTGTGGATGTCCTTGGCACTGTGCTTTGTTTCCCAGCCTTGGTTTTCCAGCCTCTTATCTGCTGGTGCAATGTGCTGCTATTCGTTCATCAGAGTGTGTGCACAGCCCTTTTTTGTTCTGTGGATCTTCATACGCATGTTTGTGGATATGCCTAGTGCATACAATAATCCAAACAAATATGTCTAAACAGGTCACATGATTCTTTGACCCATTCATTTACATACAATTTCAGTTCTGGAATAGCTTATGCATTTCACATCGTGGAAACATATACAAAACAAAACAAAAACTGGAGAAAATATACAAACAGCACAAAACACTTGTGTCCATTAAACTACAATTGCTGTCTTTCAAACAGTGGCTCTTTTTAGTACAACCATAGCCTCAAAATCTTCCGTCTTGAGTTTAAAACTTTAATCCTACTGTGCAACACTAAAGTTGGCTTGTTCACTGACCATCTTAACTATTCTAATCAACCTGGCGGTATCTGCGTTTCACAGATCCCTTTCCCCGATTTCAAGGCTTTGACAATGTTATTGTTATTTTTGTTTAAAGCCCAGCTGACTGTGTAGAGCCATATCAGGGCTATAACCTGTCCGAAAACATACTATTTCAACAAGAAAAGAAAAAAGAAAATTAATATACATATCAATGCATTCACACACAAAATTTAAGGAAATGCCCCAGGCGCTGGCCACTCCATCCAATTTATCACACAGGGGATTTAAACAACATACCTGAATATGAATTTAAACACAACTAAGGACACTTAAACACGTGTAAAACGAGCCTAAATTACCTAAAATTGCTTCCACATATCTCATTTCCCTAGAGCCAAAAATGTACTTAAAAACATGTACCCAATTATCAATCCTAAGAAAAAAGTATGTAAGACTTTATCGAACACATACAGGTGAATGGAGGAACAAGGCATAAAAAGACAGGAATAAATGACAGAAAGCAAAGGAACAAGGCAGAAACAAAGATGGTGACAGAAAAGAGAAAATTTCCAGCACAGTTTCCAGAAGGTGGGGATGCTATTTATACTGAAAGAGGCCCTGGCATCCCCATACAGGGATCACTGACACTCTAACAGATAACATTTTGCACTGGTTAATGGATTATGCCGGACAATGAAGGCATACTGAATCATCTGAGGCTGATAAATCCCTCTTGAACAAACTATGAACTTCAAACTAGTAAATGAACTAATAATTGATACATTTATTTATAATCTTGAATAGTGTACATGTGATACACCGTCAGTTATGTGTGTGTGTGTGTGTGTGTGTGGTGTGTGTGTGTGTATGTGTGTGTGTTTGTGTACGTGTGTGTTTGTGTATGTGTGTGTGTACAATCATCACTTACTAATGTGCGCTAAACTTAGTTAACATGTATACGTGTGTGTGCATGTGTCAGTATGTGCACATCATCATTTGGCACAGTTCTTCTAGTGTATGTTCAAAAAAGTGTGCTCTTTTAACATTTTCTGATTGACATGGCTGTATGTGTACCAAGACATGCATTCAAACCATCAAAACTTGCATATCTTTTCCTCTACCTGGCTGAAATTTCAGGGCTTTTCTAACTATACATGTATTTACATGCCATAAAAAAAATACATAGGCCTAAATGAAATAAAATGGGGGGGGGGGGGGGGGGGGCTCTTTATGGCGGAGCTTCTTCATCAGATTCAGAGACTTCAACTCAGTGGTTGAAAGACAGTTCACGCATCTTCTTTCGAGTTCATAGTGAAGGTCTTGGACTTTCTTGGGTTGCCAGAATTCGTGTCTGAGTCAGTATCACTGCTGTCGTGTTGACGTGTTCTACACTCTCAGTCAATGTCAATGTGAATGTGATCACTGGATTCGGACAAGACGAAAACCTCTTCGTCAACCAGTTCGTTTGCAATATACTCATGTCTTCGTTTGCATGGCCATGCTTGTTCTCTTACTTTGTTGAATCGGGCCATCAATGCAATGAACACAACAGTTCCTGTCCGACAAGAACGATATCGGAAAATAGTTCAGGAATAAAGTCATAAATAAAAAAAATTATTAAATAGAAAGTAGAACTACGTAAACACAGTAGCGAGGACAGGGGTACGACACGTTTATTCAATATTTGTGCTTGTTTTTAAAACGGTAACAAATAAAGATATCATTATTATTAATACTATTATTACTATTATCATCATTATGATTCCCCTTGTATTTTACCTGAGTGCCTCTCATCTATTCTCTCGGAAATGCCGGTGTTCACCTCTAGGGTCGCAAGCGTCTTGGCTCTTTGGGTTTAGGTGTAGTTTACAGTCTTCATACACTACTACAATAGTTTGTGCGCCAAGATTTAATTAAATTTTCTAGATAGATCCAAGGATATGTTTCAGTCTTTTGGACCGATTATATGTACTATCTTTCTCCGGACTTGTTACGTTTCATTTTGTAAAGTGGCATCTAATCGCTTCTGTACATTCAGGTTATCTTTTGAGACGGCATATTTGTGCCATAATTTTCGTTTCCGGTACAAACGCATGTCTGCTATCCAAACACACCCGCGTGCGATAAAACCATAAGTGAATGGGTGAATGATTACCAAAGTTTGGTAACTATCTCCATTTACTATGGGTAATAACAGTAAGTTTGGATGGTTGGGGAAAGGAGGTCTGGCAATAAACTTAAGTGTCCACGGGCGATGCCCAAGGAATATAAAGAGGTTATCGTCCTTGATGGACGATAACCTATACACATTTAAATGTAGGCTAACAAAATTTAATGTCTAAGACAGCAAGAGGAGAAAGAAGTAGTATCAGCACGATACATCTTGTAAAACAAATTTTTTATCTGCGTCAACAAAACACTCCACAGCCCTAGGCTAATGAGGCTTCACTGATCATTCTTTGTTTTCCTTCTTCATACACACACACGCTATATCTTTTGTGCGACAAAATAAGATATCTGATCAGAACAAAACAAACATGTAAGAAAGGCAACACAAAATGTAATGATAATAGTAGGCTAATAATGGTAATAATGTTAATCATAGTAATAATGATAATAATAATGATGATAAGTAGCAAGAAACTGGGGAGAGCCAGACAGCAGAGGAGAAACGCCTGTCAAGCAAATGTTTCAGCCCTTAACTCTTTGACTCCCGCGTCCTGTTCACCAGCATCCTACATTGTCAACCATGCTAGCAAAGCAAAGACTTGACCCTTTGACTCCCTCACCCTCTCCACAGCTTCCTGCAGGGTTAAGTTTTTGCTGCTGGTGGATAGAGTGTGGGAGTCAAAGGGTTAACTCCTGACACTCGAATGAGGCAGGGGCCACACACATCCAGGTCATAACTCCTGGAAACCCATCAGATGTTGTCTTTTTTTTTTTTATAAACAGAAATGTTTGTCCTCCGCTTGGATTCGGACCTGCACAGCCATGGTGATAAGATGTCTCAAGGCCAAGTCACCTTTCAATAGATGTCTTAACCACCTAGCTGTTAGACACCTGTAACATTTAGGAGAAATTAAAGCCTCAGAAAGTTTACTTTTGTTCTTCCTTGTTGATCTGATCCAGCTGGAACTCTTTTCAGCTGCTTCTGCCATAGCCTTTAGGGCTCTGATGGTTTGAAATGCTGGTTACCACTCATCATCATCAGGTGCCCTGCCACATGGCGTTGGCGATCATGGACTTCCATCTGTCTCTATCTCTCGTTGCCCCTAGCATCTCTCCCACCCCCCTCGTCCCCAGCCACTCTGCAAGTCCGTCCAGCATTTTCTCCCTGGGTCTACCTGGTGCTCTCTTTCCCTCCAGCTTTCCCATTGTGCCCAAGTGCTGGAAATCCCCCTTCCTCATAAAATGGCCTATAAATGTTGCCTATCTTTTTCCTAATCTTCCTTATGAGTGATCTACTTGTGTCTGCCTCCATCAAGACTGTCTCATTTGTTTTCTTTGCTGTCCATGGAACTCTCAACATTCTTCTTAGAAACCACATCTCGGCTGCCTCAATCTTGTTCTGGCTTTATTTGTTGACTGTCCACGCCTCACATCCGTACAACAGTATTGGTTCTATATAACATTCAAGAACTCTCTTCCTGATGTTAATTGATAGGCATTTGTTGGTAAGGATGCCTGTCATCTTCCTGAATGCTGTTTTGGCTTGGCCAATTCTGCCGGCTATTTCTGATGTGCATCTGCCGTCTGATGAAATGATCATTCCCAGGTATTTGAATTTATCAACCTGTGTCAAGGTTGTGCCATTTGCTGTTATTTTGCATGAGGGGATTTCATGTTTTTTACTGATCACCATGACTTCAGTCTTCCTGCTGTTGAGTTCCAACCCCTTACCTTTGCTTTTACAACTACTAGTAATAATCATAACAGTAATAATAATTATAGTAATAATAATAATTAATAATAATAATGATAATAAAAAAGAGGACAAGAAGAAAGATGATGAGGAACAGCACCAAATACCCTGCTAGAATGCCCTGTCAGTATTTAGGTTCTTTAATAAAAAGGTTCTATGAATCCAAAATGTGATGCATTTCATTCTGTGTATACCCCATAAGACCTACTGCCTAAGACAGCAAGAGGAGAAAGAGAGACATTCACACATATGGAGAGCAAGCCATCCAAACCTGATTAAGGTAACAAAACTCAGAGAGAGAGAGAGAGAGAGAGCATCTTCTAAAAAAATAACAAAGAACACAGTGAAGGTAAAGGAAAGAATCTGGAAGAAAAGTATATAAAAAAAAGTCTGTTAATGTAAGAAAGCAGCCACGCGTGGTTCAATATTTATAAAAAGAGAAGAACTGCCAGGCACTGATCATTGGCAAGCAAAGTTTCATCATCATCATATGCCCTGCCATATGGTGTTGATGTTCATGGCTCTCCGTACGAATCTTTCGTCGCTGAAAGTACATCTCCCACTGTCTCTGTCTTCATCGCTCCACAAATCCGTCCAATATTTTATTTCTGGGAGCTACCTGGTGCTCTTTTTCCCTCCAGCTTTCCTGTTGTGACTTGGTGCTGTAATTTCTCTTGCCTCATAAAATGTCTGAAGTAAGTGCATTTCAATGGCCCCCCAACGGTGGGAAAGGAAGGTTGTCTTTCTTGTAACTGTGTGATGGATACACAAACGAAACCAAGCAGACAACTAAGATTTTTTACTTGGTAAAATAAAATGTCTGGTTTTGGTGCTCTTTTAGTCGTTTAGGTGATATTTCACACTATGCGGACTTCTGCTACCATGCAAGGGAGACAAACCTGTTTTCTTTTTCTTGGGGCTGTAACAATAGTAAAAAAAAAAGACCACATTTCACCCAGTAAGTGGAGGAATGCATGTGGACAAAACCAAGATTTTCCAACTGGGAGTCCGACATTTACCTACTTGACTACCGCGCCCCGACTACTCTTGCTTGTGCTTATACATACTCACAGACATGTACACACATCCACACTCACAAAGCCTGTTTTGTGTGTAGAAGTTTGTTATTGTATGTGTGTGCAGCTAGATCAAAGCCAATATTCTTGCTTGCTGCTAACTCGCTTCATATGGTAATATAATCTGCCATAGTTACCTGTCCAACACCACTGAGGGTATAGTCCAATGCCATCCTCTTGGGAAAAGGTATCTTTTCACTCCCTCACTCCATCCACCAGCTTTGGATGCAGGTGGAAAGCTGGTGGACAGGGTGAGGAAGTTAATTATTATAGTTTGGCTCAACCCTCAGCCCAGCCATTTTTTCCAAGACCTTGCAAGTGTCAAGGGTTTATGTGCCAGCTTATGGCTTATGGCACAATGATTTTGGATCTTCTCCATCACATGGCATCAGTGCATATGGATTTGTTCTTTTATTCTGAGCATGGAGGCGCTATATTGAGAAGCTGAAAATAAATTTGAGACAAAGCGGCGGGCAGTAAGTTCTGGACTGACAATATCAAGGAATGACTAGGTCTCACTGCTGACCTTCTGCTTACTCGCCATGTCTCTGGCATGGCCTGGGACTGGGAATATGTACTATCTTTGCCAAGGAAGGCATTTACTAGGTTATCCCAAAGTCATTTTGGCACACCACGCAAACACACACACACACACTGCAAGCACATGCATGAATGCACACACACACACACACACACACACACACACACACACACACACACACACACACACAGATTTAGATTGAACAAATACGAAATTGTCAGAGTGTCATGATTCCTTTAACAGACTCCAAAGTCTTGCAGTAGACTTGTTATTTTCAACTGTGTGTATCACTTAGTTGAGATTTTCCCCCAACACAACATGTATTGAAAAGGGCATTGTTAGTGCAATTCACTTTGTGTGCAGATTGTTTGAATGTGCTATGCTGTGTATGTACACATACGTTTGTGTGTGTGTGTGTGTGTGAGAATTTGTGAGCAAAATATATTTGCTCTCAACAGAGAAATGGCTGATAATGGGTGGATATAGTCTTTTTCAACAGAGAAATGGCTGATAATGGATGGATATCGTCTTTTTCAAAGAAGCAGTTCTTTATTGAATACTGACTTGATACAAGGATGGTCCTAAGACCAACCATTCCAGCTGCTGCATCAATACCACCAGCTGTGAAGACGTTGCCTAGAGAAGATGGTCCTAAGACCAACTATACCAGCTGCTGCATCAATGCCACCAGCTGTGAAGACATCGCCTGGAGAAGATGGTCCTAAGACCAACTATACCAGCTGCTGCATAATGCCACCAGCTGTGAAGACGTTGCCTAGAGAAGATGGTCCTAAGATCAACTATACCAGCTGCTGCATCAATGCCACCAGCTGTGAAGACGTTGCCTAGAGAAGATGGTCCTAAGACCAACTATACCAGCTGCTGCATCAGTGCCACCAGCTGTGAAGATGTTGCCCAAAGCAGATCATGCTAGTGATGGCAGTGTATGCAAGGCATGAACAGATTTGAATGACACAGATCAGTCACTGTTTAATAGAAGAGACAGCAGCAGAAGCAAAACCCAGAGCTGCAGTACCCTTACCATGCAGTTCCTGCTGTAGAACATGCACAGGATTGGTCTTCAGTCCCACATGAAGCCCCACACCAAGTACTGAAGACCTATACGTCCACTGAATCGTTGCACTGAGTCCATCTCTGTATTTGATCTCCAGCTCAGCTGATTCAGAAAAGTTTGTCCATTTCTGCCATGTCATTCTGTCTTAAACCTGATGATCTTGTTTCTCAGTTGTCTATTATCTGTTTTTGACAAAGATCAGTTAAGAATAAGTTGGCATATTTGATATAACAAGACTAGTTGGATGCAAATATTTAGCAAACCGGCCTTTGTTAAGCATAGAAAAAAAACAACAAAGAGTAAATGTTTAGTGCAGAAAAGTAGTATACAAGTGTTGTGCGTTTATTCTTTGGTGTCTCAGCGCTTAGATTTGATTTTATCAAGATTTTGCGCTATATAAATAAAATATATTATTATTATTATTATACGCTTGACAGAGGTCTTTCAGCTGAAATTTGCACCTGTCTTGTTTTGTTATATTCAAGTATTTGTTTTGATTCCGTTTTTATTCTTTTCTGGTTCTAGTTGCTTGAGCTTTGGCAGTCACTGATTATTATTGAACCCTTTGACTCTCACACTCTGTCCACTAGCATCCTGCATTGCCAACCATGTTATCGAAGCAAAAACTTAACCCTTTGATTCCCCCACCCTTTCCACCAGCTTCCTGCAGAAAGCTGGTGGATAGGGTGAGGGAATCAAAGGATTAAGTTTTTGCAGTTGGTGGATAAGGTGCGGGAGTCAAAGGGTTAAAGACCAGTTGGTTGAAAATGTATGTCTCGTCTTGGTTATCAATTAGTTATGTCTGCAGTTTTTTCTTTTTCTTTTTTTTGTTGTTATATATGTGTCTGATTTTTGTATTAACAAAACGTGATTACAGATAAATTCGCCCAACCGAGTGGAGCTGCTGCCAGACGCTAAAGAAGACCAGGTGACAGAAGTGGCCAAGGGACTGGGGCTGGTACCTGTGGGCTGGATATTCCTTGACCTTGTTGCTGATGACCTTTCAAAGGGAACAGTGAAAAACTTCCGCGGAAACATTGTGAGTGGTTGTGTGTTTTAACCTCCACACCCTGTCCACCAACTGCCAGAAGGATGCATTATGATTGGTGCACAGATGCCAACTCTTATGGTTTTGCTGTATGATTTAACTCTCAGATTTTATTTATGCAAAAACATCTGATTTTTACAGTGAATGCACTTTGGCAGCTTGGTCTTTGCAAAGGATTTTGAGTCTTTGGAGTGAATTATTAAATGACGCAAACCTTGACCACCTAACTTGGACCAATTGCATTTTTAGCTTTTATGTATTTGATTGTATGAAACCAGGTCAGAATGGCACTAGTAATAGACGCCCAAAATATTTCAATATTCCTGGCGTTCACTATCATTGACTTCCATTTCTTTGTTGGCTTAGATTTGGACATGTTTGTGTGCTAATCGGGTGATAGAAAGGAAATGTGTGTAACTATTTCAACATTTTTCTCATCAGCAGCTTCAACTGGCCTCCTAGGACTATGCTTCCCTTGAACATCATTTTTTCCATGGTTAAAGAATGATGCTTACCAATAAACTGCAGCCTTTGAAAGAACTTGTGTCCCACATGTATTCTGCGATGTTTTTATTATGTCTACTCTAGAACTTTCATTACAAAATCCAGTTTTAATGTAAGAGCATTGTTCTTCAACATTAAATATGGCCATGATGCTTTGAATGACTGTACCCACATATTATGATGCCACATTTACTCATTATTTCATAATTAAATCACTGGATGATTAGGCCAGATGTGTTTAAAGTTTCAAAACACTGTGACAGTTACTTTTGAAGTTATTAGAGCATTCTCACTTTTTATGGGATGACTCTCATGCATATACAGAATATCAGATATATGCTTAACTCTTTGACTTCTGCACCCTGTCCACCAGCATCCTGCATTATCAACCATGCTAGCAAAGCAGAATCTTAACCCTGCAGAAAGCTGGTGGATAGGGTGAAGGATTCAAAGTGTGAATGGGGTGCAGAGGTCCAAGGGATCATGTAAGTCAGTGGCTGCCATATGAAAGCATAAAAACACTCAGTACGCCCTGCTCAGCGAAGATATAGACTGTGCGACAATGTACCTCCTGCATGGTATGGGCAAAAACAATTTGCACACGTGGATCCAAGAAAAACTCAGAATGCTAGGGTGTGTGTGTGTGTGGGGGGGGGGGGGGGGGGGGGGAATTATCATGGCTAAGGACAGCCATGTTCTGTAACCATAGGTTGTTTACAGAAGGGACTGTCTTGTCCAGCTATTCATTAGAGGTCTGGGTGATACAGAAGTAGAGTGCTCTCCTTCCAACCTGACTGCACAGGTTTGCATAGGTGCAAAGCACACCAAAGGGAACTTGGTGGGTGCAAACTTCATACTACCCAGCGAGGAATTGGTGCCTGGCTGTATACAGATTTGAGGACGGTTAAAGCAGCAAGAGGGAGGAGATGGGCACCGCCCTCATAATGCTTGCCTCTAAAACAAGTTGAGTTCTCTACCACCTCGCTCCCCTGTGACTCCAGAGTTGTGGGACAACCTGTGCCTTTGCCTTATGTTTACTGAAATCCTTCATGAACCTGCCTTATGTTTATTGTGAATCGTGAAGACAAAGACATGTGACTGAGTGTTGGTGTTGCAGGATTCTCACTTTCTGAGCGCTGAGGAGTGTATAATGGCTGCCTCTTTCCAGAATAAGCATTGCAACCCCTGCAAACTGGCCAGGGAGGGGCACTTTGGCTCCAAGTTTGTCACCGTCATTGCCACAGGTAAACTATTGTTGTTGTCAGTAGTAGGTGTGGTTTCATTTGCTGTCAGTGTCACTCTCACAGGTACATTGTTATTGCCACAGGCAGTTATTGTTTTTGGTCATTATGGATAGATTATTATTTGTCATTGTTGCAGATAGATTATAATTTTTCATCATCACGGATGGATTATTATGTGTTATTGTTGCAGGTAGATTATTGTTTGTGATAATCATGGATAGATTATTATTTGTCATTGTTGCAGGTAGATTATTGTTTGTGATCATCATGGGTAGATTATTTGTCATTGTTGCTGGTTGTATTGTCACAGGTACATTTATTGTTTATCATTATTACAGGTAGGTAAAATTAAAAGGTAACTTTTTTTTTTTTAAAAAGGAAAAATCTCAGTTTGGTTCTCATGGCTACTATCAGTACCAGCTGTCAGCATCTTACTAGAGCTCAAAGCTTTTGTTTTTTCTTTAACCTTTTCACTCTCACCCTATTCAGCAGCTTCCCGCCGGAAGTCAGAGGATATGATGATGGAATGATGAAGTAAGGTTTTTGTGGCAGGGGACAACATGAACCAGATCCACTTTGAGGGGTACCAGATATCCAACCAGTGCATGGCACTAGAACGAGACGATTGCCTTATCCCCACCAAGGACGTCCCTGAGCTGGGTTTCGTGAAGGAATCTTCCAACGAGCAGTACGTCCCAGATGTCTTCTACAAGGTGAGACAGCATGTGATATTAGCTCAGCTTATGCACTTGTAAGATAGGGTTCAGTTATGTGCTGTTAAAATTGTGTTTTCAAAACGGACAGAAATGGAGGACCATTGTTGCTGCCATACTTGCCAGTGGCATAATGGGCAGTAGGCTTCTAATTCATTAAAAGGTGCCTGCAGACCTGGCTTCTCTGACTTCATCAATTCTTTAGATTTTCTGAAGTGCCATACAGTCTACCCTTATATGCCTGTTGGCATCATCATGACATAAGACATACAGATGTTTTCTAAGTATGGCCATGCCAGGGGCCACTCTATATCGTCTCAGTAGAAACCACCTCCATTTGGTCCGGGATTTATTCCAGGTGGGGCTGGCTTTTCCCACAGCTAACTTCCATATGTGAAGTCCATTTTCCATTTGTGGCTGCTGTAGTTACCCATATATTACATGTTAGGTTGAGGCTGTAGAGGCTGTCGGCGACATCATTGTTGATGGTAGCCGCTGATGTATGCCCCGTCAGCTGTCTCCATCCCCTTCTGTGTACAGTCCTGTAGATTTCATCCTTCAGCAACTTCATCCACCTGGCTATGTTTTCTACATAGGAAGTCGGCGGTCTTCCTTGTCATCTACTGCCCTCCATTTTGCACTGGGCCACGGTCTTCACTACATGGCAGCTCTGATGTCTCATAGCATGTCCAAAGTACATTTAAGGTAGCATATGGTAAAGAAGACAGGTTTCATTTGATGTCTAGTGTAATTTTTTTTATTGCTTTTTGTACACTCATGGTCTGTGGATTGTTTCAGGGTAAAGACAGCTATGGTAACGAAGTGACACACCTGGCTAGACCCTTACCTGTGGAATATCTCTTAGTGGACATGCCGGCAGCTTTCCCATCCGATTTCCAGTACACTTTCAAAACACACGACAGCCTTCGCGGCTTTCCTGTTGAAAACCGGGATCAGATGGGTGAAACTCAGGTACTCAATACAAGCTCTTATGACTTTGTTCATTTGTGTTGTTTGTGGTTTTTTGTTGCTGTTGTGGTTTTTGTTGTTGTTTCTGTTATATTATTCAGATGTGTTGGTAAGTATACTGGTTTTGGTGAGTCCATTTCTGTATTATGTCTTAGGAAGAGGATCTTTTCATCATTGATAGGTTTTTCAAGTGTTGTAGCCAAATTAGGTAGATGTTTGAACTGAGAACGGTCTCTTGATGCAGATGATGATAGTGCCACCTTTGTCCTGTACATTATAATAATGATGAACTTGGTGTTGACTGTGTTGATGATGTTACGATATTGATTGTGACAGTGATGGGGTTGATTGTGACAGTGGTGGGGTGGTAATGGCAATGCTGGCGATGGTGACTGTTGGCTGCAATGGGCATTTGGGGCCTGGGTGCGATACAAGGTGATGATTATGGTTAACGGTGTCGATGATGATGATGATGTTACAGGACTTTGGGATTTTGGTGCAGTAGGCTACATGATGATGATATGATGATGATACAGGACTTCGGGGCTTTGGTGCAGTACATGATGATGATGATGATGATGATGATGTTTCAGGACTTTGGGGCCTTGGTGCAGTACATGATGATGATGATGATGTTACAGGACTTTTGGGCTTTGGTGCAGTAGGCTACATGATGATGATATGATGATGATACAGGACTTCGGGGCTTTGGTGCAGTACATGATGATGATGATGATGATGTTTCAGGACTTTGGGGCCTTGGTGCAGTACATGATGATGATGATGATGTTACAGGACTTTTGGGCTTTGGTGCAGTAGGCTACATGATGATGATATGATGATGATACAGGACTTCGGGGCTTTGGTGCAGTACATGATGATGATGATGATGATGTTTCAGGACTTTGGGGCCTTGGTGCAGTACATGATGATGATGATGATGTTACAGGACTTTTGGGCTTTGGTGCAGTAGGCTACATGATGATATGATGATGATACAGGACTTCGGGGCTTTGGTGCAGTACATGATGATGATGATGATGATGTTTCAGGACTTTGGGGCCTTGGTGCAGTACATGCAACAGTTCAGTCCTAATCAGTTCCTGGCAGCCATATCAGACTTCCATCTTCTGGTCTTCCTCTGCACCTCAGAGATCATTCCAGTCAGGGTCAGTATCACTATTGTTAGTGTGTTATTTATGCGATTATCAACAGTATGTTCCTGTTGATATCAATATTGTTCCTATTGATTTCAATATCATGATTCAAATAATTGAAAATGTCTTGCCTGCGAATGGTAACATGTCCATTGTCCCCACAAGCTCGTAATGACAGTCAAGTATGTTGGACTGTGCAGGTGAGACATTTCCACTCAGCAAAGAGTTCATGAATTTGTGAAACTTGTTTACTCAAAATGTCTGATTCTGCATTCACTAGTTAAAACATCATATCTCTGTCAGTTTTTTCGCAAGGAATTGATATCATTATTATACACTAAGGTCTGTCCATTTTTTCTGATATGTAATACTAAATATGTGTAGAATGGAACTTATGGTGATCTTGTGGATGGTTTACATGTGTATGGGTGTCAGGAGGGACTCATTTGATTGGGAATGGGACCATTCCATATCAGGGTTTTATTTATGTACTGTGTTCATGATGTACAATGACTGGTTTGATTAGGAAGGGATCTTTTCGTGTTTGGGTCATATTTATGTATTGTGTAGATGATGGCAATTTTTCAGTTCAGTTTCAATTTCTGAAGATGACTGCTCCACGCTCGGAATGAATTCCATATGCACTAACGTCACAGGTGCCATGTGATGGAGAAGATCCAGAAGGATCACGGCACAAGCCTTAAGCCTGCACATAAACCCATGAGCTGGCCAGGTCCTACCTAGATAGTTCCATAACCCAGGGGTCATAGGGGAGTGAGGTGGCAGAGACCTCAACTTTTCCCAAAGCCAGCACCATGAAGGCTACGCCCATCCCCTCTTCCTCGCTTCAAATTCATATTCATATTCACATTTTTTTTAACCAAGACTTAACTCTTCTGCAACAACCCCAGGCTTGAGCGTTTTCTCCCTATGCACACCCTACTGAAAGGCCTATTATTCCCTGGGAACCACCATTTTAGGGGCGATTGAATTAATTTTCATGGAAACCCAGAATGCTTCTCAAACATATGTCTTATACCACAAGAAACAGCAATTCTTCATCTTTCCGATGATATGCATCCTTTTGTTGTAAAACGAATTTTGGGATGTATTAATTGGGCCACAATTGCATAACCAAACGGAAAGGAAAAGTGGACACTGATTTGATACACCAAACCAAAACAAAGCAAAACAAAGTACATAAAGAGCAAACAAACAATACTTAGAAAACAAAGAATAAAAGGATAAGTTAGAGCATGCATTTAGTGTGTTAGTTGTTCAGCTAAACACAACAAATCAACAAATATAGATCAATAAACAAGATTATCTGACAGTTTCATCTTCCACTCAGCATAAGAAGAGCAAATTCAAAAGTTCATGTTTGTTTTATTCACTAAGCAACCATTTGTGGTGTGCACAGTGAAACAACATCAATAAACAGGATTTAGAGGAAAGAGACAAACAAACTCAACATAAACAAACAAACACGTAACCGCGTCGTCTGCTTCACTGTCAGATCGGACCTCGATGTTTAGGTCCCGATCTTCCGTCTCCTCTGCAGGTTCGGGGATGTTTGTGATGATATCCTCATCTTCTTCACTTTCTTCGGAACTGTGGTAATGGTCCACTTCTTCTTCTTCTTCGGATCCAGTTTGAGTTGCGAGTTCGACAGTCTCAATCAAGCTTAGCCGTGGTTGAAAACGTTTCGACGCCATGAAAGTGCGCGGTCGAAGGTTGATAGAGTCAAACGCAAAGAGACTGAGGGTTGGTCCGAAAAATTCGCTCTAAACCAATGGAAACACGTTTTATTGAGTCAGACACTGGCTCGAGTGACGTAGAAGATATTTTTGAATTGAAATCAAGTGTGCGTGGGAACATTGACAATGGAATAAGCCCATAGGAATTTTCCACAAGGCCACCGCGAGTATACTTGCAGAGCGTAAAACAAAGCGGACAGTGCACTGCGAGCCGTCACGTGGGCTGGCTTCAGTGGAGCTTCTACACACCGCGTGAGGAATCGCAGTGCGTAGCGTAAACGTTAAGAAAGGCAAGAAGGCTAATTGGTCTTCAAGGGGTGGGATCTGAGAAATCAACCTATCTCCAATGTTTTATACCAAGACAGCTGGTTAATATCTTGCTCTTCACGCTTTTCAACTGCTGTGGGATCTAAGGCACAGGGGTCCAACTCGTTTTTCATCCCCTTCCAGAGGACTAGATGTTCAGTTCAATTTTCCTGTCAGACTGAGGAGAAAAGTCGAGGCCTCTACGGGGAGCGAACCCTGGAACCTTGAGTTTAGTCATTGGCAGGCGAACATCTGAACCATTCTGTCACTGTTCTCGATCATACTTTTGGGGATCACTTCAAAAGTATGTTCTGCCGAGATGATGGCAGTGAGTCATTGGGAGTAGGAATGGAATATTCCATGGGATCATATTTATATATTGTATGGGTGTCTGCAGTGATTTGCTTGATCAGGAATGGATTATTTTATGTTTGGATCATATATGTTTGTTGTTTGTTTCTGGCAGTGACTCATTTTATTATGAATGGACCTTTCCATGTTTGGGTTATATATACTATATTTGTATCAACAGGAGAAGGTGTGTGTACAAGGAGAATTGTCATATTATATATTGTATCAACAGGAGAAGGTGTGTCATATTTATTATATCTGTACCAACAGGAGAAGGTGTGTCATATTTATTATATCTGTACCAACAGGAGAAGGTGTGTCATATTTATTATATCTGTACCAACAGGAGAAGGTGTGTCATATTTATTATATTTGTATCAACAGGAGAAGGTGTGTCATATTTATTATATCTTGTACCAACAGGAGAAGGTGTGTCATATTTATTATATTTGTATCAACAGGTGCATAGATGGAAGGTGTGTCATATTTATTATATTTGTACCAACAGGAGAAGGTGTGTCATATTTATTATATTGTACCAACAGAAGGTGTGTCATATTTGTTATATCTGTACAACAGGAGAAGGTGTGTCATATTTATTATATTTGTATCAACAGGAGAAGGATGTGTGTGTCATATTTGTTATATTGTACCAACAGGAGAAGTGTGTCATATTTATTATTTTTGTATCAACAGGAGAAGGTGTGTCATATTTATTATTTTGTATCAACAGGAGAAGATGTGTCATATTTATTAATTTGTATCAACAGGAGAAGATGTGTCATATTTATTATATTTGTATCAACAGGAAAGATGTGTCATATTTATTATTTTTGTATCAACAGGAGAAGGTGTGTCATATTTATTATTTTTGTATCAACAGGAGAAGGTGTGTCATATTTATTATTTGTATCAACAGGAGAAGATTGTCATATTTATTATTTGTATCAACAGGAGAAGATGTGTCATATTTATTATTTGTATCAACAGGAGAAGGTGTGTCATATTTATTATATTTGTATCAACAGAAGATGTGTCATATTTATTATTTGTATCAACAGGAGAAGGTGTGTCATATTTATTATATTTGTATCAACAGGAGAAGGTGTGTCAATTTATTATATTTGTATCAACAGGAGAAGGTGTGTCATATTTATTATATTTGTATCAACAGGAGAAGGTGTGTCATATTTATTATATTTGTATCAACAGGAGAAAGTTGGTCATGTTTACTATATTTGTACCAACAGGAGAAGGTGGGGATGCTGCTGGAAGCAGTGAAGAATCAAGATGAAAAGTTAGCAATGCAGTTCAAGAAAACGGAAGAATGGGCCACTGTGGAGGAGATGATGTCTGCACATGGTGAGTAGCTTAACATTTTTCCTGTTTCATTTGTCCAAGATCAACTTTTCCACTCCCTCAACCTGGCAGACACCATGGTCAAGTGGGTCTATGCCAGACTTCCATTCAGCAAGGTTGTGGGTTCAATCCCCCTAGAACGTCTGCCTCCTTGGTAAAGTGTGAAGACTTTTCAGATCTCCCTGTTCAGTGTGTGCAGACCTGCCAGTGCTAAACCTTAATGGGTATATGCATGTAGAATATCAGTATGGGTATTAAAAGTGCTGTAGATCATGTCAGTGGATGGTTTATGGAAACCTGAAAATGCCCAGCGTGCATGCCCATCAAAGTTGCAGACTACTGCATACTGAAGTGCGGTCAGCTCACCTAACAGCTTTGAGTACTCCAAATTATGTTTACCGCGTGGTGACACCAAACAAGTTTGGAGAATAGTGTTATACAGAGAATGGTTTATGATATTTATAACTTGTATTATGTTGTATTGTAACTGTATTGTATTGTTTTATGACCCACAACCCCACTGGAAATGCCAGGGGCTCTTTCAGTATAAATGGCATCCCTCTTTCTGGAAATTATACGCTGTAAATTTCCTTTTTTCTGTCACTCTCTTTGTTTCTGCCTTGTTCCTTTGCTTTCTGTCATTTCTTCCTGTCATTTTCTGCCTTGCTGGTCCATTCACCTGTATGTGTTCTATAAAGTCTTACATACTTTCTCTTTGGAATGGTACTTGGGTACATGTATTAAGTGCATTTTTGGCCCTAAGGAAATGTGATGTGCAGAAGCAATTTTAGGTCATTGAGTCCAGCATTTATGAATGTTTTAGTGTACTTAAGTTATATTTTAACATTTGCATTCAGTTTTTTTAAACCCTGGTTATAAATTGGATGGACTAATCAATGCTGGGGGCATATACATAGAAATGGGCAGCCAATAGAGGAAGTGAAGCAAGGGAATGACATGATCATGCCTCCTTTTACAAAAGGCCAGATGGGCCGCAGAATTCTGAATACACTGGAGGCAGGCAACAGAAGAGGCAGGCAAACCAGAGAGCAGATAGTTACAATCATTGATGTGAGACAAGATCAGAAAAGTCACAAGTTTAGATGCTGCTGAAGTTGAAAGATAACGTTGAATAGAACTGAAACTTCGTGTTTGACGGTAACGAGACTGACAGCTTTAGATGATGAATTTCTGCGTAGAGTTGAGAATCAAGAACAACGCCCAGGTTCTTGACTGAATTGGAAAGTACGCTAGTATCGTCATCTAGATGGATAGAACAAACTTTTACAATGGAAAGCTTGTCCTTAGTGCCAGTGAGCATTGCTTTGGTTTTTATCTCCATTCACAGGGTTCGTACGCATCCCTAAAAACCCCTGAAAACCCCTAATTTTTGTGACCTTTTTAGGGCCCCTAAAAGCCCCTAATTTTCAGATAAAAGACCCTAGAGCCCTTAAAGCCCCTAAAAATGGAACTGACACTGACAGGCTAGTAAAACTGGGAAGAGGAGGATGTTGTTGAAATGAATACAAAAAGAAAAAGAAAGAAAGAAGAATAAAAATCGAAGTTCAAAACGTGATATCGGCCAGGTGGGAAGCAATGCGTCGTCTGCTTGTGCTAAGCTTCTGTCAAGGGAGATTACCATACCTTCGTTTCGGTGATGTCCCTTGGCAATATCCGGATTCAGTCTGCCATTTTGAAATTGTTTCACTCGTGGACTTGTGGTTGAAAACACCGAGACGACACATCAGTGTGAAAGAAAAACTGTTATGGGGAAGTGTACCTTCTGTGAAAGTTGGTTGAGTCATAATTCTTTCAAGGCTTGGGTCAGTCCTGGTGACAACAAGTTTAGGGCCTACTGCACATTGTGCAAAAAGTCGATCGAGTTGGGGAAGATGGGTGAGGCTGCACTTTCTTCTCATTCAAAGAGTAAGAAACACATGGAACTGCTGAAAGCTAGCAAACCTGCCGTGCCGATTGGAGCATTCTTGAATAGGTCCAAGGAACTACCGTCATCAAGGACTAGTACAAGAGTCATTCGAACAGTGAGCAGACTGCATCTGCATCTGGCTCTGCATCAGTCTGTTCTGCCCTTATTTTGTTAATTTTTGGCCCTAAAAAGCCCCTAAAAAGCCCCTAAATTTTGTGCCTGTAAAGGTGTAGGAACCCTGATTCAGCTGTAGCTTATTCTGCATCATCCTGTTCTGGATGTCAGCATAACAGTCACAGGCTTAGGAAACAAGAGTTGAGTGTTCAGGAGATGTAGTGGTGTAAAGCTGAGAGTCATCAGCAGAGAAATGATACCTGATGTTCTGCAGACTGATAATGTAAATGATAATGATGATAATAATAGTGGAAATGGTGATTATGATAATAACGATGATGCTGATAAGAACAATAACAAACATTAATAGTTATAACAATGATGATGATAATAAAAAATAATCATGATGATGATGATGGTGCTACTGTTACTACTACTAAAATAATAATAATGATGATGATACTGATGATTGTAATAATAATAATGATGATGATGATGATGACAGTGATAATAATAATGATAATTGTGACTCACAGATGTATCACCACCCCAAGCATCATATGTAGGACCAGGGGCAGCCCCCCTACCTCCCATCAGCGGGGGGAGCTCCAGCGCCATGTGGACCTGCGCCCACTGCACCTTCCTCAACTCCCCGGGACTGGCGGCTTGCGAAATGTGCTCCTTGCCCAACAGCTCTGTGTAGTAGAATTCAAGTTCAGATCCGTAATGATGATTTTTATATATTTTGACAAGTATGGGGAAGGTGGGGGAGGGGGGGGGGAGAAGGAGGAGAGAGAGGGATGATTAATCCTTCTGCTTCCCTCAAGCTTTTTATCAGCTTTCTGCAGGAGTGTGATGGGTAAAGGGATTTAAAGGGTTAATTTTATGTTGGGAGTCGATGTTTCTGTCTAAAATGATGCCGTCTGTCTGTGAGGTCATTCTGTGCATGTGAAACTTGCCAGTATGTGATAATGATGTGTGCTTTCGTTTCAGTTGTTTCATTTTTTTGTATATTTAGTTTGTCGTTTTTTTAATGTAAATTTGTTTTGTTTGCATTTCCGTTCTATGTTGTCAAGTCTTTTTGTCTTGTTTTGAGTGGTGCAGAATAGCCTTTTATTCTTTTGTTTAGTTTCCTCCTATTTGTTTTATTTATTCTTTTGTTTAGTTAGTTATAATTTTTCTCCTTTTTTTCCCCTCTATTTATTTGAGTTTTCTGATTGCACAGTAGTAGGCTATGTAAATACTGAAATTCAGGTTTGTCAAGAGTCAGCTTGCTTAATTATAGAGCTACAGTAAGAAATAATATTTCGTCATCTCAGGAGTGCTTTTGTTTGCGTGATGCTTGAAGTGTTTTCCTGATGAGCAGTTAAACATCTTGAACTTGTATGGAGGCTTTGAATGTTTTACTTGATCTGATTATGCATGAAGCAGAGCATAGATATGGCGATGAGGTTGGGTGTATTGTTGCTGATTTGGGTTTTGTTTATTTCATTTTTTTTTTGTATGTGAATATACTTTTTTTGTTTATTTATTCTTTTTTTAAATTTTTGTTTATTTATTTGTTCATTTACATATATGTTTTGTTTATGTTATAATGCCTGGTTGATGTAGAGATAGAGCACATGCTTTCAAGTCTAAATATAGAAGTCTGCGCCGACACAGATCGTGCCGGAGCAAAATGTTGTTCATGCGGTCTCCAGTCTACACCATAACAGTGAGTTGATACCTGACAGTCTTTCGAAGTTAAGGGGAGATAAAGCAGCGAGGGAGAGGAGAGGAAACGGGCCCCGCGGTCAGAGGTCTGGTCCCTAGAAAAGTTTAGATATTTGCCGCCTTAGTCGCCAACAACTCTCAGGGTTATGGGACAGTGTTGGTCCTGTTTTCTTGTATAAGGCCAACTAATGACGTCGGGGACTGTTCTGTTGTGCACACTTATGTGGAGCATGTCTTCATAATCTTGCATGCATATGCACACACACACAGACACACACATGCATGCACACACGCATACACACATGCTCGCACACACATTCAGTCACAAAATCACACACATCATGCACCACGCACGACACACGCGCACATGCGCACACACACACACACACACATACAATGTGTATGGACGCCTCAGTAACTAGTCACAACATCTTTGTTACATCTTTGTTATATATTTGTTGAATGCGCATTATGTACAATTCAAGATGCTTGTAAACATTATGTTTTTGAAAACAAATAAAACAATTTAAACACATTACTAAGCAGCCACACAGTGTAACAAAGTAGGAAGCACAGTCTAACTTCCATGGGTGCAAATTTTTCTGTTTGACGACGGAATCCGTTTTTTCAAAAGAGTCAGAAACGGAAAATCCGTTTTTTGAAAAAGCTTTAGCGTCTGGGGGGCTGCCCCCCAGACCCTCCTTATGGGGCGCTGCCGGCCCATAGACCCCTTTCAGTTTTTTTACTTTTTCTAAGTTGCACCCTTGAACTTCAGAAAACTTCCCTGTGTGACAGACATGAAAGCCAAGTGGTTTTTGTGTCAGACCTCCTGTTGGAAGATCTTGTGTTCAATCCTGTCTGATTATAGTCGGGTTGGCAAAGGCAGGGTTTTTTTCTTCCCATTTCCCAGTTCAACAGTGTGCACAGATCTGCTTGTGTCTGAAGCCTCTGTGTGTATTGAACCCAGACCATTACATTGGTTGAATACCTGTAAAGACAGAGATTTGTCCCATCTCCCAGGTCAAGATATTTGCAGACATAAGCCATGAAGGCAGAGATTTGTACCGTATGCCAGGTCAGGATATTTGTAGACATAAGGCTGAAATTTGTCTTATATGCCAGATCAGGACATTTGTAGACATAAGACAGAAATTTGCACAATCTCCCTGGTCAAGATATTTGCAGACATAAGGCAGAGATTTGTACCGTTCCAGGTCAGGATATTGTAGACTAAGGCTGAAACTTTGTCTTATATGCCAGATCAGGATTTGTAGACTAAGCTGAAATTTGTCTATCTGCCAGATCAGATATTTGTAGACATAAGCAGAGATTTGTACCGTATGCCAGGTCAGGATATTTGTAGACATAAGGCTGAAATTTGTCTTATATGCCAGATCAGGATATTTGTAGACATAAGGCAGAAATTTGCACAATCTCCCAGGTCAAGATATTTGCAGACATAAGGCAGAGATTTGTACCGTATGCCAGGTCAGGATATTTGTAGACATAAGGCTGAAATTTGTCTTATATGCCAGATCAGGACATTTGTAGACATAAGGCTGAAATTTGACTATATGCCAGATCAGGATATTTGTAGACATAAGGCTGAAATTTGTCTATATGCAGTCAGGAATTTGTACATAAGGCTGAATTTGTCATATGCCAGATCAGGACATTTGTAGACATAAGGCAGAAATTTGCCAATCTCCAGTCAGATATTTGCAGACATAAGGCAGAGATTTGTCCCATATGCCAGATCAGGACATTTGTAGACACAAGGCAGAGATTTGTCCCATATGCCAGATCAGGACATTTGTAGACACAAGGCAGAGATTTGTCCCATATCCAGATCAAGACATTTGTAGACAAAGGCAGAGATTTGTCCATCTCCAGTCAAGATATTTGCAGACATAAGGCAGAAATTTGTCTCATATGCCAGATCAGGATATTTGTTGACATAAGGCAGAAATTTGTGTTAAGACATTTGCAGACATAAGGCAGAGATTTGTCCCATATGCCAGATAACGATATTTGCAAACTTAAGGCAGAGATTTGTGACATTTTCCAGATAAAGATATTTGCAGTGATTTATCCCATCTCCCAGGTCAAGATATTTGCATATATAAGGCAGAGATTTGTCCCATTTTCCAGATAATCGATATTGGCAGACATAAGGCAGAGTTTTATCCTTCTCCCAGGTCAAGATACATGCAGGCATACTAGTTTCTGACCTCCCCCCCCCCCCCCCCTTTTTCCATTTGCATGTATTTGAACACAGACCATCAAACTCATTAAAGATCTTGGAACCTATGCACCCTCACCAAGAACAGATAATACAGACTTGTGCAGCAACTCATTGTCTGCACAGGGTGGGCCAAATAGCAAGTATACACACATTCGAAAAAACATTGCATAGAAAAGAAAAAAAGAAACCAAGAGCAAAAATAGTACAAAGCACAAGTTTACTACTATACTATTAAAAAAGGATACAACCTTGTACTGTGTAATGGAACAGTGACTAAATTCAGTATTGCTTTTGTTTTTTGTTTTGTTTTGTTTTGTTTTTTTCTTTGAGGCATCTGTGTACTGCAATTATCATACACACACAATAAGCAAAACAAAATGCGTGTACCAAATGAGCAAATCAGATGTACACATAACATATATGACATTGTCACAGGCAAGCTGTGCTGGATGTTCTGCTGCCAGTATCAGCATTGAAAACATGCAAATCACACACACGCATGCACATGCACACACATGCACATGCACACATACACATTCTCTCTCTCTGTGTCTCCTCTCTCTCTCTCTCTCGTCTCTCTCCTCTCTCTCTCTCTCTCCTCTCTCTCTCTCTCTCTCTCTCTCTTAGCCCCTCCGTCATGCATGCCGCACACACACACATATTACCAAACTGTAAGATCATACATCAGAACGAATAAAAGTTGATACACCTATAGCACTTTTCTAATAAATTTATGTTGATCTTTCCCACTTAGCCCTGATATGACTACGCAGTTGGCTGGGCTTTAGACAACAATAATGATAACAATAACAATCTTTCCCAGTGTACCAGTCTGAAGATACACATATTATGTCAACCAACCTTGTCTGAAGATACACATATTTTTCAACCTCACATTCTCCCACTGTTCTTTTTCCGGGCGGCTGGCTGGCTGATTTCTTTGGTAATGTGGATGGGTGGGTTGTTTTTTGTTGATTTTGTTTAGTTCAGTTCAATACTCCTTTATAAATCCATATTTGTTTTGTTGTCCTTCATTTCTGTACGTGGTTGGAGTGTGTACGTCAGAGATCACCTTGTGTACTTCAGAGTCCGTCTTGTACAACTTGAAAGTAATGATTGTTTTCAGCAGTAAATTTTGTCTTGCGCTTGTATATAATTGGTATTATTACCAGTTTACTGATGACTTGAACTAAGTGAAAGAGGAATAAAAAGTTTTTAGTCCCATTTGTCTCGCATTTCAGTGTTTTATACAAATGTTTTTGTTGTGACTTGTGTACCTCTTTTCTTTCTCCATCCTTAACTTCTACATCTTTCCGGTTTCCCTTTATGAAAAGGTGCTGAGTTAAAACTGTTCACCATACTCATAGTGTGGACATTAAAATAAAATATGACCAAACTCCTTTTAAGTAACAAGAAGAAAACCAGGCCCTGGCAAATACCAAAAGATCTGGCAACACACCACACACACACACACACACACACACACACACACACACACACACACACAAGAACAAAAAAAAGATCAGACTCCTGGCAAATAACAAAAAATACCGGGTTCCTGGCAAAAACACAAAAATCAGGCTCCTGGCAAAGAACACACTAAAAAAAATACCAGGCTCCTGGCAAATACTAAAAAAATACCAGGCTCCTGGCAAATACTAAAAAAATACCAGGCTCCTGGCAAATACTAAAAAAATACCAGGCTCCTGGCAATACTAAAAAATACCAGCTCCGGCAAATACTAAAAAAATACCAGGCTCCTGGCAAATACTAAAAAAAATACCAGGCTCCTGGCAAATACTAAAAAATACAGCTCCTGCAAATACAAAATACAGGCTCCTGGCAAATACTAAAAAAAATACCAGGCTCCTGGCAAATAACACAAAAAAATACCAGGCTCCTGGCAAATAAAAAAAAATACCTGGCTCCTGGCAAATAACAAAAAGGAGGCTCCTGATAGATAACACCAAGAGGACTGAGACTCCTGGCAAATAACATGTGCACACACACACACAGACGCACACACTGTGAGGCTCCTGGCAAATAAAAAAGATCAGTTCCTGGCAAATAACACGCACACAAAAAGAGCAAACTCCAAGCAAATAACGACATACAGTGATGGTTGAACTCCTTTTGGAAATGTTCAAGACCCAGAAATAAGATAAACTCGAAACTTCAAAACAAAGCGCTTCAAAGCGCTTTATAACTTAACGATAGTAATATTAAATCCAAAATAAGTGTGACTGCCCACGTTCAAGCAAACAGGAACCAGAAAAAACATGAAAGAAGAATATGAACGCGTATTTAATACAAGACAAGACAGGCGCAAATTTGTCAAGTGTAAGTAAGATTACAAACAAACAAACACCAGATACAAAAATTTTAAAACATTTTGTTCACATACAAACAACCTATATCACACAAAACACACATGACAATATTCTAATGAATGAAAGTTTTATTGTGTGTGTTAAGATTTAAGAACATATGAAGAAAATCCGTTTTTCTACGGGATTGGCATATAATGTACACATTTTGTAAAGAAAATAAATTATAGACATAGAATCAAAAGACAAGAAGAAAGTAAAAGAAATATTGGGGGGGGGGGGGGGGACATGTCAACTAATACTATGATGAAAATAGATAAACTATGACAACATGCAACATCAAAGACGTTATAAAAATAAATATTAAAATGTCGACTGCCAAATGTCAATCGATCAGAAACACAAGAGACAAAGGCAGATGCACATGAAACAAATACATGTCAAAAGATAAAAAGAATCGAGATGACCAAGTCATACCAACACTCCTTTCTCGTTCATCTTGAGAAGTTCTTTGCTGGTTTGTGATATAGTGCAGTATAACCTGAAAGGGTTGTGCCCTTATGTGTAGGGGGTGACGAATAAAATATGACAACGCTAAAGAAATTTTCAAAAATATTGGGATTTGGGAGCAGGGTGAGGAAAGTCACCTAATCTGCTCCCCAAACCCATTGCATTCATTCCTTCTTTTCTTCTTTTTCTTCTTATTTTCTTCTTCTTCTTCTTCTTCTTCTTCTTTTTCTTCTCTTCTCCTCCTCCTCCTCTTCTTCTTCTTCTTTTTTCTTCTTCTTCTTCTTCTTCTTCTTCTTCTTCTTCTTCTTCTTTCTTCTTCTTCTTCTTCTTTTCTTCTTCTTCTTCTTCTTCTTTTCTTCTTCTTCTTCTTCTTCTTCTTCTTCCTCTTCCTCTTCCTCTTCTCTTCCTCTTCTCTTCCTCTTCCTCTTCCTCCTCCTCCTCCTCCTCCTCCTCCTCCTCTCCTCCTCTTCTTCTTCTTCTTCTTCTTCTTCTTTTTCTTCATCATCTTCATCATCATCATCATAATCGTCTTTTTTCTTGTTCTTGTTCCTCTTCTTCTTCTTCTTCTTCTTCTTCTTCTTCGCATTCTTCTTTGCATTCTTCTTCTTCTTCTTCTTCGCATTCTTCTTCTTCTTCGCATTCTTCTTCTTCTTCGCATTCTTCTTCTTCGCATTCTTCTTCTTCTTCTTCTTTTTCTTCTTCTACTTCTTCTTCATCATCTTCATCATCATCATCATCATCATCGTCGTCTTTTTTCTTCTTCGCATTCTTCTTCTTCTTCGCATTCTTCTTTTTCTTCGCATTCTTCTTCTTCTTCTTCGCATTCTTCTTTTTCACATTCTTCTTCTTCTTCGCATTCTTCTTCTTCTTCGCATTCTTCTTCTTCGCATTCTTCTTCGCATTCTTCTTCTTCGCATTCTTCTTCTTCTTCGCATTCTTCTTTTTCTTCTTCTACTTCTTCTTCATCATCTTCATCATCATCATCATCATCGTCTTTTTTCTTCTTCTTCTTCCTCTTCTTCTTCTTCTTCCTCTTCTTCTTCGCATTCTTCTTTTTCGCATTCTTCTTCTTCTTCGCATTCTTCTTCTTCTGTAAACCAAAAGGCCTCATCATCCTCGAAGGTTTCTATTTCGTTTGGTATTGTGTTGTTATGTTGTGGATGACCACGATGCAATTTCTCATCTGAGATAATGCAGTTGACTTTTGACTTGACCTGACTTCTCCAGTCATTCTGGTGGTGTCAGCTTAGTACTTCATTGCTCTTGTTCTGCCCCACCCCTCCCCCACCCCACACACACCATCCCACAACTCCGCACTGTTTGTTGCAAAAACGTTCAGCAGACAAGGTTTTGTGCTGGAACATTAGGATTGAGTGCATGTGTGAGATTCCCGCTTGAACAAACTCGTAGCTAATGACCTCTTTCTGTTCATCTTCAAAAACGTTTTGTATAATTGTTAACTTAAAACAAGCTGTGTCAGTAAAGCTTACACAGTAATAGCCCCTTCTTAGGTTGGCCTTTGATGTGACTTTAGTTTTGAATGTGTGTGTGTGTGTGTGTGTGTGTTTGTGAGTGTATGTGTTTGTGAGTGTGTGTATGTTTGTGAGTTTGTGTGTGTGTGCGTGTGTGTGTGTTTTGTGCGTGTTTGTGTCTGAGCGCGCGCGCGCGCGTGTGTGTGTGTTTGGGTGTGTGAGTATGTGTGTGTGTGAATGTGTGTGTGGTGTGTGTGTGTGTGCGTGTGTGTTCGTTCCTTCCTTCCTTCCTTCCTTGATT
>CM060306.1:118433203-118450703 GCA_030674185.1 Monoplex corrugatus | reverse complement strand
ACAAACATTGTAAACCTACTTCTGCTTTGCCGAAAGTTGTATTAATACCAGTCTGTTGTTAAAACTAGCTTAGACTCTCTGCCAAAAATAACACAAGCGGGCCCTGCTTTACCCCAAAATGTCATGATGTTAGAAACAAAGCCCAATAGAGCTGATAGCAGATGCCATAAACTAAAGTATGATTTTCAGTGTAACTAGCACTATGTGTGTGTGTGTGTGTGTGTGTGTGTGTGTGTGTGTGTGTGTGTGTGTGTGTGTGTGTGTTCCCTCTGTGTGTTTGTGGTTTGTTTAATAATAAATAATAATAATATATTTTATTTATATAGCGCAAAATCTTGACAAAATCAAATCTAAGCGCTGAGCGTATACATGCATACTACCTACATACATATGAGCGTATACATGCATACATACATGCTTACATACTTACATACATAAATCTAAGCTGAGCGTATACATGCATACATACATACATACATAAATCTAAGCGTATACATACATACATACATACATACATACATACATACGTACGCACATGCATACATAATAATTACAATATTTATATAGCGCAAATCTCGACAAAATCAAATCCAAGCGCCGAAAAGACACACACGCACACACGCATGCACGCACGCACACACACACACACACACACACAACACACACACACACACACACACACACACACACACACACACACAACACACACACACACACACACACACACACACACACACACACAACACACACACACACACACACACACACAACAAAACACACATGCATGGCCACAAATGGGGAGAAAATTTATTTATTTATTTATCTATCTATTTATCTATTTACTGAAGATGAGATGCATCGATACGCACGTGAATACAATTACAATGTAGTCAAGTTTGTTCCAAATACTAATAACAGATACAAAACCCATGTGTTGTTTGTTTATGTTTGTGGTACCAGCATCAAGTGCGTTCATGTGTCTGATTGCAAGTATGTCTTTTCTCTTCCTTGCTATTTTGACTCTCGACAAATATCCAAAGCAGTAGACTTTTTTTTTTTTTTTCCTTTTTGTTTTAATCATCATTCTTCATTACACTTTTTGAACGCATTGAATTTTCACTATGCTTTTGTGCTTTTGCTCAGTTTTGTTATCCTTCCACTCCCCACCCCCCTTCTGTCTTTCTGCTTTGTATACAACATTCATTTAGCAATGAAAGATTAATACAAAATAGCTTTAGTTTCACTTTCTCAAGATGATGTCTCTATGCTCAGAATGAATTTCATATATATATGTACTGATGCCACTGGTACCAGGTGATGGAGAGGTCCAAACTGATCATGGCAGAAGCCTCGAGCCTGCGCATATACTGTGTAAAATGATATAGCCATGAGTTGGTCCTATCTAGCCTATGGGTTTTGTATCTGTTATTAGTATTTGGAACAAACTTGACTACATTGTAATTGTATTCACGTGCGTATCGATGCATCTCATCTTCAGTAAATAGATAAATAGATAGATAAATAAATAAATAAATAAATAAAGTTTATCAAAAGACTGAATGAAAACTACAAGCCACCATGTATAAACTTATCTAACATCACAGGAAGCCCTACTACATATAGCCTTTGCTGCCTTTCAACCTGATGAAAAAAACACCTCTTGGTCATAGCCCCTCCAGTCTGTCATCCAGGTAAAAAGGGAAAAAAGGGGAATAGGTACATAAATAAACAAATAAGAAATAAGTAACTGTACACACACAGACACACACACACACACACAACACACACACACACACACACACAACACACACACACACACACACACACACACACACACACACACATGCACACACACCTCACACACTCACTGTGACTCAGATCCACATATCACAATGGCCGACAACAATGCAATGAATCACGTGTATAAACAGACCATAACAGAACACTACAAAATAAAAGACAAAACAAAACAAAACAAAAACAGAACAGAAACAGAAAAATGGAAACACACACATACATGTACACACACACATACATACATACACCTACCAAAATAAACACAAAAGAAAAGAAAACAAAACAAAAAGTAGACTAATATTGTGCAATAACCTGACAAACTTAAAGATACACAGATGACATTCAACAGCAGATTACAAACACACACACACACACACCACACACACACACACACACACACACACACACACACACACACACACACACACACACACACACACACACACACACACACACACGCACACACGCACGCACGCATGCATACACGCACGCACGCACGCACGCACGCACACACGCAGACACAGACACACACACACACAGTGTGACAACCTTCCCTGTTCTTAAGCTTTCTTTTTCCTTTCTTCACATTTTCTTTATCTCTGTTTCGGGAAAAGCTCAACACTTTTCATTCCATGCTGGAGCAGTCTGTGCAGTGTTACTTTTGAGATGGTACCAGTGTTAGTCTGATTAATGATAGCTGGCTCTCTTGTTTTTCCATTTGCGGCCTCTCACTGTATCTATTCCATTTCAAGTAAGATCATCAGTGGTATAACTCACAAGAAGACCATAAAACACAGAGGGAGGGGAAGGCAGGGGTAAGATAATTACTTTTATATTTGTAAAAGGGGAGAGGATAGATGATTATATTTGTAAAATGATGTTGCAGTTTTCGTTTCATTTTTGAAAAACTTTTTTTTTTAAATATGAAAGAAAACAACAAACAAACCTCAATATAAGTTTATAACTCACTTGGTATGGAAACAGAACTCTGAAACTTTACAAGACAGTAAACATTTTATGACATTGAGAACTGGCATGCTAATTATTATGACCTTTTGGGTCTTTTGCTTGTTTTTATTTAACTTTTTTTTTTAAATTGGGAGTTACTTATAGGTTTCAGATTTTGGGCCAGACCTTGTTTCTGTTTTGAAAAAATTGCCTTCTCAACGAAGGGTCTACTCTCTCTAAATTTTGTTCATTGTCTGACTCAAAGGTGTCTTGGTTTGTTTGTATGTATTGTTTAGTATATTTTGTTTGTATCATGTATGTATTGTTTAGTATATTTTGTTTGTATGTATTGTTTAGTCTAATTTTGTTTGTGCTGTTATAGTTTAGCCGATTAATTCTGTTCATTAGAAAGATCCTTTTTATTAGATTAGCCAGTTAATTCTGTTAAGTAGAAAGATCATTTTTATTTGCTTGTCTGCCTGTTTTTCTCTGTGTTTGTCCTTAGCTAATGCAAGGGAGACAAACATGCTTTCTGTCTTTTGTGACTGAGGACTACCAACATTTTGTCTACCTAAATTGGGTGCTCCCCCCCCCCCCCCCACACCTCCACCCTGTCTTTCCAAAATTTCATATACATGCATTACATTAGGTTGTCTGCTATATCACAATAACATACTGTACATATATATATATTAAGCTGAAAATTCATACATACTGATACTTTTTTAATGAAAAAAATGAAAGCTATTTGAAACTAGAGTTCTGTAGTATCTATGACAGAATTATTGGTTACAGAATAAATCAATCAGAATTTCTCTAGATTATGAGAGAAAGAGATGATCATCCTCACACTTTCTGTTATTCTCTGACTTTTTATGTTTTAATGCTTGTCTCGGAATGTATTTAACATTTACAACTAAAAAGTCAGTCTTTCAAATGTTTCAAAGTTATTTTTTGTTTGTTTGTTTCTGTAAGTAGTTATCAGTTAGTCTCTGTTGTCATTGTTACTTTTGTTGTTGTTGTTGTTCATCTTCTTTTCCTCCTCCTCTTCTTTTGAGTAGAAGACAATAATTTTACTAACAAAAATGTGTTCGTGTTAATTAAGCTGAGTCGTTAATTTTGGTTAAATGAGTCCATAGTTTATCAAAAAATAAAAAGGACAACATCACCGTATTGTTATTCTTTATTTCAACCTACATAACTTCACAAGCACATGAGGTTTATGCTCAAGCTTTTGCCATTATTGTACCATCTGATCTATGATCAATGCCATGAATAGTAATACCTTATTAGTTCCATCACATGCCAGTTGTGGTGTTGTGTTTGTGGAACCAACATGTGTATTGATTTCTTCTAGAGTATCTTCTAGACTGAACAAGAAATTGGTTTTGCTTGAAATGAACACCCAGCTGCTGATGTTTTCTTCAGGCCTCAGTTTCACATCTGAAATGATTATTAGCTCAGTAATTGAGTGGTTGGACACTGATTTTCCAGTTTGACTGTCTAGGTTTGAACCTGGCTGGGTACTGGATGATGGGTAAAGGATGGAGATTTTTCTGATTTACCAAGTCAGCATATGTGCAGATTTGCTAGTGAACCTCTGGGATCAATTCATTCTTAGCGTGGAGATGTTATCTAGAGAATATGAAACTGAAACTTAGTGCCTGAACTACCTGTTACTGTCTTTGTGTGTATACACACTCAGAGTATCAAAATACATGTTAAATGTCCTGTAAGAAATCTCAGTTTTAGTGTGGCTTATAGAAATATGAAAACAACCAGCATGCACACCTCTGAAAACAGATGAAAGCTGCCTTAATGGTGTGGTTAAAAAAGCCCTCTTTTATATGTATGAGTGTAGACGGGAGTTGAAGCTTACACACAAAACAGACAAAAAAGGGTGGGGTGTGTGTGTGAAAACTTTTTCCTTTGAGAATAGGAGCTGGCACAAGTTGTACTTCTTTCAAATCTGCTTCAGTGTTTTTCTCAGTCAGTTGACTTGGTTATTGCCAGCACTACGCAGTAATTGTTTGTTTTAAAAATTTATCATGATATTTAGAAATGCAAATAATAAGTGTTAAGGGACACCGAGCAGGTTTAGTCCTCAACATAGATGATTTATTTGAAAAAAGTTTAAATAGCTAATTGGAGAAAAAGTATAAATCAGATGGAGGTGGGAGGGCCTCCGTCCCCACAAGCCTCACAGTGTCAATCCTTTCTCCAGTTTGTTAGAGTTAGTCTCTGTGTCATTAACAACAAGATTTAGAATTAGATAAGGTATATCTGACTTGGCTGTGCACAGTTTTAGGTACAACTGAGTCATTGTCATCATTTAGTATGGCCATTATGCAGGCTTCCAAAGAAGATGAAGCTCATTTTGTTTTGAGTTATAAAGGACTTTTTATTGTAAAGAAGCAATTTATACAGCTGAATGTTTTATCAGCAGCCCAGTTTATTAGAATGGGTATGTTTTGATGTCATCAGCTAACACTAATGTTGTATGCAGACTGTTAATGTTATTGTTTTTGTATAATGCGCGAAAATTTAGAGAAATAGCAGCTGCATGAGATTAATAATATATAAGTTCATGAAGTTATTATGATTTTATTACTGAAAGTTATATAAGATAGATATTGTTTATGTACCCCTTCATAAGAGGATACGGCCTAAATCACGAATAAACTATCAGAAGCCTGAAGCCTTTGTGACATAATTATTGATTATATCTACTCAATCTAGATCTCCCCATTCCATTAATACAGCCCTTCAGATGTCAGTTCTAGGTCTTCTTCCAGTTTTTTCATGTCTGCCCATCATTTTGAGTCTTTTCCTTTTATGGTGTGATTTTTATGCTGTGATTGTCATGATCATGATATGCAGTGTTTATGCTGATTATGCATTTTGTTTACCTTCATAAGGAGCAATGGCCTATGTATGTATATGAGTAAACTGCTAAAGCCTGACGTCTCCCTTTGTCTTCAGTTTCACTTTCTCTATCTCTCTCTGTCTGTTTTTCTCCACTTTGTCAAGGTCATTTATAAAAAACAAAAAAAAAAAAAACTATTCAACATTTATTTGACATTTTGATGAGAAACAGAGGCGGGGAGGAGAAATGATTATAAATATCCTGAACATGGGATCAGTACAGTACATAACCATTTATCAGTAGTCATCATGAGGTCCAGGCGGTTTTCTTTAATGTCACACATTAGAAATGAATTGGCTGTCACGGGGAATCTACATTCTGCTGACTTTCGTTTTATCATGAAAATGAGTTAGCATGTTGTGTGTGCTGAGTAAGGTGTCAGACTTACTGTTGGAAACTCTGGGTTCAATACTGCCTGGGTACCTCCCACCTGGTGGGTAAAGGTTGGAGATTTTTACCTATCCCCCAGGTCATTGTAAGTGCAGACATGCTTTTGCCAGAGCTGTCTTTCTGTGTATACACATACAGAACACCAGACACACATGTTAAGAGTCTTGTAGTGTAACTGTAAGTCATTTCAGATTCTAATGGCTTATGGAACACACACACACACAAAAATTCAGCATGCATGTCCATTAAAAATGGAATGTGCAGACTGTGCAGCAACATACTGCCTGCACATTTTGTGGGCAAAATGGTGAGCATACATGCATCTTAGAAAAAAAAAATCGGAGATGCTTAAGAAAGACAAAAAAGGAGTGGGCATTGACTGTACTTTGCTGTTTGTGGTAGTCATTAGTATTGATTGCCAAAAAGAAGCACACTTGGAAGACGGCTTTTGCTGATAAAACTTTTCAGTTAACCCTTTGACTCTTGCACCCTGTCCACCTTCGTCATCCTGCATCGTCAACCATGCTAGCAAAGCAAAAACTTAATTCTTTGACTCCCTCATCCTATCTACCAGCTTCCTGCAGGAAGCTGGTGGATAAGGTGCGGGAGTCAAAGAGTTAAGGTTTTGCAGCTGGTGGGAAAAGTGCGGAAGTCAAAGAGTTAAGAAGACATATCTGTGCCCATTCTCCTGTGTAGTTCTCATGCTCTTCTCTGTGCTTCTTTGTTTTTCTGTTTGGTCTTTCTGACTCTTGAAATCTTGACTCAGAAAGATCAATGTGTGAATAGAACAAATGTGTGTGTATTAATAAAATATGTTACTGAAAAAAAAAAAAAAGTTTTGGCTTGATCATTGATCAGTTTGTTTCAAGGATTGAATATATTATGTGGTGGTTGGGCTGAGGATGGTGATGATGTTGGTTGTGTGTGTGTGTGTGTGTGGTGTGTGTGTGTGTGTGTGTGTGTGTGTGTGTGTGTTGTGTGTGTGTGTGTGTGACTGTGTGTGTGTTTGCTAGGGATGTGCAGATTTACTTTCATATGATTGACATAAGAGATTGAGTTTATTTCATATGTTCTTGTGTTTTAATATGAATGTCTTACACATTTGTGTTGCATTCCAGTGGAAGATCAGAGTGTAATCTTTCGGAAATTTGGGAATGAGAAACAATCTTGTTAGCAGAGTGAAAAAAACCTTTAAATGGAAAAAACAGTGTTCTCATCTTCTCTCACAAAATTAAAAAAAATGTTGAAAATAGATGAATCTGCAGGTGCTTCACGTAAATCAATAATAGTTGGTGAGGATTTCCGTTGTATTGGTTTAGGCAAATGCAAAAATCACAGTAAAGACTCTGCTGAAAAGAATCTGTCTTGGAGATAATAAAATTCACTTGACTTTGGTGATTGAAAGTCTTGTTTGTGGGAGAATTTCACGAGCTTGTATATTTTTGTTTCTCCTTCAGTAGTTCCATCGACCCTCAGAAATATAAGTAAAATGCAGTAACAGTGTTTAGTGTTTCTTTACAAGTGACTTTTATAACCAAATGCTGATTTTACTTTAGACACAAGAAACACCAATCTGACACCGCCAGAATGATGGAAACATTTAGATGGGCAGCAGACAGGCCAGTTTTTAATGTTGCGGGCTGGGATTGAACGCGAGCTGTGTCAGATCTTGAGTCCATGGCTCTATCAGAAGAACCAACCATCCCACATCAAAAGCGAAAAAAAAAAAAAAAAAGATGGTTAGCAAGAACTAGATCTAACCATAATTGTATCATCATCACTAAAATGTCAGTGTAACTGATTTGGTTCACTTTTTACAGCGGTGATATGGCTGACAGGGATAACCATCCCAGGGAAGTGGAGGGGGGCTGGGCGGGGGGCTTATCTAATCCTATACCAACACCACCAGAACAACAATGATAAGTGTCAGTGTGATCAAGTGTTTGTCATAAAATAAAAGTGTGGGGTTGTAATGCACGTCAAGGGGTGTGAAAATGAAAAGAAAAAGAAAAACTGGGGGGGGGGGGGGGGGGGGGAGGAAGGGAGTGGAGGGAGAAATATATGGGGAGGTTTTTGACATGTCATTAAAAATGCTATAAAGAAATGCCTGGCAGTGTTTTAACGCTAGAAAACATAGACATGACCTGTCTTCTCATTAGTCATACAGACACATTAACCCTATAAAAAATATGATAAATACATTAAAAGAATTTTTTTTTCTAAAAGTAGAACAAATGATTGTTTTTTTTTTCAATTGACCTGTCATGGGAATACCTGGTTTAAGTGCCAGTTTTTCATATCTGTGATTTTATCTCGTCTTGAAATTTCAAAGTTTATGGATTGACATAAAAAAGCATACAGAATTAGTCTAGTTATAGTTTTCTGTTTAGACATGTTTGAAATTTGTGTTTTTGAGAAATGTGCATAAAATTTTGAAAACAGAAAGTGTTTTTTGATGAAGCATTGCCTTTTAAGATACTTTCAGTTGTAAGATATGATATAAACTTTGGGGCAGTCGAAGATTAAAATATTTAACCCTTTGACTCCTGTACTTATCCACCAACTGCAAAAACTTAACTCTTTGACTCTCTCACCCTTTCCTCTGCTTTCCGGCAAAAGGCTGGTGGATAGGATGAGGGAATCAAAGGGTTAAGTTTTTGTTTTGCTAGCATGGCTGCAGGATGCTGGTGGACAGGATACGGGAGTCAGAGGGTTAAAGACTCGAAATGGGGAAGGATCTCAGTTGACCCAGTTTGACCCCTGCCCAGCTATTTTTAGCCACAATGATGACTGAGTGGCTGCCAGTTTTGCCGGGCTTTCCCATGTAGGTCACGGCCAACTGAAGATCACAGTCACAGTTCCGGTCACTTCCTCACTTCCATTGACCTGCTTCCTGCAGACATTTGGTGGATAGGGTAAGAAAGTGAAAGATAGTTTTATGCATATGTTTGAGTATATATATATATATATGTTGGACAGATACCAGCTTTCAAGAAGAAGGCCACAGGCTTAAGTAATGAAATATCAAAAGAACAAGATATTTAATCCTATGATTCCCGCACCATATCCTCCAACTGCACCCTTTGATTCCCTCACCCTATCCATCAGCTTCCTGCAGGAAGTTGGTGGACAGGATGAAAAGCTGGTGGATGGGATGATGGAGTCAAAGGGTTAAGTTTTTGCTTCGCTAGCACGGTTGACAATGCAGGATGCTGGTGGACAGGATGCGGGAGTCAAAAGGTTAAAGTTGCAAAAGGACAAGATAGTAGTTTGTTTCTACTGTGCCTTTGTTCTCCTCGTCGTATGTAAAAGCATGTACAGTCGGCTCACAGTCCAAGGAAAAGAACAACAAACAGACTTTCTCCTTTCCCTTGGAATATTTCGACCTTATCGGATAGTGGCCCTGCCCAGGAGATGTAATGATGGCAAGACTGAAATAAACGCCAATCCATTTTCTCTAAAAGCAGTTCATAATACTGAAATATTCTCCAAAGATTTCCTTTCTTTCTCTGCCCACCTCTCTTTTGCATGCACAACGCGCGCGCGCGCGCACACACACACACACATAACACGCACATAACACACATACACACACACATTTACTTACACACACACACACACACACTCACATTTACTTACACACACACACACTCACACACATATACGCGCGTACGCACACACACATGCTCACACACACGCTCATACACACACAAACACACACACACACACACACACACACACACACACACACACACACACACACACACACACACACACACACACACACACACACACACACACACACACACCACACACACACACACACACACACAACACACACACACACTCTCTCTCTCTCTCTCTTTCTCTTTCTCTCTTCTGCTTTATGTGATGTATTCGATCTCCTGACATCTCAGGTTGCTGCTAACGGCTACAGGTTTTGATATAGGGTGAAGGAGTGGCGGTGGGATTGTGACTCAGAGTGTATTTTATTGTATCTTGTATATCGTATGATTAACCTTTTGACTCCTGCACCCTGTCCACCAACCGCAAAAACTTAACCCTTTGATTCCCTCGCCCTATTCACCAGCTTCCTGCAGGAAGCTGGTGGATAAGGTGAGGGAATCAAAGGGTTAAGTTTTTGCTTTGCTAGCATGGTTGACAGTGCAGGATGCTGGTGGACAGGATGCGGAAGGCAAAGGGTTAGCTCGATTTGCCCACGCAGGCGAATGGAAGAATTTCCATTTCCCCTGGTAAGCATCCACTTCATGGGTCACGGATGCGTCGTTGAGTTTGTTCCTCAGATTTCCAGATCACTATGAACTGATATCATTTCTGTTACCTCATTGTTCATTATTGCTTGATTATCCTTCAGCAAAGGGATGTGGTTTGCGAAACGGGTTCGTAGGGGAAATGCTGGACATGTGCTTAAATCAGATCTTGATGTTTATTTTTAAACTTCCAGTGTATAAAATATCATTACGTATATTCTGTATCCAAAACAAGTGCGACTCCCTGCGTTCAAGTAAAGAGAAACCAGAAAAACACGAAAATAGAATCAGAACGGGTATTTAATACAACAATACAAGACAGACGCAAACTTTCGGCCAACTGGCCTTTGTCAAGCGTGAATGTAAGATCACAAAACAAACACCAAATACAAAATTAAGAGAAAAAGACTGAAACTTACCTGCTGCTTTGTATATTCTGTATACTATGTGGATTTAATATGTCAACATTATCTTTTCGTATGTGTAACAATTTTTGTTGTCATTTTTTCGTTGCCACGTTGTGCGTTAGACGTCCGTCTGTTGTGAAACAAAAAAAAACAAAAAAAAAAAAAGATAAGAAAATTTTTTTTTTCCTGATCACCACTGCAAGTGTTTTGTGTCCCGTGGGCTTGGGTGATGACAGGATATATCATAAAAGCAAGCATAGAGTTACCGCCCTGTCAGGCAGTCTCAGTCCAATATTCAGGTTCATGTTGCTTATAGCCCAGCCGACTACTTGAGCCATATCAGGGCTAACACCACATCAAGAAATGACAACCAGGTTAAGATGAAAGACAACAGTTAGAAACCATGCTCACTGTTAACCTTATAATGCAGTTAAAGAGAAACATACTCAGACGTAAAATCACAGCAGATAAAATCTATTGATCTCTTGTTAAAAACTGGAAAACTGCATCAGGAGGGACGTCTCTGAAGAGGTTCTTTAACCCTTTGATTTCCGCACCCTTTCCACTACCAGCAAAAATTTAACCCTTTGACTTCCTCACCTATCCACCGGCCTTCTGCAGGAAGCTGGTGGAATGGGCGAGGGAGTCGAAGGGTCAAATTTTTGCTTTGCACTCAATATTGACAAAGCAGAATGCAAGAGGACAGGTTGAGAAAGTCAACGGGTAAAGGATTCTGCCATGTAGTGCTAATGTCTGACATCATACAAGTTCCAGCATTCAAGAAGAAGGTGTCTGATGCTTGAAAAGTCTTGTTCTCCATAATGTGTCATTACTGTAGCCCCCCATTCTCATCATCATAGTACTGTGAAAAGTTCTTAGTCTGTGGCCCTTCATAGCATATGAAAAGACAATACAATGTGGTAAGGAAAAATGACAACAACAAAATTTTACACAAAAGAAAAGACTATGTTGACACACGAACTCCACATAGTATACAGAATATTCGTATTGATATTTTACACATTGGAAGTCTTGGTGACCTCGGTTTTGATCCAGTTTGGAGGTGTGATGGAGAGCTGAAATGAGTGATGTGATGGTAGTGAGTTCTTGAATGTTTTGTAGAACCGATACTGTAGTACGGTTGTGAGGCATGGACAGACAACCCGCAAAGTCAGAACAAAATTGAGGCAGCTGAAATGTGGTTTCTAAGAAGAATGTTGAGAGTTCCATGGACAGCAAAGGAAACAAAAGGACACAGTCTTGAAGGAAGCAGACACAAAAAGATCATTACTAAAGACGATTAGGAAAAGGCAAGCAACGTTTAGAGGACATTTCGTGATGAAAGGAGAATTAGAGCACCTGGTTATAACAGGAAAGCTTGAAGGAAAGAGAACACCAGGTAGACCCAGGGAGAAAATATTGGACGGACTTGCAGGGTGGCTGAGGACAGAGAGGATGGGATATGTACTTGCAGCGACAAGGGATAGATTCGTATGGAGGGCCATGATCGCCAACTCCATGCGGCAGGGCACATGATGATGATGATGATGATGGTGATGATGATGGTGATGATGATGATGATGATGATGATGATGATGACGATGATGGTAGTGACACACAAAAGGTGCAGAGGTTAAAAACAAATACTTCGATTAACATCGGCCTCAGATGATACTGATGGAAGAGGACGGAGGGTTGTGGAGAGGCTTGAACTAAAGCTACACATTAGGATGGTCAGCAACTTCGATGTAAAGGTAAAGAGTGTCCCATAACCCTGAAGTCGTAAGGAAATGTGAAGTGGTTGAGAGAGGGAACATCGATTTAGAGCAACCAGTCTTCCAGGTTTGGGTGGAGCGCATACGGAATTGTTCTAGTGCGATGAATCCTAAATAAACAAATTCCAGACTCCATTTGGCCGAGAAGATTGACTAACGATTTTGCAGTTTTGCGGTCATGTTTATTATTTACTAACGATTTTGCAAGCATGAAATGAAATAGTCTCTTTTCGTGGTCATGTTTATTATTTTACTACGATTTTGCAAGCATAAATGAAATAGTCTCTTTTCGTGGTCATGTTTATTATTTACTAACGATTTTGCAAGCATAATGAAATAGTCTCTTTTCGTGGTCATGTTTATTATTTTACTACGATTTTGCAAGCATGAAATGAAATAGTCTCTTTTCGTGGTCATGTTTATTATTTTACTACCGATTTTGCAAGCATAAATGAAATAGTCTCTTTTCGTGGTCATGTTTATTATTTACTAACGATTTTGCAAGCATAAATGAAATAGTCTCTTTTCGTGGTCATGTTTATTATTTTACTACCGATTTTGCAAGCATAAATGAAATAGTCTCTTTTTGCGGTCGTGTTTATTAGGGACATAAATAAAATGAAATAAAAAGAAAAAGGAAACTCCAGTGGGCCATTCTGGGTTGTAGTCTTGAAGGTTCATAGGGAGGCGAATGTTTACATAATGCCACCTTTTTGTTTGGCTTAGGTCCTTACTGTATATGTACTCAGTTGTGTTTGCTAGTCATCGGGGGCCGAACGGAAGTCAGGTCGTCGTCGTCTTGTAAAAAAAAATAAGGTCAGGCCAGACTGACATTCTTCTTCTTTTAGATAAAACGATAGAAGCCACAAATTCATGTTCTTAAGACAAAGAAAATAATTGTGAAACAAAGTTGAATTTTTTTTCTTGTGCTGTTTAGTTGGTCTTGTTCCCAAGACAAAGAAAATGATTGTGAAACGAAGTTGAATTCTTTCTTGTGCTGTTTAGTTGGTCTTAAGTCACTTTTTGTTTTATTTGGACCTTCAAAAAAAAAAAGAAAAAAAAGAAGACTAGCTGCAGGTTGAATAGTTGTGTTGTGTCTGTTTTGGCCAAGTATATTTCCTCAAAGTTATTAAAGACAAGTCCCGTAAAGTTCCTCAAAACAGCCGAGATATTTTTCGCATTTCAAGATTTCGACCGCACTTAAGTTTCGTTGACATTTGCATTTTTTTTGTTTCTGGCCTTAAAAGTAACCAAATCAAGTCCAACCAAGCCAAAACAACCCTCCCCCCCTAACAGACAAACAAGCAAACACCAACGAAATTTGCAATTGCCACTGCATATTGGGACAAACTATATTGATCCAGTTTTGTTTTATAAAAAGCCCTTCATCTGCAACAGTACACACACACACACACACACACACACACACACACACACCACACACACACACCACACACACACACACAAACACACACACACACACACACACACACACACACACACACACACACACACACACACACACACACACACACACACACCACACACCCATTTGGAAGGTTGATTGGCTCTTTTAAGAGATCTGTGGACTCAAGATGTGATATCTCGAGTTGGATCACAGTCGGCAACACAAAAACCGGCCTGTTTACTGCCCTTTCTAATGCTCCTATCATTGTGATGGTGTCAGCTTAGTCTTTCTTAGGTCTTGTTCCCCACTCACCCCCACATTCCTACCTAGGGTTTTTGCGCAGGCGGAAGGAGTCTGTCAGTGAACAGATGGCAGATTAGGTGAAACGTAAATGTAATTGCCCGAGTGTTATGAATCCTTGAAAGAACTTAACTTCAAATAAATTGCCTGTCACACAAACTTTCAATGGGTCGACATAAACCTTCACGTCCTCTTTTTAAAGGATATGGGGGAGAAAACCCACCAAGTTATGTTCAGTGGTGCTTGTCAGGATATACGGTCGGATTTAGCTGAAAGCCTTTCTTTTTTGTAATGATTAGGGGGTTGTGCTTACACGTATCAGAGACATGGAAAGAGAGATTGGTAAATCGCTCTGTGGTATATGCCGTGTGTGTGTGTCGCTGCGGAGGCTTGCACAGTGCTGTAGAAAACTTGGAATCGTAAACATACAAGTACAAAGCGCAGATTATCTGTAGTGCTGAGACTAGAAGCTTGGGGAATAGAGATAGGTAACCTGTTTTTTAACTAATGAAAGTGTCCTGGAAGAACCTGATATGCCACCAGAAAATTACAAGCAGACATCAGCAAGAGAAGACTAAAATACATTGGCCATGTGTCAGGCAGCAGGAACACAGACCTCATGACAACAGTTTTTGCAAGGAAAAACGGAGTCTAAAAGGAAGAAAGGCAGACCTCCAGTCTCATATATCGAGAACATAACCAGCATTAGTAGCCGAAATATTCAAGAAGTTGTCCACAGACGTCAAGACAGAGCCGCTTGGAGGAGGGTGACTGTGTCACAAAGTGCAGCGGCCAACACTGAACCCAGGTACATCGACAGGTGAAACAGGTGAACCTGTTCTGTGGCATGCTGTCAATGTCTGTCGTGTTGTGGTGGCCTGCAGTTCTTTGCACACTGCGCCATGGTGGACTCGGGAAAAGAGACTGGCAACACTACGATTTCACTGTCGATCACTGGCTGGCCTGACTGACACCAGCCGTCCATTGGCACGTGCACGTATAGATCTCATCAGTAGATTGACTGTTAGACTCGTGCGTAGATTGACTGTTAGACTCATGCGTAGATTGACTGTTAGACATGTACATAGATTGACTGTTAGACATGTACATAGATTGACTGTTAGACATGTACATAGATTGACTGCTAGACTCTTACGTAGATTGACTGTTAGACTCTTACGTAGATTTGACAGTTAGACTCGTGCGTAGATTGACTGTTAGATTGGTGCGTAGATTGTCTGTGAGACATGTATGTAGATTGACTGTAAACATGTACGTAGATTGACTGTTAGACATGTATGTAGACTGGCTGTTAGATATGTACGGAGATTGACTGTTGGACATGTACGTGGATTGACTGTTAGACTCGCGCGTAGATTGACTGTTAGATTGGTGCGTAGATTGACTGTTAGACCCGTACGTAGATTGATGTTAGACTCGTGCGTAGATTGACTGTTGGACATGTATGTGTATTGACTGTTAGGCTCGTGCATAGATTGACTGTTAGATTTGTGCGTAGATTGACTGTTGGACATGTATGTGTATTGACTGTTAGGCTCGTGCGTAGATTGACTGTTAGACTTGTGCGTAGAGTGACTGATAGGCTCGTGCGTAGAATGACTGTAAGACTTGTACGTAGATTGGCTGATAGACTCGTGTGTAGATGGACTATTAGACTCGTGCGTATATTGACTGTTAGATTGGTGCGTAGATTGACTGTTAGACTCGTACGTAGATTGACGTTAGACTCGTGCGTAGATTGACTGTTAGACATGTATGTAGACTGACTGTTAGATATGTACGTAGATTGACTGTTGAACATGTACGTGGACTGTTAGGCTCGTGCGTAGATTGACTGTTAGACTTGTGCGTAGAGTGACTGTTAGATTCATGCGTAGATTGCCTGTTAGACTGGTCCAGTAGATTGACGGTAAAACTCGTGCGTAGATTGACTGTTAGACTCGATAAAACCAGACCGTGATCATTAACCAGACTGTGATCATTAACCTGACCGTGATCAATAACCAGACCGTGATCAATAACCAGACCGTGATCATCAACCAGACCGTGATCAATAACCAGACCATGATCAATAACCAGACCATGATCAATAACCAGACCGTGATCACTAAGCAGACCATGATCAATAACCAGACCGTGATCATCAACCAGACCGTGATCATCAACCAGACCGTGATCATTAAGCAGACCGTGATCACTAAGCAGACCGTGATCATCAACCAGACCGTGATCATCAACCAGACCGTGATCACTAAGCAGACCGTGATCAATAACCAGACCGTGATCATCAACCAGACCATGATCATCAACCAGACCGTGATCATTAAGCAGACCATGATCATTAACCAGACCGTGATCATCAACCAGACCTTGATCATCAACCAGACCATGATCAATAACCAGACCATGATCATCAACCAGACCGTGATCAATAACCAGACCATGATCATCAACCAGACCATGATCATTAACCAGACCATGATCATCAACCAGACCATGATCAATAACCAGACCATGATCAATAACCAGACCATGATCATCAACCAGACCATGATCAATAACCAGACCATGATCATCAACCAGACCGTGATCATTAACCAGACCATGATCATCAACCAGACCGTTATCAATAACCAGACCATAATCATCAACCAGACCATGATCATTAACCAGACCGTGATCATTAACCAGACCATGATCAATAACCAGACCGTGATCATTAAGCAGACCGTGATGAATAACCAGACTGTGATCAATAACCAGACCGTGATCATCAACCAGACCATAATCATCAACCAGACCATGATCATCAACCAGACCATGATCATTAACCAGACCATGATCATCAACCAGACCGTGATCATCAACCAGACCATGATCATAACCAGACTGTGATAATTAACCAGACCATGATCATTAAGCAGACCATGATCAATAACCAGACCATGATCAATAACCAGACCATGATCAATAACCAGACCATGATCAATAACCAGACTGTGATCATCAACCAGACCATGATCATTAAGCAGACTGTGATCATTAACCAGATTGTGATCATTAACCAGACCATGATCAATAACCAGACCGTGATCAATAACCAAACCATGATCATTAACCAGACCATGATCATTAAGCAGACCATGATCAATAACCAGACTGTGATCATTAAGCAGACCGTGATCAATAACCAGACTATAATCATTAACCAGACCATGACCATTAAGCAGACTGTGATCATTAACCAGACTGTGATC
>CM060306.1:118413203-118428203 GCA_030674185.1 Monoplex corrugatus | reverse complement strand
GTCATTTCTCTTTGTCTCGTTTTGTTTCTGTCTTTCCTTTCTTTTCTGTCATTTCTCTTTGTCATTCTTTGTTTCTGTCTTTTCCCTTTGCTTTCTGTCATTTCTTTCTTCTTTGTCACTCCTTTGTTTTGTCATTTCCCTTTGCTTTCTGTCATTTCTTCTTTGTCATTTTTGTTTCTGGTCCTTTTCACCTGTTTGTGTCAATAATCTTCTATTTTCTCTTGGGTTTGTTAAATGTCCTTGTTTAAGTGCATCTTTTTGCTTGGTCAATACCAGTGATGTTATCCTTTGGCCTTTCTGGTCATTTTTTTGTATCCTTTTTGTTTTGTTTTCCTTTGCTTTTCAGTATGTTCTTCTTTGTCACTCGCTTTGTTTCTGTCTTTTCCCTTTGCTTTCTGTCATTTCTTCTTTGTCACTCTCTTTGTTTCTGTCTTTTCCCTTTGCTTTCTGTCATTTCTTCTTTGTCACTCTTTGTTTCTGTCTTTTCCCTTTGCTTTCTGTCATTTCTTTCTTCTTTGTCACTCTCTTTGTTTCTGTCTTTTCCCTTTGCTTTCTGTCATTTCTTCTTTGTCACTCTCTTTGTTTCTGTCTTTTCCCTTTGCTTTCTGTTATTACTTTCTTCTTTGTCACTCTCTTTGTTTCTGTCTTTTCCCTTTGCTTTCTGTCATTACTTTCTTCTTTGTCACTCTCTTTGTTTCTGTCATTTCCCTTTGCTTTCTGTCATTTCTTCTTTGTCACTCCCTTTGTTTCTGTCTTTTCCCTTTGCTTTCTGTCATTTCTTTCTTCTTTGTCACTCTCTTTGTTTCTGTCTTTTCCCTTTGCTTTCTGTCATTTCTTTCTTCTTTGTCACTCTTTGTTTCTGTCTTTTCCCTTTGCTTTCTGTCATTTCTTCCTGTCATTTTCTGCCTTGCTGGTCCTTTCACCTGTATGTGATCAATAAAGTCTGACGTATTTTCTCTTAGGATTGATAAATGGGTACATGTATTAAGTACATTTTTGGCTTTAGGGAAATGAGATACGCGGAAGGAATGTTACGTAATTTAGGCCCGTTTTTGGTATGTTTTAGTGTCCTTAGTATTGTTTCAGTGTGTTTTCAGGTATGTTTTTTGTGTGATGAGTTGGATGAAGTGGTCAACGACAATGGGCATTCCCTAGATTATATGACGCGAGTGCATTGATTGATATGTGTACTTAATTTTCTTTTTTTTTTTTTTTTTTTTCCTGTTGAAATATTGTGTATGCTTTGAAACGGTTATAACCCTGATATGGCTCTACGCAGTCGGCTGGCTTTAAAGAAAATAACAACGTTCTGTGGCAGGAAAAGTGTTGGTTTATTTATTGATTGATCTTTTTCTCATCAAAGACGTACTCGAATTTGCCAGATGAAATAAATAAACGTTGAGAAGCAACATAAAAATTTTTTTTTTTTTTTTTTTATAACACAGACAGGAATTTGCCAGATAAGTTAGATAAACATCGAGAAAATGGCTTTTGTGTTTGGAAAATCGTTTCTATCACAACTTGAAATTGCCTGACAAATTAGATAAACATGGCGAAAATGACGCTCGTGTTGAGATAAATGTGATTGTCACAGACAAAATCAGATTTGTCAGAACTTGTTTTTTTCTGGTTTTTGTTGTTGTTGTTCTTGTTTGTCTTTTCGTCCCTCCGACTCTGAACTAACAGTTACAATTTGTTTCGTTGTGTTTTCTGTTTCTCTGTGTTTGTGTCTGTTGTGTGTGTGTGTGTGTGGTGAAGGGGAGAACTAGGGTAGGGGTTTTGTTCCCAGACATCTCTGTGCTTCAGCTAATGTGAGCCAATTAAGTCTTGGTGACTTCGTGATTGATTTTCAGTCCCTAAGCTCTGCACGTGCCAAAATTCTACGTGTAGTTTAAGAGAGAGAGAGGAGGTGGAGGTAGGAGAAGAGAGAGAGAGTGTGTGTGTGTGTGTGTGTGTGTGTTAGTGAGAGAGCGAGAGAGAGAGACAAGGAGAGAGACAGAGACAGACAGATAGAAAGAGAGAGACAGAGAGAGAGAAAGAGACAGAGAGAAAGGGAGAAGAGTGTGTGTGTGTGCTAGTGTTATAGTGTGTGTGTGTGTGTGTATGTGTGTGTGTGTGTGTGTGTGAAGGAAGCACAGAGAGAGAAGAGTGTGTGTGTGTTAGCAAGAGAGAGAGGGAGAAAAGAGAGAGAGAGTGTGTGTGTGGAGTAGAGAGAGAGAGGAGACTTTTATATATATGTGAGTGAGAGAGAGAGAGGTGTGTGTGTGTGTGTGTGTATGTGTGTGTGGGTTGTGTATGTGTGTGTGTGGCGCGCGGGCGAAGAGAGAGAGAGAGAGAGAGAGAGAGAGAGAGAGAGAGAGAGAGAGAGAGAGAGCACACAGCCCTCTTGGGTGGTTTAACTTTGAAATGAAGCGAATGCTGTCTGGCCCTGCAGCGTATCTGTCTCGAAGTCGAAGTCTGTTCTGTCTCTGGAGCTGTCTGTCTGTCTGTGTATCTGTTCCTCCGCTCCTCAACCTCCCCCATCCCACCCCCCCTCTCCCGCCCCCCCCCCCCCCCTCCCCACCTTCGCCGTGGACACTGATTTGATTGTAGTGCAATCTCATTTTGGGTGAGGGCTGAAAAGATTGTAATCCTTCGTCTTGATGATAAAATGCCGTTTTAATTCCCGCTGTCTGCCCGTCTGTTTTCTGCCTTTCAGGCTGGTTGCCTAGCATTAAAATGTCTGAGTCCTGCACTTTCTCTGTCCGTCGCTTACGTCTTGTTCTTTTTGTCTGTTTTTTTGTTTTGTTTTTGTTGTTGCTCCGTTCGTTATACGCTTCTGTTGAAGTCCTTCTCGAGGGTTTGAAGAAATTATAAAAAAAAAAAGTTTGATTTGGTAATGTGGTGTTCTCGAAAATGAAGATTTGTCCTCGCTGTCTCTCTCTGTCTCTGTCTGTGTCTCTGTCTGTCTCTGTCTGTCTCCCTCCTCTCTCTCTCTCTCCCTCTCTCTGAAGATTTTGTCCTCGATCTCTCTCAGTCCGTCTCTATCTCTCTGTCTGTCTGTCTGTGCCTCTCTGTCTGTCTCCTTCCTCTCTCTCTCTCTCTCTCTCTCTCTCTCTCTCTCTGTGTCTGTCTCTGTCTCTATCTCTCTCGCACACACGCATACATTCACACACGCACGCACGCACACACACAGACACACACATACATGCAGACACACATACACGCACGCACACGGACACACACACACACAGACACACACACACACAGACACACACACACACACACACACACACACAGACGCACGCACGCACGTACACACACTCATTTTCGTGCCTGCGTCTGTCTCTCTTCCTATGTAACCAACAGCAATAATGCTGTTACTCTCAGATTTCCTATATTGCTAGTGCAGCATATATTATTGATTTATTAATGTAGTTATTTTCCAGTATTTTTAGTTTTAAGAAAATTCATAGATTTGCAACGGCAAGTTTGAAGAAATGACATTTGGGCTGAAAGTGGAAGTTCTGCCGTTGAAAATATAGTGTCATTGTCATTGTCTCTCTGTTTTTCTCACTGACTGTGTTTGTCTGTCTGTCTCTGTCTGTTTCTGTCCTTTTGTCTGTGTGTTTGTCTGTCTGTCTCTGTCATTGTCTGTTTCTGTCTCTGTTCTCTTTTGCCATCAGACGAGTGACCAAAGCGTAAAGGAATAGCGTTTTAGCACTACCTTTTTACCTTTCATGAATTTCAGATCGCGAGTTTCAACTTTGCCATATAGCCTACTGACTTTGGCCTTGTTTTGAATTATGTGTTATGTGAAATGGTCTTAATTTCTTTGAGTTCTTGAGTCTGTTGGCTTCTTGTTTACTACAGTTTTACAATCAGTTTGAAATTTGAAACCATCCAACCAGCATCTACATTCTTCTCCTTCTTCCTCTACCTCTACGGTCTTCTCCTTCTTCCTCTTCTTTCATATTCTTCTCTTTCCTTTTCATCCATATTCTTCCCCTTCCTCTGCGTCTACATTCTTCGCTTTCTTCCTCTTTCACCTTATTCTCTTTATTCGTCTACCTTCTCCATATATATTGTTCTTCCTCTACTCCTCTATATTCCTCCACCTCCAATTCTTTTTCTTCGTCTACCTCCATGTTCCTCTCTTTCCTCTACCTCCACATTCTTCTTCTTCTTCTTCATCTACCACCATATTTCTCTCTTTCCTCTTTCCTCTACCTCCACATTCTTCTTCATCTTCATCTACCTCCATATTCCTCTCTTTCCTCTTTTCTCTACCTCCACATTCTTCTTCTTCTTCATCTACCTCCATATTCCTCTCTTTCCTCTTTTCTCTACCTCCACATTCTTCTTCTTATTCATCTACCTCCATATTTCTCTCTTTCCTCTACCTCCACATTCTTCTTCTTCTTCTTCGTCTACCTCCATATTTCTCTCTTTCCTCTACCTCCACATTCTTCTTCTTCTTCTTCATCTACCTCCATATTTCTCTCTTTCCTCTTTCCTCTACCTCCACATTCTTCTTCTTCATCTACCTCCATATTCCTCTCTTTCCTCTACCTCCACATTCTTCTTTTTCATTTACCTCCATATTTCTCTCTTACCTCTACCTACACATTCTTCTTCTTCTTCATCTACCTCCATATTTCTCTTTTTCCTCTACCTCCACATTCTTCTTCTTCTTCTTCATCTACCTCCATATTCCTCTCTTTCCTCTACCTCCACATTCTTCTTCTTCTTCATCTACCTCCATATTTCTCTCTTTCCTCTACCTCCACATTCTTCTTCTTCATCTACCTCCATATTACTCTCTTTCCTCTACCTCCACATTCTTCTTCTTCTTCATCTACCTCCATATTACTCTCTTTCCTCTACCTCCACATTCTTCTTCTTCTTCATCTACCTCCATATTACTCTCTTTCCTCTACCTCCACATTCTTCTTCTTCTTCATCTACCTCCATATTACTCTCTTTCTTCTACCTCCACATTCTTCTTCTTCTTCATCTACCTCCATATTTCTCTCTTTACTTCTACCTCCACATTCTTCTTCTTCTCATCACTCATATTCTTCTTTCTACCTCACATTCTTCTTCTTCATACTCATATACTCTTTCTCCTACTCCACATTCTTCTTCTTCATCTACCTCCATTCTCTCTTCTCTACCTCCAATTCTCTTCTTTATCCTCATATTACCTTCTACCTCCACATTCTTCTTCTTCATCTACCTCCATATTACTCTCTTTCCTCTACCTCCACATTCTTCTTCTTCATCTACCTCCATATTACTCTCTTTCCTCTACCTCCACATTCTTCTTCTTCATCTACCTCCATATTACTCTCTTTCCTCTACCTCCACATTCTTCTTCTTCATCTACCTCCATATTACTCTCTTTCTTCTACCTCCACATTCTTCTTCTTCTTCTTCATCTACCTCCATATTTCTCTCTTTCCTCTACCTCCACATTCTTCTTCTCTTCATCTACCTCCATATTACTCTCTTTCCTCTACCTCCACATTCTTCTTCTTCATCTACCTCCATATTTCTCTCTTTCCTCTACCTGCCACATTCTTCTTCTTCATCTACCTCCATATTTACTCTCTTTCCTCTACCTCCACATTCTTCTTCTTCATCTACCTCCATATTTCTCTCTTTCCTCTACCTGCCACATTCTTCTTCTTCTTCATCTACCTCCATATTTCTCTCTTTCCTCTACCTCCACATTCTTCTTCTTCATCTACCTCCATATTTCTCTCTTTCCTCTACCTGCCACATTCTTCTTCTTCTTCATCTACCTCCATATTTCTCTCTTTCCTCTACCTCCACATTCTTCTTCTTCTTCATCTACCTCCATATTTCTCTCTTTCCTCTACCTGCCATTCTTCTTCTTCTTCATCTACCTCCATATTTCTCTCTTTCCTCTACCTCCACATTCTTCTTCTTCTTCATCTACCTCCATATTTCTCTCTTTCCTCTACCTCCATTCTTCTTTCTTCTTCATCTACCTCCATATTCCTCTCTTTCCTCTACCTCCACATTCTTCTTCTTCTCATCTACCTCCATTTTCTCTCTTTCCTCTACCTGCACATTCTTCTTCTTCTTCATCTACCTCCATATTCTCTCTTTCCTCTACCTCCACATTCTTCTTCTTCATCTACCTCCATATTTCTCTCTTTCCTCTACCTGCCACATTCTTCTTCTTCATCTACCTCCATATTCCTCTCTTTCCTCTACCTCCACATTCTTCTTCTTCATCTACCTCCATATTTCTCTTTTCCTCTACTGCCCATTCTTCTTCTTCATCTACCTCCATATTCCTCTCTTTCCTCTACCTCCACATTCTTCTTCTTCATCTACCTCCATTTTCTCTCTTTCCTCTACCTGCCCATTCTTCTTTTCTTCATCTACCTCCATATTCCTCTTTCCTCTACCTCCCATTCTTCTTCTTCTTCATCTACCTCCATATTTCTCTCTTTCCTCTACCTCCACATTCTTCTTCTTCTTCATCTACCTCCATATTTCTCTCTTTCCTCTACCTCCACATTCTTCTTCTTCTTCTACCTCCATATTTCTCTCTTTCCTCTACCTCCACATTCTTCTTCTTCTTCATCTACCTCCATATTTCTCTCTTTCCTCTACCTGCCACATTCTTCTTCTTCATCTACCTCCATATTTCTCTCTTTCCTCTACCTCCACATTCTTCTTCTTCTTCATCTACCTCCATATTTCTCTCTTTCCTCTACCTCCACATTCTTCTTCTTCTTCATCTACCTCCATATTTCTCTCTTTCCTCTACCTGCACATTCTTCTTCTTCTTCTTCATCTACCTCCATATTTCTCTCTTTCCTCTACCTCCACATTCTTCTTCTTCTTCAATCTACCTCCATATTTCTCTCTCTTTCCTCTACCTGCACATTCTTCTTCTTCTTCATCTACCTCCATATTTCTCTCTTTCCTCTACCTCCACATTCTTCTTCTTCTCTTCATCTACCTCCATATTTCTCTCTTTCCTCTACCTCCACATTCTTCTTCTTCTTCATCTACCTCCATATTCTCTCTTTCCTCTACCTGCACATTCTTCTTCTTCTTCTCATCTACCTCCATATTTCTCTCTTTCCTCTACCTCCACATTCTTCTTCTTCTCATCTACCTCCATATTTCTCTCTTTCCTCTACCTGCACATTCTTCTTCTTCTTCATACTACCTCCATATTTCTCTCTTTCCTCTACCTCCACATTCTTCTTCTTCTTCTTCATCTACCTCCATATTTCTCTCTTTCCTCTACCTCCACATTCTTCTTCTTCTTCATCTACCTCCATATTTCTCTCTTTCCTCTACCTCCACATTTCTTCTTCTTCATCTACCTCCATTTTCTCTCTTTCCTCTACCTGCACATTCTTCTTCTTCATCTACCTCCATGTTTCTCTCTTTCCTCTACCTGCCCCATTCTTCTTCTTCTTCATCTACCTCCATATTTCTCTCTTTCCTCTACCTCCACATTCTTCTTCTTCTTCATCTACCTCCATGTTTCTCTCTTTCCTCTACCTGCACATTCTTCTTCTTCTTCATCTACCTCCATGTTTCTCTCTTTCCTCTACCTGCACATTCTTCTTCTTCTTCATCTACCTCCATATTTCTCTCTTTCCTCTACCTGCACATTCTTCTTCTTCTTCATCTACCTCCATGTTTCTCTCTTTCCTCTACCTGCACATTCTTCTTCTTCATCTACCTCCATGTTTCTCTCTTTCCTCTACCTGCACATTCTTCTTCTTCATCTACCTCCATGTTTCTCTCTTTCCTCTACCTCCACATTCTTCTTCTTCTTCATCTACCTCCATATTTCTCTCTTTCCTCTACCTCCACATTCTTCTCTTCTTCATCTACCTCCATGTTTCTCTCTTTCCTCTACCTGCACATTCTTCTTTCTTCATCTACCTCCATTTTCTCTCTTTCCTCTACCTGCACATTCTTCTTCTTCTTCATCTACCTCCATGTTTCTCTCTTTCCTCTACCTGCACATTCTTCTTCTTCTTCATCTACCTCCATGTTTCTCTCTTTCCTCTACCTGCACATTCTTCTTCTTCATCTACCTCCATTTTCTCTCTTTCCTCTACCTCCACATTCTTCTTCTTCTTCATCTACCTCCATATTTCTCTCTTTCCTCTACCTCCACATTCTTCTTCTTCTTCATCTACCTCCATGTTTCTCTCTTTCCTCTACCTCCACATTCTTCTTCTTCTTCATCTACCTCCATGTTTCTCTCTTTCCTCTACCTGCACATTCTTCTTCTTCATCTACCTCCATATTTCTCTCTTTCCTCTACCTGCACATTCTTCTTCTTCTTCATCTACCTCCATGTTCCTCTCTTTCCTCTACCTGCACATTCTTCTTCTTCTTCATCTACCTCCATATTTCTCTCTTTCTCTACCTCACATTCTTCTTCTTCTCACCCATTTCTTCTTCTCTCCTTCTTTCTTCATCTACCTCCATATTTCTCTCTTTCCTCTACCTGCACATTCTTCTTCTTCTTCATCTACCTCCATGTTTCTCTCTTTCCTCTACCTGCACATTCTTCTTCTTCTTCATCTACCTCCATGTTTCTCTCTTTCCTCTACCTGCACATTCTTCTTCTTCTTCATCTACCTCCATGTTTCTCTCTTTCTCTACCTGCACATTCTTCTTCTTCATCTACCTCCATATTTCTCTCTTTCCTCTACCTGCACATTCTTCTTCTTCTCTCTTCATCTACCTCCATGTTTCCTCTCTTTCCTCTACCTGCACATTCTTCTTCTTCTTCATCTACCTCCATATTACTCTCTTTCCTCTACCTCCACATTCTTCTTCTTCTTCATCTACCTCCATATTTCTCTCTTTCCTCTACCTCCACATTCTTCTTCTTCTTCATCTACCTCCATATTTCTCTCTTTCCTCTACCTCCACATTCTTCTTCTTCTTCTACCTCCATATTTCTCTCTTTCCTCTACCTCCACATTCTTCTTCTTCTTCATCTACCTCCATATTTCTCTCTTTCCTCTACCTGCACATTCTTCTTCTTCATCTACCTCCATATTTCTCTCTTTCCTCTACCTGCACATTCTTCTTCTTCTTCATCTACCTCCATATTTCTCTCTTACCTCTACCTCCACATTCTTCTTCTTCTTCATCTACCTCCATATTCCTCTCTTTCCTCTACCTGCACATTCTTCTTCTTCTTCTTCATCTACCTCCATATTTCTCTCTTTCCTCTACCTCCACATTCTTCTTCTTCTTCATCTACCTCCATATTTCTCTCTTTCCTCTACCTGCACATTCTTCTTCTTCATCTACCTCCATATTTCTCTCTTTCCTCTACCTCCACATTCTTCTTCTTCTTCTTCATCTACCTCCATATTTCTCTCTTTCCTCTACCTCCACATTCTTCTTCTTCTTCTTCATCTACCTCCATATTTCTCTCTTTCCTCTACCTGCCCATTCTTCTTCTTCTTCTTCATCTACCTCCATATTTCCTCTCTTTCCTCTACCTGCACATTCTTCTTCTTCTTCATCTACCTCCATATTTCTCTCTTTCCTCTACCTCCACATTCTTCTTCTTCTTCATCTACCTCCATATTCCTCTCTTTCCTCTACCTCCACATTCTTCTTCTTCTTCATCTACCTCCATATTTCTCTCTTTCCTCTACCTGCCCATTCTTCTTCTTCTTCATCTACCTCCATATTTCTCTCTTTCCTCTACCTCCACATTCTTCTTCTTCATCTACCTCCATATTTCTCTCTTTCCTCTACCTCCACATTCTTCTTCTTCATCTACCTCCATGTTTCTCTCTTTCCTCTACCTGCACATTCTTCTTCTTCTTCATCTACCTCCATGTTTCTCTCTTTCCTCTACCTCCACATTCTTCTTCTTCTTCATCTACCTCCATATTTCTCTCTTTCCTCTTCCTGCACATTCTTCTTCTTCTTCATCTACCTCCATGTTTCTCTCTTTCCTCTACCTGCACATTCTTCTTCTTCTTCATCTACCTCCATGTTTCTCTCTTTCCTCTACCTGCACATTCTTCTTCTTCTTCATCTACCTCCATGTTTCTCTCTTTCCTCTACCTGCACATTCTTCTTCTTCTTCATCTACCTCCATGTTTCTCTCTTTCCTCTACCTGCACATTCTTCTTCTTCATCTACCTCCATGTTTCTCTCTTTCCTCTACCTCCACATTCTTCTTCTTCATCTACCTCCATATTTCTCTCTTTCCTCTACCTCCACATTCTTCTCTTCTTCTTCATCTACCTCCATGTTTCTCTCTTTCCTCTACCTCCACATTCTTCTTCTTCATCTACCTCCATGTTTCTCTCTTTCCTCTACCTGCACACTTCTTCTTCTTCATCTACCTCCATGTTTCTCTCTTTCCTCTACCTGCACATTCTTCTTCTTCTTCATCTACCTCCATGTTTCTCTCTTTCCTCTACCTGCACATTCTTCTTCTTCATCATCTACCTCCATATTTCTCTCTTTCCTCTACCTCACATTCTTCTTCTTCTTCATCTACCTCCATATTTCTCTCTTTCCTCTACCTCCACATTCTTCTTCTTCTTCATCTACCTCCATATTTCTCTCTTTCCTCTACCTCCACATTCTTCTTCTTCTTCTTCATCTACCTCCATGTTCCTCTCTTTCCTCTACCTGCACATTCTTCTTCTTCTTCATCTACCTCCATATTTCTCTCTTTCTCTACCTGCACATTCTTCTTCTTCATCTACCTCCATATTCCTCTCTTTCCTCTACCTGCACATTCTTCTTCTTCTTCTTCTTCATCTACCTCCATGTTCCTCTCTTTCCTCTACCTGCACATTCTTCTTCTTCTTCATCTACCTCCATGTTTCTCTCTTTCCTCTACCTCCACATTCTTCTTCTTCTTCATCTACCTCCATGTTTCTCTCTTTCTTCTACCTGCACATTCTTCTTCTTCATCTACCTCCATATTTCTCTCTTTCCTCTACCTGCACATTCTTCTTCTTCTTCATCTACCTCCATGTTTCTCTCTTTCCTCTACCTGCACATTCTTCTTCTTCTTCATCTACCTCCATGTTTCTCTCTTTCCTCTACCTGCACATTCTTCTTCTTCTTCATCTACCTCCATGTTTCTCTCTTTCCTCTACCTGCACATTCTTCTTCTTCATCTACCTCCATGTTTCTCTCTTTCCTCTACCTGCACATTCTTCTTCTTCTTCATCTACCTCCATGTTTCTCTCTTTCCTCTACCTGCACATTCTTCTTCTTCATCTACCTCCATGTTCCTCTCTTTCCTCTACCTGCACATTCTTCTTCTTCTTCATCTACCTCCATGTTTCTCTCTTTCCTCTACCTGCACATTCTTCTTCTTCTTCATCTACCTCCATATTTCTCTCTTTCCTCTACCTCCACATTCTTCTTCTTCATCTACCTCCATATTTCTCTCTTTCTCTACCTCCACATTCTTCTTCTTCATCTACCTCCATATTTCTCTCTTTCCTCTACCTCCACATTCTTCTTCTTCTTCTTCATCTACCTCCATATTTCTCTCTTTCCTCTACCTCCACATTCTTCTCTTCTTCATCTACCTCCATATTCCTCTCTTTCCTCTACCCTCCACATTCTTCTTCTTCATCTACCTCCATATTCCTCCTCTTTCCTCTACCTCCACATTCTTCTTCTTCTTCATCTACCTCCATATTTCTCTCTTTCCTCTACCTGCAAATTCTTCTTCTTCTTCATCTACCTCCATATTCCTCTCTTTCCTCTACCTGCACATTCTTCTTCTTCATCTACCTCCATATTCCTCTCTTTCCTCTACCTCCACATTCTTCTTTTTCATCTACCTCCATATTTCTCTCTTTCCTCTACCTCCACATTCTTCTTCTTCATCTACCTCCATATTCCTCTCTTTCTTCCTCTACTTCTTCCATTTCCCTCTCTTTCCTCCACCTGCACGATTTTTTTTCTTCGCGTACCTCAATATTTCTCTCGTTTTTCCTTCTAAGTCCTCCATATTCCTGTATCCTTGACCTCCATATTCTTGTTCCTCTACCTTCACACTTCCTCTCCCGCTCCTCCTTCCACATCCTCCCTTATCTTCTTCCTCTACCGCCTCCTCTTCTTTTATCTTCTGTTCTTTGTTCGCTTTCTCCCTCTTCTTCTCCGTCTCCTTCTTCTAGAAATCTTTCACGGTGCCTACGTGCGGTAGATGATGTAAACAGGTGGCGCAGGAAGACGTAGAGAAAAGGACAGGTGATTAAAATTCCGCACACATTGCCAGTGAGCCCAACAATCCGGTTTCCTGTTTTGTCTCCTGTGTGCCAGGGCCCTTGCTGCAACCTTCTCGTCTGTCCCTCTGTCTTCTTTCTCTGTCTGCCTGTCTGTCTGGTTAAAATGGTGTCATGGACACTGTAGCTGAGTGGTTAAGCTGGACGTCAGATTCACGCTTGGGTAGTCTGAGTTCGATCCTGCCTGGGTAGCGTCTGGTTGGTTTGGCGAAAGGTGGGAGATTTTTACCATCTGCCAGACTAACGTACTGCAGACCTGATAGTGCCGGAACTCTTGTCCTGCAGAACCACACGAGAAAAGTCCTGAGAAAGAGACAGTAAGCCATATCAGTATTTAACCACGTCAGTGTTAAGTACTGTTAGTCCTACCACTGCTAGTATTGCTATTGCTGCTGCTAGTACTATTACTACTACTGCTAGTACCACTAATGTTAAGTACTACTAGTCCTGTAAGCCTCGTCAGTGTTTTGTTGGTGTATGGAGACGGGGAAAACACCCAGTATGCACACCCACCAAAGACGGAGTATGCAGACTGTGCAGCGACTTGACACCTGAGTAGCGTGTGCCCAGCAACATACACATATTCGAGAAAACATTGCTTTGAACAAGGAAAAAAAAAGGCTTGACCTTCAATTACTTCCCTTACTATTGCTGCTATTACTTCTATTGATACCCCTGTGATGGGATGCCGGGGGCTCCTTTAGTTTTAATAGTATCCCCACCTTCTGGAAATTCTGTGCTAGAAATTTCCTCATTTCTGTCACTACTACTACTACTGGTCCTACTATGGCTACTGGTAGTACTACTACTGCTACTGTTAATACTAGTACTGTTGCTAGTACACATTTCTGCTACTGGGAGTATAGGTACTGCTACTGCTAGTACCACTACTACTACTTTAGTCCTACTACTGCTGTTGCTCGTATTACTATTGCTACTGCTAGTACCACTGCTACTATTGCTAGTCCTCCTACTGCTATCATTAATGTTGCTGCTGCTACTGCTGGTATTACTATTGCTACTACTAGTGCTGTTACTACTACTGTTATTAACCACTAACGTTAAGGTCTGACAGTACTACTGCTGCTACTGTCAGTACCACTACTGCTATTGGTAGTCCTACTACTGCTATTACTAGTACTACTACTGCTACTATTAGTACTACTACCGTGCTGCTAGTCCTGTTACTGCTGCTTTTAGCACTACTACTGCTACTGCTAATACTCTTGCTGCTACTGCTAGTACTACTACCACTACAGTGCTATTACTGCTACTACTACTGCTAGCACTGCTACTGTTAGTACTACTTCTACATGCTAGTGCTACCACTAGTACTACTACTACTACTGCTAGTACTACTTCTGCTGCTGCTAGTGCTACTACTACTGCTGCTAGTACTACTGCTACTACTACTACTACTACTGCTGCTAGTACTACTACTGCTACTACTACTGCTGCTGCTAGTACTACTACAGCTAACATTACTGCTGCCGCCACTAGATCTACTACTGCTACTGCATATACCACTACTTCTTTTCTTCTTTCTGTTTCTGTCTTTCATGGTGCCTGCGTGAGGCAGGTGGTGTAAACAGGTGGTGTAGGGCAGATGATGTAAACGGGTGGTGTGAGGTATGTGATGTAAACGGGTAGTGTGAGGCAGGTGATGTAAACGGGTGGTGTGAGGTATGTGATGTAAACGGGTAGTGTGAGGCAGGTGATGTAAACGGGTGGTGTGAGGTATGTGATGTAAACGGGCAGTGTGAGGCAGGTGATGTAAACGGGTAGTGTGAGGCAGGTGATGTAAACGGGTAGTGTGAGGCAGGTGATGTAAACGGGTGGTGTGAGGTATGTGGTGTAAACGGGTGGTGTGAGGCAGGTGATGTAAACGGGTGGTGTGAGGTATGTGATGTAAACGGGCAGTGTGAGGCAGGTGATGTAAACGGGTAGTGTGAGGCAGGTGATGTAAACGGGTAGTGTGAAATAGGTGGTGTAAACGGGTGGTGTGAGGTAGGTGGTGTAAACGGGTGGTGTGAGGTAGGTGGTGTAAACGGGTGGTGTGAGGTAGGTGGTGTAAACGGGTGGTGTGAGGTAGGTGGTGTAAACGGGTGGTGTGAGGTAGGTGGTGTAAACGGGTGGTGTGAGGTAGGTGATGTAAACGGGTGGTGTGAGGTAGGTGGTGTAAACGGGTGGTGTGAGGTAGGTGGTGTAAACGGGTAGTGTGAGGCAGGTGGTGTAAACGGGTAGTGTGAGGTAGGTGGTGTAAACGGGTGGTGTGAGGTAGGTGGTGTAAACGGGTGGTGTGAGGTAGGTGGTGTAAACGGGTGGTGTGAGGTAGGTGGTGTAAACGGGTGGTGTGAGGTAGGTGGTGTAAACGGGTGGTGTGAGGTAGGTAGTGTAAACGGGTGGTGTGAGGTATGTGGTGTAAACGGGTGGTGTAGGGCAGGTGATGTAAACGGGTGGTGTGAGGTATGTGATGTAAACGGGTAGTGTGAGGCAGGTGATGTAAACGGGTGGTGTGAGGTATGTGATGTAAACGGGTAGTGTGAGGCAGGTGATGTAAACGGGTAGTGTGAGGCAGGTGATGTAAACGGGTGGTGTGATGTAGGTGGTGTAAACGGGTGGTGTGAGGTAGGTGGTGTAAACGGGTGGCGTGAGGTAGGTGGTGTAAACGGGTGGTGTGAGGTAGGTGGTGTAAACGGGTGGTGTGAGGTAGGTG
>CM060306.1:118395703-118408203 GCA_030674185.1 Monoplex corrugatus | reverse complement strand
ACACAAACACACACACACACACGCACTCAAGAACACACACATAGAGGCACCAATATAACATCGATTAAGCGGGCTCCTGCTGTGATAAAAGCCATTAACATTTCACCTCACACGTTTTTCTGGCATCTGGTGTAACCCTTTGACACCCGCACTCTCTCCGCCAGCACCTTGCATTGTCAACCATACCAGCAAACCAAAAACTTAACCCATTGACTCTCTCACCCTATCCACCAGCTTCCTGCCTATCCACCAGCTTCCTGCAGGAAGCTGGTGGATAGGGTGAGGGAGTCAGTGGGTTAGGTTTTTGCAGTTGGTGGATAGGGTGTAGGAGTCAAAAGAATAGTGTTTTCTCCTGTAATTTATTCATCCATTTTATTACCTTAACGTATGGATATTTGTTTATTTATTTATTTGTTATTGACATATTGATGTGTGTGTTGCTTATTAAAGGTTAATGTTTTTTCTTCTGTGATTTATTCATCCATTTTATTACCTTAACGTATGGGTATTTGTTTGTTGTTTGTTTGTTTGTTTGTTATTGGCATATTGATGTGTGAGTTGTTTCTACATTTGGTGAGTTGGCGTGTGTGTGTGCGTGCGTGTAGGCGCGTGTGTGCATTTGTGCGTGTGTGTGTGTGTGTATGTGTGTGTGTGTGTGTGTGTGTGTTGTGTGTGTTTAAACATTTGTTTTGTGTTTTATTTCATTTGCACCAGTGTGAACTTGTGCTGCAAAACTTTAGGGAATGTGGATGAATTTGAGATGTACATAAAAGATTACTCACTTTCGCCTTGTTTCGTATGAAAACACTCCTAATCCGCACTCACACGCGCAGTCGCGCGCGCGCGCGCGCGCACACACACACACACACACACACACACACACACACACACACTCACACTCACACACTCACACACACACACACACACACACACACACACACACACACACACACACACAGACCACATAACATCACACTATAGACACACACAGACACAGAGGCACACACACAGAGGCACACACACACAGAGGCGCGCGCGCACACACACACCACACACACACACACACACACACACACACACACACACACACACACACACACACACACACACACACACACACACATATTCGTAAGAGAAATGTCACGCTTTTCTTTTTGAATCTCTTTTTCTTATCGGTATGAACTGTTAACTGGTGAATTTGCATTTAATTGGTCTGTGTGTGTGTGTGTGTGTGTGTGTGTGTGTGTGTGTGTGTGTGTGTGTGTGTGTGGAGAGAGAGAGAGAGAGAGAGGGGGGATGAAGAGAGAGAGAGAGAGAGACAGATAGATAGACAGACAGACAGATAGAAGAGAGAGAGAGAATGTTTGTGTGTGTTATTTATTGTACATGTTTCATTTCATTTACACCCATGTCAGATCATGTACCCGTATGTGTAAACTTAAGCGTGACCCAGAGGAGTTTGAAGATTGTTCAAGAGGAATTCATTGCATTAGGACAATTCCATATGCGCCGGTAATTGTCTGACACACTCCCATAGCCTGCGCAAAACCCTATGCACTGGCTAGGTCTTGAGGGGGGAGAGGGAGGTAGTGACCCATGAAACACTAAGCTGGCACCAGCAGAATGATGGAAACATTAAGACGGGCAACGACCGGGCCAGATTTTATACTGCGGGCTGGCATTGAACTCGAGACGCCAAATCTTGAGTCTACGGCTCTATCAGAAGAACTCCCCAGCTTGCGTTAACCCTTTTAACTCCCGTACCCTGACACACACCAGCATCCAGCATTATCAATTGTGCTAGGAAAACCCCCCAAAAACCCCCAAAAAAAACAAGAACAAAAAACAGACAAAAACAAAAACAAAACTTAACCCTTTGACTCCCTCCCCCTATCCACCAGCTTCCTGGAAGCTGGTGGATAGGGGGAGGGAGTCAAAGGATTAAGTTTTGTTTTTGCTGTTGGTGGATAGGGTGCGGGAGTCAAAGGGTTAAAACCATGGACCGCTGGACCGTTGAACCACGAACCCCGTGCTCTAACAGCCGGTTTAATGGCCCACCAGACGGGCTGAACCTGGGATTTTCCACTCACGTCATAGTTTATAAACGCCCACCTTTAAATACACCCCCCCCCCCCACACACACAAAATGAAAAAAACACACACACATACACTCCATCGCACACACAGCACACTCATCACACACATACACACCACAGACCACACACAAAACGCACACACACATACACGCACGCTCGCGCGCGCACACGCATGCATGCATACACACATCACACACACACGCACACACACACGCACACACACGCACACACACACACACACACACACACACACACCACAACACACACACACACCCAACATACACACCCACAGACAGACCGACAGACACACACCACCACACACACGCGCACACACACACACACACACACACACACACACACACACACACACACACACACACACACATAACACACACACACACACCGCCAACATACACTCCCCACAGACAGACAGACAGACAACACACACACACAAACACACATACACACAAACACACAACACACAAACACACACAACACACAACAACAACAACACCACAGCACACACACACACAACAACACACAATACACAACCACACACAACACACACACACACACAACACACACACACACACACACACACACACACACACACACACACACACACACACACACACACAACACACAACACACACACACACACACACACACACACACACACACACACACACACACCGCCTGACACCATATTACAGCGATTAGAGAGACATCGTTTATGATAAGAGGCAGTAAACTTTTACCCCTGCACAGTCTATTGGAGAGATGTCACGCTAATTTTGTAGATGCTGTATAGTAAAGAAATATTTATTCATCTGTGTATTTGTCTATTTTCGTTATATGTATTGAGTTTTTTTTAAAACTTTTACGTAAATCCTTTATTGTGTGTGTGTGTGTGTGTGTGTGTGTGTGTGTGTGTGTGTGTGTGTGTGTGTGTGTGTGTGTGTGTGTGGTGTGTGTGTGTGTTGTGTGTGTGTGTGTGTGTGTGTGTGTGTGTGTGTGTGTGTTGGTGTGTTGGTGTGGTTTTGTGATCGTATGCTCGCACCCATCTTTGTTCTCCCCCCCCCCCCCGTGGGATGCCGGGGCTGTCCTCCCCCGCTCCCCATGGGGATGTCGGGGGATCTTTGAGTATAAATAGTATTCCCACCTTCTGGAAATTCTGTGCTAGAAATGCCCTCTTTTCTGTCACTCTCTTTGTTTCTTTCTTCCTCCTGTGCTTTCTGCCATTTCTTCCTGTTATTTTCTGTCGTGCTGGTCCATTCACCTGTATGTGTTCGATAAAGTCATGTACTTTCTCTTAGGATTGAGAAATATGTACATGTGTTAAGCGCATTTTTTTTTTGGCTCTAGGGAAATGTGATATGTGGAAGCAATTTTAAGCCTGTTTTTATGGATGTTTTAGTGTCCTTAGTTATATTTAAGTTCGTATTCAGGTGTGTTTTTTTTTAAATCCCCTGTACGATAAATTGGACGGAGTGGTCTACGCCGGGGGCGTCTCCTTAGATTATGTGCGCGAATGCATTGATATGTGTACTTAATTTTCTTTTTTTTTTTTTTTTTTTTCCTCTGTTGAAGTATTGTGTATGTTTTGAAAAGGTTATAGCACTGGCATGGCACTACGCTCTGTGGGCTTTAAACAACAATAGCGGTAACAATAACGATAATCTGTTATGGCCGTTTATCTCATAAAGCGACATGCTTTTAACGCAAAGATCGTGGGTTTGACCCTCATGCGGGCCACAGATTTTCGGTGGCTGGCCGGCCCAACAAATGCCTATCAATTAACATCAGGAAGAGAATTCTTCAGTGTTATAGAGAACCGATACTGTTGTACGGATGCGAAGCCTTGACAGTCAACATGCAGTTGGAGCAAGATTGAGGCAGCTGGAATATTTCTAAGGAGGATGTTAAGGGTTCCATGGACAGCAAGGAAAACAAACGAGACAGTCTTGAAAGAGGAAAAAAACAACAAACATTACTGAAGAAGATTAGTAAAAGACAAACAATATTTCTCGGACGTTTTAAAAGGCAAGAGAAATTTGAGCACCCGGTCACAACAGGAAAGCTGGAGGGAAAAAGAGCGCCCGGTAGACTCAGGGAGAAAATATTGGACAGATTTGCGGAGTGGATGAGGACAGAAAGGGTGGGAGTTGTACTTGCAGTGTCAAAAGATAGATTCGTATGGAGGGCCATGATGGCCATCGCCCTGCAGCAAGGCATAGGATGATGATGATGATGATGATGATGATGATGATGTGATGATGGTGGTGGTGGTGGTGTGTGGTGGTGGTGGTGGTGGTGGTGGTGATGATGATGATGGTGATGATGGTGATGTTGATGGTGGTGATGATAATGATGATGATGATAATGGTGGTGGTGATGATGATGATAATGGTGATGATGATGATGATGATGTGTAATGCAGTTGCAGACTGATGTTTCGTGTTCAGCCTCAGCCAGCAACATAACATCTGGCCTGTTTGCTTCTTTATCTTAATGCTGCATTCCTTCTGTTGGGGTCTGCTTAGCGTAGAACAGGTGTTGTTTCTCTCCTTTCCACCCCCAGGTATCAGCTTAGCATGTTATAGATGCTGTCCCCCCCCCCCCATCACTCTCACCTGGGTGTCAGCGTGTTATAAGTATTCCCCCCCCTACCCACCCCTTACCCCGGGTGTCAGTGCCTCCTCCCCCCCCCCCCCTCGTTGGGTTGCCGGGGGCTCTTTCAGTATAAATAGTATCCCCACCTTTTGGAAATTCTGTGCTAGAAATTTCCTCTTTTCTGTCACTCTCTTTGTTTCTGCCTTGTTGCTTTGCTTTCTTTCATTTCTACTTATTTTCTTTCCTTAATGGTCCATTCACCTGTATTTTTTCGATAAAGTCTTACGTACTTTTTCTTCAGATTGATAATTGGGTACATGTATTAAGTGCATTTTTGGCTCTAAGGAAGTGAGATATACGGAAGCAATTTTAGGTAATTTATGCCTGTTTTTATATATGTTTTGGTGTCCTTATATATGCTTATATTTGTATTTAGGTGTGTTTTTTAAATCTCCCCTGTGCGATAAATCGGACAGAATGGTCCTACGCCGGGGCATGTCCTTAGATTATGTGCGTGAATGCGTTGATATGTGTACATTTTTTCTTTTTTTTTTCCTGTTGAAGTTTTGTGTGTTTTGAAGCGGTTATAGCCCTGATATGGCTCTGCGCAGTCGGCTGGGCTTTAAACAACAATAAAAGACAGAAAAGACCCCCGGCCCCGGTTAAGTTTTTGCAGTTGGTGGAGAGGGTGCTGGAGTCAAAGGGTTAACGTGTTCTAGGTGCTGTTTTCCCATTTACGGTTCGTGCGTAGGCTTAAGGTTTTGCCATGATCTTTTGGATCTTGTCCATCACGTGGAATCTGTGGCGTCAGTGCGTAGACGCCATTTTGAGGAACCAAAAACTACTTGCATTAGAAAACCATCGGTGTCTAGTCTACAACCTACAGTCACCAACAGGCCAAATGACATTAGTGGAAAGAGACTTTTAGCCTTGCAGGCACTCTTAGCATGGCGCACACAGGGATCAGGATCCATGCTGGGCTAATAGATAAGTAGATGGACAAAGTGGAGGGCACTCCACGCTAGTTACGTTGTCGTGTGCAAGGACCAGTAAGTGGGCCACAGACATCGAGAAAGAGATCGGTAACTGGCCCTTTGGCGAAACTGGTTAAAGTGGAAAATATTCTGCAATGGATCTCTTGATGCTGAGGTGACGCTGCGTATCCCCAAAAGTAGCTCTGCCTTCGGAAGACTTGACAAGAGGTTGTGACAAAACCATGGTATCAGATTCAGTTTCAGATTCAGTTTCAGTTTCTCAAGATGACGTCTTAGCGCTCAGAATGAATTCCATTAACTGACAGGTGCCATGTGTATGGTGATATGGCACAAGCCTTAAGCCTGCACAAAATCCCATGAGCTGGCCAGGTCCTGAGGTCCTACACAGCCTATGTTTTACCTAGTCTATATTTTTAAACTAGTGTTATGTCAGTCTGTTATTGGAACAATCGTGGTTGCATGTATGTGTCACATGTGTATCTGTGTATCTTATCGTCAAAGAAAACAACTGATATATAAAGTAAATACATAAGTATCAGGCTGTCCACAAAAAGTTTTATGTATAGAACAATAGACCTTATCATCCTGTTGTGCTGCTGCGAAATCTAGATTACCTACCACGGCATATTCAGCAGCTAGAACAGTTCCACCAAAGACACCTTCACAAGATCAGCAGCATCACTGGCAAAATGGAGTGTCCAGTCTTCAAGTTTTGAAGGAGTGTGGCTTGCCAGATATAGAGTATCTACTTACTAAGGGCCAGTTTTGTTGGACAGGACACGTACAAAGACAACCGCATCCCAAAGATGGTCCTGTACAGAGAGCTGAAGCAAGTACACTGTGACCAGGGAAGACTATTTAAACGACACAAGGATACTCTGTAGGCTAACCTCATCAGCTGTGGCATCAACACCACCAACTGGGAAGACACTGCCGTCAACAGAATAAACTGGCGACAGCAGTGCACACAGGGCACAGTCATATCTAAACAACACAAAACAGCAGCTATTCAACAGAAGAGGAACTGGCGGTAGCAGAACCCAAAGCCGCAGGACTCCTTCCCATGCAGAACCTGCAGAAGAACATGTGCCTCCAGATCGGTCCTGTATCCCACATGACGATTCATTCCAGGCGATAAAGGACTAGTACATCTACTCATCCGTCGGATCGATGGGAGATTCCATCATCATCACCATCACTCTGTGCTACGTTCTCCTGTGACAAGGACCATTGACTGGACCAGAGACACAGGCAGGGAAAGATCGGTAATTTACTTTGCAGCGAAAATATTGACAATAAAATTTTTTAAAAAGGAGATTTGAGGAGTTGGGTGTGGGTGGTGGGGTGGGGTCGGGAAGTAGAGGGTATTCTAAGCTGTTTGGAGTGTGGTTAGGAAGTAGGTGTTACTCAAAGCTAGTTGCATTGTCGTGTGTACAGATCATTGGCGGGACTAGAAACCTCCTGCGGCGCGCCTCTTTCATTATGTCTCATTGCGGATGTGACCCATGGCGCGGTGCTGACAGCACTGCAGAGGTTTAGATTAATGATTTCCCATAAACTGCGTGTGGCTTGTGTTAAGGATTTCACATCGTTGTACGGTTGGGAGGAATTTGCTGTGTTCTCAGTTTCTCTGTTGGGCACCATTATGAAGCCAGAGCCTATCTCTTCTCCCTCGCCCCATGACCTATTTCGTCCCTAAAGAGGGAAAGAGGAAATTTTACAGTTAGATAGACTGGGTACTTATGTTTTAGACAGAGCAGGATTCTGGTCATCTATCCATTTGGTAATCATGCTCAGACTTGGCGTAACCGTGACTGTCTTGAGCGAGGGCTCTAGTGTAACCACTTATGTTATTCTGCTCAGCTACAGTGGCAAGCAGTCTTGACAGTAGGGAGAGGAAACGGGACCCTTACAGTCCTAATGCTCCAACCATTCTGGTACTGTCTGTGAGAAGACAATCATTCTGGTACTGTCTACGAGAAGACAGTCATTCTGGTGCTGTCTGTGAGACAGTTATTCTGGTACTGTCTGTGAGAAGACAGTCATTCTGGTGCTGTCTACGAGAAGACAGTCATTCTGGTGCTGTCTGTGAGAACACAGTCGTTCTGGTACTGTCTTGAAAAGACAATCATTCTGGTACTGTCTGTGAAAAGACAATCATTCTGGTACTGTCTGTGAAAAGACAATCATTCTGTACTGTCTGTGAGAAGACAGTCATCTGTACGTTGAAAGACATCATTTGGTACTGTCTGTGAAAAGACAATCATTCTGGTACTGTCTGTGAAAAGACAATCATTCTGGTACTGTCTGTGAAAAGACAGTCATTCTGGTACTGTCTGTGAAAAAACAATCATTCTGGTACTGTCTGTGAAAAGACAGTCATTCTGGTGCTGTCTGTGAGAAGACAATCATTCTGGTGCTGTCTGTGAGAAGACAGTCATTCTGGTGCTGTCTGTGAGAAGACAATCATTCTGGTACTGTCTGTGAGAAGATAATCATTCTGGTGCTGTCTGTGAGAAGACAGTCATTCTGATACTATCTTCTCACAGACAGTACTGGACAGGGGTTTTTTTTTTATTGGTGTGGCGATGGAGTTGAACTCGAGACGTTAAAACTACAAAAATCGTGATGTTGCCATTCTCTCATCATCATCATCAGGTGCCCTGCCGCATGGCGTTGGCGACCATGGACTTCCAACCATCTCTATCTCTCGTTGCACCCAGCATCTCCCCCACCCTCTTCATCCCCAGCCACTCTGCAAGTCCGTCCAGCATTCTCTCCCTGGGTCTACCCGGTGCTCTCTTTCCCTCCAGCTTTCCCGTTGTGACCAGGTGCTCCAAATCCCCCTTCCTCATAAAATGGCCTATAAATGTTGCTTGTCTTTTCCTAATCTTCCTTATCAGTGATCGACTTGTGTCTGCCTCCATCAAGACTGTCTCGTTTGTTTTCTTTGCTGTCCATGGAACTCTCAACATTCTTCTTAGAAACCACATCTCGGCTGCCTCAATCCTGCTCTGGCTTTGCTTGCTGACTGTCCACGTCTCGCATCCGTACAACGGTATTGGTTCTATATAACATTCAAGGACTCTCTTTCTGATGTTAATTGATAGGCATTTGTTGGTAAGAATGCTTGTCATCTTCTTGAATGCTGTTTTGGCTTGGCCGATTCTGCCAGCTATTTCCGATATGCATCTGCCGTCTGATGAAATGACCGTTGCCAGGTATTTGAATTTATTAACCTGTGTCAAGGTTGTGCCATTTGCTATTATTTTGCATGAGGGGATTTCATGTTTTTTACTGATCACCATGACTTCAGTCTTCCTGCTGTTGTCATTCCTGCCATTCTCTACATATTAAAAACTAGAGAGTGATTACCACCAAAATCGTGAAGTTCCATTCTCTTTATATTAAGAACGAGACAGTTATCACCACCCAAATCGTGAAGTTGCCATTCTCTTTAATATTAAAATGAAACGAGACAATGCTTTCCACCAAAATCACGAAGTTGCCATTCTCTGTAGTCTAAAAACGAGACAGTTATCACCACCAAAATCACGAAGTTGCCATTCTCTGTAGTCTAAAAACGAGACAGTTATCACCACCAAAATCGTGAAGTTGCCATTCTCTGTAGTCTAAAAACGAGACAGTTATCACCACCAAAATCGTGAAGTTGCCATTGTCTTTATATTTAAAACGAGACTGATTACCACCCAAATCACAAAGTTGCCATTGACTTTATATTAAAAACAAGGCAATGGTCATCACCAAAGCCATGAAATTGCCATTGTCTTTATATTAAAAACGAGACAGCGAGTACCACGAAAATCGTGAAGTTGCCGATCTCTCTATATTTGTGTCTCTGTCCCTGTACCGTCTGAGTGGACGTGCGCAGAAGACCACTAACAGGGGACTCTCATTAAGAAAGGTCGGCCAGTCAAGTTGCTTCCTGGTTCCTGAAAGCACTGGTGGTGGGACACAGTGCGGAGGACCCCGTGATTCTCAGGAAGCGCTGTGTTATTATTCGGTCGTAGATTCCACTGCAAGTACCACGCGCAAGTGCATGTACGCACGCAGATATACAGAAGGCACGTATGCAGCAGTTGTGTGTGTGAGCATGCACACACATTTACACAAGCATATACATTCACACGCGCACACACATACACGCACGCACACGCACACACACACACACACACACACACACACACACACACACACACACACACACACACACACACACACACACACGCACGCACGCACGCACGAAAGATTATCGTTCTCTCTCTTTGTCTCTCTCTGTCGCTCTCTCTCTCTTTCTCTCTGTCCATCTGTCTCTGTCCCTCTGTCTCTATCTGTCTCTCTCTCTCTCACTCTGTCTCTCTCTCGCACACAGACAGACACACACACACGTAAGGAAATCTCTCTCTCTCTCTCTCCCACGCGCGTGCGCGCACGCACGCGCACACACACACACACACACACACACACACACACCACACACACGCACGCACGCACGCACGCACGCACGCACCACGCACACACACACACACACACACACACACACAAGAGGAAGTTGTTATCACGAACCAGCAAATGGAAATGGTGGACGTTGTCTTGGCGCTTTGCAGTCTCACGTCAACGGAAACGCTTTCCGTCAGTCCGTCTCTTTTTGTCTGCCTCTACGTGGGTTTACGTATCCGTAACCACCTCTCTCTGTCTCTGTCTGTCTCTCTCTCTCTGTCTCTGTCTCTGTCTGTCTCTCTCTGTCTCTGTCTCTCTCTCTCTCTGTCTCTGTCTCTGTCTCTGCCTTTGTCTCTGTCTCTGTCTCTGCCTCTGTTTCTCTGTCTGTTTGTCTGTCTCTCTCTCTCTCCCTCTCTCGCTCCCTCTTTCTGTCTGTCTGTTTTTTTCTCTTCGTAGTATGTGATAGCACTAATTTTGTAAGTGAAGTATGTGATTAGCACTAATTTTGTAAGTGAAACTCATTCACTCATTCACTGTACAGCATTACTCTTTGGAATGCTGGCTGTCCGCGCTGCTCTCTGGGTGGGTCTCAGTCCTCCACGTCTGTTTGTCCTCAACTAGGTCGAAAATCTCTGGACTGCTATGACTTTGTCCATTCCTTGATGTTTCTTGGGTAGTTTGTTCGTGGTCTTCCCCTTCCTATAAGTGAAATAGCTTAATCGTAGTCTTCCCCTTCCTGTAAGTGAAACAGCTTAATCGTGGTCTTCCCAATACTACAAATGAAACAGCTTAATCGAAATCCTCCCCTTCCCTCTTCCTATAAGTGAAACAGCTTAATCGTAGTCTTTCCCTTCCTATAAATGAAACAGCTTAATCGTAGTCTTCCCCTTCCTATAAGTGAAACAGCTTAATCGTAGTCTTCCCCTTCCTGTAAGTGAAACAGCTTAATCGTAGTCTTCCTCTTCCTATAAGTGAAACAGCTTAATCGTAGTCTTCCTCTTCCTATAAGTGAAACAGCTTAATCGTAGTCTTCCTCTTCCTATAAGTGAAACAGCTTAATCGTAGTCTTCCTCTTCCTATAAGTGAAACAGCTTAATCGTAGTCTTCCTCTTCCTATAAGTGAAACAGCTTAATCGTAGTCTTCCCCTTACTGTAAGTGAAACAGCTTAATCGTAGTCTTCCTCTTCCTATAAGTGAAACAGCTTAATTGTAGTCTTCCTCTTCCTATAAGTGAAACAGCTTAATCGTAGTCTTCCTCTTCCTATAAGTGAAACAGCTTAATCGTAGTCTTCCTCTTCCTATAAGTGAAACAGCTTAATCGTAGTCTTCCCCTTACTGTAAGTGAAACAGCTTAATCGTAGTCTTCCTCTTCCTATATGTGAAACAGCTTAATTGTAGTCTTCCTCTTCCTATAAATGAAACAGCTTAATCGTGGTCTTCCCCTTCCTGTAAGTGAAACAGCTTAATCGTGGTCTTCCTCTTCCTATAAGTGAAACAGCTTAATCGTGGTCTTCCCCTTCCTATAAGTGAAACAGCTTAATCGTGGTCTTCCCTTTCACCGTGCATTCGAGCAGATATATATATATATATATATTGATGTATTCGTTATCATATGTCTTACTTCATTTAACTTATGTCTGCTTTGTTTGAAATTTATAATTTTGTTGTTGTTTTCTTGCAGTATTCTATTTCTGTTTTTGTTTTGTTTTTTGTTTTGTTTTTGTTAGGACATGTAGATTAGTAACGGTAAGCTATGCAAATTGGACTATGCAAATGATATCTTTGTTGTTGAACCATAAAAATTTCATTTCATTTCATTTCTGTCTCTTGCCTTCTATCTCTCTTTCTCGCTGTCTGTCTGTCTCTCTTGTCCCTGTCTGTCTCTGTCTCTGTCTCTGTCTCTCGCTATCTCTCTCTGTCTTTCTGTCTGTCTGTCTCTCGAGTTTGGCTTACATTCATCATTAATGATTTTTTAACTTGATTTATTTTGTATATAATGAGAGGCTATGACCTAAATGAATGGATTTCTATTTTGTATATAATTCACATCCCTTAATGAGGGGCTATGACCTAAATGAATGGATTTCTATTTTGTATATAATTCACATCCCTTAATGAGGGCTATGACCTAAATGAATGGGTTTCTATTTTGTATATAATTCACATCCCTTAATGAGGGGCTATGACCTAAATGAATGGATTTCTATTTTGTATATAATTCACATCCCTTAATGAGGGCTATGACCTAAATGAATGGATTTCTATTTTGCATATAATTTACATCCCTTAATGAGGGGCTATGACCTAAATGAATGGATTTCTATTTTGTATATAA